>OW679203.1:8818283-9007357 GCA_940337035.1 Agriotes lineatus | reverse complement strand
TTTATGATACAAGTTGCTAAATTGAAGTGTTTTAGGTACACGACGTGGTTTGTCAAATGAGACCGAAGGTCGAGTTTGACATCGCAACAGGTACCTAAAAACTTCTTTGCAACGCGTATCGTACAAGATTTTATCTACTTTGCATAAAAATAATTAGACACTTTAAATTTTCACATATTATAAATGCGACAATCTGTCAGTCATCTGATATACAGAAGGATGTTTCAACGTTTTTCATATGAAAGGAACAATGTAAAAACAGAGACACATTAAAACACCAAAGTAGATAATAGTAATTTATGATACAATTGCGTAAAGCTAGTCTTTAGGCACGAGTAGCGTAGAGTTAAAACACGAGTAAGCGAGCGTTTTAAGCCCCGCGAGTGACTAAAGATGCTTTACTCATGTGTATAGTACAATATTTTATCTACGATAGAATCAAGAAAGCACGGTACATATAAATTTTTTTTTTAATGTAAATTGGAATACCAGCAACCGGTCGTAATTTTGTGTGTTTTAAAAATTTTAAAACACGTTGCTACTGACAACCTGCCTAATGAAATCTTTTAAATACGTTACTATTGACGATGTAAACTAATGAAAACATGTTATTAAACAGTCGTTTTACAAACTTAAAACTGCCAACTAAAAGGCAATTTTACACACTGTCGTAGATAATAGCTATTTATATCTCTGTGGAGGAAATGAACATTTGCTCCAGTGATATATACGAGTCCATAAAGTCTTGCACAAATTCATTTAAAATTCAAATATTTCATTATCGGAAAAACGCTCGAACAAGTCAATTAGTATTATTAGTTGCGCATTTTTTAAAGTAAAAAGTTAGTATACATGGTGTCCCAGGTAAGAGATATGACGTCATCTAGGTTTTTTTTAAATGGAACACCCTCTATATTGTACCATTTTCGAATTCTACGTTGAAAACTGAACACTTTTTGTATAACCAACTATATCTCTAAACTCGGCGGTTTTCGAAATATTGACGTTTGAACATTGAAGATTTGGAACATTTGCGCAGCTGTAGAAACCAAACGGCTTGCACTTTCGTATCTCAGTTTTCTATGAGCTATCACTTGATGCTATTTTTCTATTCAACCAGAAATGTCAATTTTTTTACCGGAACTCAGAAAAAACAATATCAACGTTTTCAAACGTCAATATTTCGAAAACCGCTGAATTTAGAGATATAGTTGGTTATACAAAAAGTGATCAGTTTTCAACGTACAATTCTAAAATGGTACAACATAGAGAGTGTTCCATTAAAAAAAAAACTACATGACGTCATATCTCTTACCTGGGACACCCTGTATACTAAATGTTTACTTTAAAAAATGCGCAACTAAAAAACTAATTGACATGTTCGAGCGTTTTTCCGATAATGAAATATTTGAATTTTAAATGAATTTGTGCAAGACTTTATGGACTCTTTGTATATGTGATTTTTTCTGCGAACGCATGTTCAATAGCCCAAAATTTCAAAAATTTTGCTTTAGAAAATCAGTCTAGTGGCTCTCGATTTCTGTAGTGACATTTTGTCTAATTTCCAAATCAACATAACGTTGTCGTTGTAACGCTTTGGTGTGATATCCGTAGTGACATAAACACAAATGCGGAAGGTAAAAAATATTGGCTCTCGTAGGGAGTTAATAAAAATTGGCTCTCGCTGGTTGAAAATTGACAGTTTTGTTTTCTGAAACTAGGGCCGAAAAGCCGACTGTCTATACAGTGAGTAAAAAAAAATTGTTGTTAAAAAAATTGATCGGGCGATTGTGCTAGAGGCTGAAAATTTGAAGCGACGCCACTGGACCAAAACATCAATTATGAACATGTTCAGTGGGTTGGGTATTTACCTCTTTAAGGAAATGTCCAAATTAGCACTGCAAGGTTTCTAAACTCTTCAAGCAATCCGCTAACAGGACAGCTTAATAAAATCAGCTGCAAGGACAAAAAAAGTCCCGTTAATCGACGAGTTTTTAAGCGAGCAATTCACTTTTCCAGCAGATTAAACGCCCAGAATAATGCTGCATTTCCATACCAAATCGAGCAAGGCTGTTTGCATTAACAAATTCGCGTTAAGTTCTTCCGGGTTTAACGTGCTACGAAACCGAGCCCTGCGGATACGGGGTTTAAATTGCGGGATCGTTCGCGACATCGACCTCGCAGTTTTAATCCGGGGGCTGCTAGGCAGATGTTCATTAACATAATCCGGATTTTACAGCAAAATAGTTATGTCAATGATGTATGCAGTTCGAGATGCTTTGGAAACTACACGTTTCACAAGAAATGCAAGCGTTTGACACACATTTTATTTTACGTTTTTCCAGTTTTATGGAATAAATGCTTTACAGCTTCTTTTGGATTAATTTTACTTTTGATTATATGCAATTTCATTTCTTAAAATAATTCCTAATGTGTAAACATTTTTTTCAGTTCAGTGGGCCATTAAAGGTGAAGCAATTTATTTTTAGTCGACGCCCTTTGTATATAAAAGAAGGGATTTAGAGTAACAATCCACTAGCAATAATTTAAAGTTCCTTAACGAGAAAGACACTCTATGCAGGTTGTCAATATCTGTGTGGAACCCCACATTGGGTAAACTTACAAGAAAAAGCCTGTGTATGCTTCCTTAAAGCTAGAAGGCTCAAAATGACAGAGAGCGTTCTGCCTAGGTTGAAAATTAAAGGCTATTTTAGGGTAATTATCTTGCAAATAATAATTTAGGGTACCCATATTCTTTTAAAATAACGGTTCTGCTACTATTAGCAAATCCTAATTTAAAAAATATACTACAAATTAAAGGTTACGTACTGATTAGAGCACTTAGTTAAAACAATATTATTTATTCAGTTACATCATCCCTACGCCGCATATGACATAAAACAACCGGCTCACCTGCAATTAATACATCAATAGTTAATTGTCTGGAAATTTAAAGCTCATTAAAGACCAAGTAAAGCATTTTCTAAGATCTACACAGTCTTTGTATCCAGTTACACCACCCCAAGCTCGCTCAAGATGTAACAGAACCGAAGCAAATAAACCAACGATAGAAAATTATCTTGAAATTTAACAGCTAATTAACGGATGAGGATTAAAACATTTTATTTTACAAGTAATTTTGGATTGAGTTACATCACCCTCAGACCTCAGAGCGCGCAAGACAGCAAAAATGGCACAAACGACTGTAATAGCGAAGAAACCGATATAAAATTGTCTTGAAATTAAATTCTCATTAAGAGCTGCGGATTAAAGCGTTTTCTAACTTTAAAAGTTATTTTTAATTCAGTTAAATCACACCAAGACCTCACAGGGCTTAGCAGAAAAGCCACAAATATGTCCAATAGTGAATAAAGCGATGGAACACTACCTTGAAAATAACAACTCATTAAAGGCTAATTGAAAGCTGTGATTTGAAGCATTTACTAAGATTTGAAGTTACTTTTAATTCATATACATCACTTAAAAACAGACACCGTGGAACTAAACAAAAAATTTCCATAAAATTAACTACTCATTAAAAGATAATGAATTTTTGCGATTCTTGAATTGAGATACATTACTTCCAAAGCGAGCAGGACGTAGCAAAAACGACACAATATTTCTAATAGCAAAGAAACCCATAGAAAATTTCCTAGAAATTAACGGCTCATTAAAGGCTGCGGATTAAATCCTTTTTTATTTTTAATTCAGGGCGTAGCAGAAACGGCAAAAATATGTTTAATAATAAATAAAGCTATGAAAGATTATCTATAAATGAGCGACTCATTAAAGGCTGCGAATTAACGCATTTTGGGTGTTACAAGCAATTTTGTATTGTTACATCCTTCCCATGCAATACCAGAAAGTGCACAAAATACCTAATAGTGTAATAAACCGAAGGAAAATTGTCTAGAAATTGGCGGCTTCTTAAAAGCTGCGAATTAAAGCACTTTGGGCCTTACAAATAATTTTGGATTGAGTTACATCGCTCCTAGAGAGCGCAAGGCATGGCAGAAACAGCACAATTGCATCTTAATACTACATAAAAATGCATAATTGTCTTGAAATTAACGGCTCCTCAAAAAGCATAATTAAAGAATGAGGATTAAAACATTTTTCATCTTAAAAGCAATTTTTAATTCAGTTACGTCACTCCAAGGGCGGTAGGACGTAGTAGCAATGGCAGCGAAAAAATTATCTAGAAATTAGCGGTTCATTAAAGGCTGCGAGATAGAAATAATATACACGATCAGAAAAAGAAGACTCTAATTTTTGGGATACCTTATACGTAATAACAAATACCAATTACTAGAATTAATAATGCAAGGAAAAATCCCAGGAAAGAGAAATGTAGGACAACCAGGCCCGGCATCAGTTGTGTTGCTTGCGAGCTCGAGCAACACAGGAAACAATATGAGCAACACACCGGACCTCGGACGACAACAGACAAAATAAATAACTGACAACGCTCAATACTAGTTTAAAAAACCAGGCCTTAGCTGTCTGACGTGACGGGTTTGTGATGTCGGGTAAAGTAGGTAAAGTAGCGACGTGAACATGCTTACAGATTATAACTGCGCGTTGGTTGCAGTTATCGATTATAGTTGAGCTTTTTGTAATAGACAAGTGGCTTAGTGCTGTGCGTGTAAGTTATTTACCACCTGTTTTGCACAAATAAACACTTAAATTACCGTCACAGGTTATTGCATTATCACCGTAATGGCGTGTTGCTAGGGTTTAAAAACATTTGCCGGTGAATAAAGTAGGTAAATATAGCGTGCTGTAATTTTATACCATATTTGTGCTGGTGTCTGTAGATTAATATTTTTGTTATGGGAATTAGTGGGTGCGGAGGCAATAATTTTACGAACGTCGAAAATAATTTACTAGGTCGCCAGTTCGCCTAAAATAAGTAAAACACGACACCAATATTTTGTATTTATAGCTAGTGTATGATACTTAATTTTTAATACAATCTCAAACGCTGTCTTCATCTGTGAATTGACATAGGCTGCAAGTTTTTTAAGTGGTAGTTAGGCCTGGTTATCCCGTTTAAAAATCACTCTCCAAACTTTCTTACCTTTAACAAGTTCCAACTCCCTTCAGCATAATAACCTGGTTTTATCAATTTACAAGTTACGTTTTCTGAGGTATTTTTTAAAAAGTGCAAAAAATTAAGAAGACTTGAGACAACAATAATTACAGAATTTCAACTGTGGGCCTTGTTGTGTCTACATAATGTGTTGGTAAATTTAGTTTTATTTAATTATGTTTTATTCAATGAATTAGTTGGGCATTTTGAAAAATTATTTTCAATAGCCTCTTGAGGGACTAAAGTCCCACTTTTAATCCCAAGGGATATTTCTGCAACAATATTTATAACCTAGAAACTGATTTCTACTTCCGGTCATGGAAAAAGACCTTAGTATAGGTGTCGCAAATGCTCATTGTCTTTGGGAAAAGTATTCCCAGTAGGTGATGTTGGGTTATGTAAAACTAACCTGGCACAATGTAGGGTAAATAATTTTAAATTGGGTTACATTTTTTTACGTTTGAGAAATACACTTCTAGCTAAAAATACTTGTCAAACGTCAAATATAATAACCCAATTTAAAAGTACACACCTGATATTTTGTCAGGCCCTTCACACAACTAAACATCACCTACCGGGAATACTTTTCCCACGCACCATGTGAAATTGGGACACCTCTACCCTCTTCCAGTGCTAATAACTTGCTAAGTTACCAAGTATGTTTCGTCACCATCACTACTATCTTCATTTTGATAACTTAAAAAGCTGGTATTAAGATGTCATTAAATCCCACATGTAATTCTTCCCTCGACTTTGTCTCGGGAATAAACTTCATCCTGGGGATTAAACGTAAAATATATATATAATACTAATTGGCATCTAAAATTGTGAATCCTTTTAATTAAATTCTTTTTAAGTCAATATACACTGGCATTAAATCTAAATTAAATATTTTGGGAGTATTTGACATGAACAAAAACGATTTTTCTACTTATCATTTTAGAATTTCTGCTATTTATTGTCTTTAGAAGTAAGAGCAACACACGAGAAAACATAAAGATGCCGGCCCTGAGGACAACGTCGAATATCCTGGCTACGCAACGTAAATTTTAAGTTATTTTTTCTACTCCTGTAACTAAAATGACATTTAACATACTAACATACACGTCGCTAAGTGACACTTTAATCACGCATTCATAACCTGTGATTAATGAGCCTCTTAGTCATGGCCTGAAGTTAGCAACGATGTTTTAGTCATGGGGTAAAGTTAGGTTCAAACAGTATATTATGCTTTATTAGCCACAGCCAAAACAGTCAACTTTGACATTTATCAAGCATAATTTAACCTAATATAATAAATGTCAAAATTTTAATGAAATAATATGATGTTATAATGTTTAAATTTGTGATCGTACAAAAAGTATAGGATATAACACATTATTTAAACTCGTCAAGACACTCGTTTATTAAACACTCGCTGCGCTGCGCTCCGCTCGTGCCTAAAAAACTCGTGACTAAAATGACGTTTATAAAACTTGTTACATAATATACTATTATCTACGACAGTGTGTAAAATTGACTTTTAGTTGGCAGTTTTAAGTTTGTAAAACGACTGTAAAACACGAGTTGGCTTCAATATTTTTTCTACAGCCGAGGAGTTTGTTAGCTTAAATGCCCTCGGGGCTTCGCCTCTCTCCAAAGCGGCCCTCGGGGCTCCACCCCTCTACAAGGGGGCCCTCGGGACTCCGCTCCTCTCCAAGGGGGCCCTCAGGGCTCGGCCCCTCTTCAAGGAAGTTCTTGGAGCTCCACCCCTCTCCAAGGGTGCCCTCGGGGCTCCGCCCCTCTTCAAGGGGGCCATCGGGCTCCGCCCCTCTCCAATCGGGCACTAGGGGCTCCGCATACAAATCGGTCCGATATAATAACTGTACTTTTAATCTTCACAAATAAGGTTTTATAAACTCTTAAAGTACTCCGTGCTTTAAATGGAATGGCGTGTTTTATAGACAACATAAAGCACGCCGCATATGACCCTTGGAAACAGTTTAAAATCACGGCTGTAGAAAAAGGTAATTTTTGATATTAATAGTATATTAAAACACGAGTTTTATAAAACTTGTATTTTGACACGAGTCCAGTTTGCAACACGACTGCCGAAGGCAGGAGTGCTGTGAAGGAAGAGTGCTCGGAAGTTTTATAAAACGAGTTTTTTACGTAATTTTTTCTAATTTGCAAGTTAAATACCGTTTTACTACAAATAAAATCAATTTTGGTAATTTAGGGAATTTTGTAACAGTTGGTAACAGTTTCATTGCAAAGCACATTTAAAACAAAATTTTAAATTTGAATCAAGTAGACTCACCATAAATGTCATTTTTCGCAAGCATTCGCACGTGCAATTGTACAATTAGTGTGGATTAGTGTTTCACAATGAATTCAGAAATTTCCTGCACTCCCCCAGAAATGCGGCAAATTGCCGAAAATGCTACGGTTAATTTACTGCCATTAGTGTCATTGGCTATAACCTTAAACTCACACTGACATCTCGTGCAATGTCACCAACCGAAAAGAAGTTGATTTTGGGTTTGGTAATGGTTCATGACCGCACTCAAAATGGATGCGGTAACGACTTTGTTAAGACAGCAAATTAGAAAAAAAGTAATTTTTAAATCATTAATATCACTCCAGGAGCGTCTCCGGCATAGCCAAAACGGCACAAATGCATATATTAGTGAATAAACCTATGAAAAATTGTCTTGAACTTAACGTTTTTATGTTGGTTCATGTTCTGTGCGCCCGTTGTGTGATGTGACTAAATAAGTAAATTGTGTTTACTTCCCTTGTCTGAAAGACGAAGGAAGTATTGTAATCACGAAAAAATCACATTCCGAGATTTCTTCAGATCTTCACTTTTCAAGGTCCCTAGATGACGAAACTTTTTTTTTTTTTTTCGTATATGTTATTTATTATTTGTGAGTATCTGTAATCTACTCTTGCATTTCTAAGCCCTGTTGTTATTGCCCATTGCTCAACCGTATCGAAGGCCTTTTCAAAATCCACAAAGGCTAAGTGTAATGGTAGATTATATTCAGCGGCCTTTTCAATCAGAATTCTCATAGTAAGCAGATGGTCATTCGTGCTGTAGTTACTTCTAAACCCTGCTTGCTCAATAGTTTGATATCCATCTAGTTTCTTGGTTAATCGGTTGTTCAGGATCTTTGTGAATAACTTATAGATCTGTGATAATAAACTTATTGGTCTATAGTTCTCTAATAATTTTCTGTCTCCTTTTTTGTACAGTAATACAGCCACCGCGTTATTCCATTCCGTGGGAATTTTACCTTCTTGAATACATTTATTAAATAGCTTGGTTAGTTTACCTAAGATTTGATTTTCACCTTCTTTTAACATCTCTGCCAAAATCTCGTCCTCACCTGGACACTTATTATTTTTTACAGATTTTAGAGCATATCTTATTTCTTCTTCATCAATTTCTGGCATTTCCTCTGAGTTTATATTTAATACTTTTCTTTCATAATTTAATCCTTGAGCTTGTTCTGATATTTTTGAACTGTATAGGTCTGTATAATATTGTTCTGTTACTTCCAATAATCCGTCTGCGTCTGTAATTTCTGTTCCTTCGTTATTCCTTAAACAGATTATTTTTGACTTTCCTTGCCCTCTTCTCAGACACCTCATATTTCTATTTTCCTCTATTATTTTTTCTATTTCCTTTTCGTAATGTTTTAATAAGTCTTTTCGTATCATTTTTCTTGTTGCTTTACACACTTCCCGAAATTCTTCATATTTGTTCTCTCTAAATAACGTCCTTCTTCTCTCTATCATATTTTTTGTTTCGTCGGTGATTTTATCTATTCTCTGTCTAGGTTTTTTCGCTATTTTTTGCGCTGAAGTTTTTAAAATTCTGGTTAATTCATTTGCCATCCTATCCAAGTCTTCTTGTTCTTCTTTTTGTTCGCTGAACTGTCTCCTAAGTTCATTTCTGTAGTCATCTCCATTTCGTTTTAATAGGGTTGTGTCTACCGCTACGCTATTCTTTTGTTTAAATTTTAACCTATCTTTTTTCAATTGTATAGCAATTTTTGCCCTTACTAAACGGTGATCACTTCCTATATTGAATGAGTTGAGAGTTGTTACATCTTGTATTATCTTCTTGTCGCTTGACAGGATGTAGTCAATTTCGTTTTTGGTATTCCCATTTGGGCTTAACCACGTCCATTTTCTTTGTCGCTTTTTCTGGAAGAAGGAGTTCATGCAATATAGCCTGTGTTTTGTTATATATTGTAACATCATTTGTCCACGTTGGTTTCGTGTGTCAAAGCTATTCTTTCCTATATATTCTTCATTATCTTCTTGTCTACATCCTAATTTCGCATTGAAGTCTCCAATTATTAATGTATGTGTAGTTCTTTCCTCATTTAAAACTGACGTTATTTCTTCATAAAATCCTTCAAGTTCTTCGTCCGAGTGTGATGTAGTTGGGGCGTAACATTGAATGACTTTAAGTTTGCAGTTTTCTGATAATTTTATTACAATGTATGCTACTCTATCTGACACCCCTTTATAGCATGTTACTTTAGGTACAGTTTGTTTGTGTATTATAAATCCTACTCCCCTTTGACTTTCATTTTCGTCACCTTTATAATATAATACATGTCCAGATTGCAATGTCATGCAACCTTCATTCTTTCTTCTCACTTCCGATATTCCTATTATGTTCCACTTTATTTTCTTTAATTCGTTTTCTAGATCATACAACTGGGCGTCCTCCCTTAAACTTCGTGCATTTATTGTACCGATCATCATTTTTTCTTGTTGTTGGCAGCCTGCCGTAACCCGGGGATTCTTAGCACCCCTGATCCTCCTCTTGTTCTGCCCGCTGCCTTGGGAGAGATTAGGATCGCCAGGATCTTGGGGCCTTCGTATTAATTTACTATTCATCATGAGAGGTTTTTGGCAATTAAAACACCACGCTTGCCGGGCGGGTTGGTGAGTTGCGTTTCAGCCGCTCCTATGGAATCAGACGCTGTCGGAGTACCGCTCCTAATATGGAGAACCGCCGTGTCCTGTACTAGTTTTGATCCGCCCCGGGTATTTTATTTCCCCGGTACCCGCCATATCTGGCGGGCCTTCCCCTATCCGCCACCTGGGGAGGCGCCCGATGGAGGACTAGCAACCCCACACGGGTAGTAGTAAGTAGTAAGTATTAAACTACATGAAAACACGAATAACATTCCAATTAAAAGAGGGATACGACAGGGAGATGCGATATCTCCAAAATTATTTACATTAGCTCTGGAAGATATATTTAAAAATCTGCAATGGGAGGAAAAAGGGATAAACGTGAATGGCGCAAGATTGAATAACTTACGATACGCCGATGATGTAGTCTTGATAACTGATAATAAAGAAGATCTGAAAACCATGCTCACAGAACTAGAAGCAGAAGCGAATAAAATAGGCCTACGAATGAACTTAAGCAAAACAAAAGTTATGTGCGAAGAAGACCCACGAATAGAAATAAGATCCAAAACCGTGGAGAATGTTGATCACTATATATACCTGGGGCAGATGTTGAAACTGGGAAAGGAGAACCAGACAGCTGAAATTGAACGAAGGAGAAGACTAGGATGGGTAGCATTTGGTAAACTTAGCTACGTATTAAAAAACAAAAAAATACCAATCCATCTTAGGACACGAGTTTATGACCAATGCATACTTCCGGTTATAACTTATGGAGCGCAAACCTGGGTATTAACACAACAACTAACCAACAAACTAAGAGTTACCCAGAGAGCAATGGAAAGGCTCATGCTAGGCATCTCTCTTAAAGACCGAATACGCAACGAACGCATAAGAAGCATAACTGGTGTGACTGATGTGGTTCAACGAATAGCGAAATTAAAATGGAATTACGCAGGTCATGTAGCCAGGTACACAGACAAAAGATGGTCAAACACTATTATACACTGGAGGCCGTGGTTAGGGCAAAGAGGAAGAGGGCGACCACGTACAAGATGGTACGATGATATTAAGAAAACGGCAGGCCTAGCATGGATAAGAACAGCAAGCAACCGGGCAAGATGGAAAGAAATGAGAGAGGCCTATGTTCAAACATGGACGACGGAAGGCTAAAGAGAGAGAAGAGAAGATGACGAAAAAGAGTTTTTCTTAATTCCGTCTGTCTGTCTATCTCCCTGTTGTCGGGATAGCTCAAAAACTATTTGTCGGAGGAAGACGATATTTTGCATTCCCATGAAACAGGTACAATTTATTTTATACAAATATATACAGGGTGAGCACCTTAAAAAATAAAATTTTGTTTATTTTTGGGTTAATTTTGAAATTACGGAAGTAAGACATAGGTCAGGCTTTACACTTGCCGAAAATAAGACTCAACCGATACAGGATAATGTCACAAAAGAGTAAAAACGTTTCAACAATAACACCGTTCTGTTCAAGAGAGGCGCGCGCCGGACTTATTTCGAAGAGGCTCGGTGGTGTAGTTGGATTTATCAATGCAGATACGATCTCTACGCAGGGGTGCGGTTACGATCGCTCTGCATATGCGGCGGGTTCAAACCCCAGCGGAATAATTTTTTTTATTTCAAAATCTATTTAATTTATTAGAAATGTGAAGATATTTTTACTCCTAACTTAATTTGATTTTTAATAGTACATTCTCCAACGAGCGTAGAATGGTGGCTATTATTCACGTGGAATCATCTAAGTGAATAGCCATTCTACGCAAGTAGAATACTATACTTTTTCTACGACTATGCGACTTATGCAAGAAACTAGCTGAAACCCGCGGCATATGCCGCATTTAAAATGTACAACGAATTTAATAACTTTTGTTGCACTAAAGAAAGTTTTAAAAGCACGCTAGAGATTGGCAGTAAGGAAAAGTTCAAAAAAAAAAATTTTCAAATGGAAAGTCTCTGGAAAGGAAACGCTCGCCTCTGGAAGGCGTCCTAATTAATACGACGTTGTTGGAACGCAGTAACAAAAATGGCGGAAATAATTAATGCTCTTATGAGATTATATGTGAGAATTATTTGCGCCACCGAAATAATTATCAGCTGCCTGCAATCTGTGTTTCTTTTCAGGTTTAAGCCGTTGAGGCGTTGAGCGTCATAAAAATATAAATGTGGTAACTCAAGTCTCCAGTTACGCCGTTACTGTTATTGTTAAATAACTCGATTAATTATTATTTCTTTGTCATTTTAAACTGCCATTATTATTATTATCTCTATAATAGTTTCCATAAGTAACTGTTTATAATGTTTATATGCTAGCGAGTTAATTTTCTTCTTAAATCGCTAGTGAATTAATAGTAGATTGTTCTACAAGTTAAAAAAAGTGAGAATTTTCCAGCGAATGTAAAAGTTTTACGTGAGCATGGAAGAATGACGCGCGCATTTAAAGTTTTGCGTGTTAGATAGATATACTTTATTTATGACATTACAAAAAAAAATTCTTTTACACACGTTTACTATATGGCAAATGCTACACCAAATACATACCATATATACAGTTCACATTTAATTATATATATTTATTCCTAATTCAGTACGTAAAACATGCTTAGAGGCACATTTTTGATAACGGTGATAAAACTTGGATTAAATTTAGATTTTAGTTTATTGGCATACATGTTTAACGTCAGCGTACAAACAATTTCCAGAATATTTTATACCACATTGAATATTATGTATCATCGAATGAAAATTTTTATTATTTGGCCTGAACGAGATCAGGTGATTAAATCAATGCCAAACTGCTTCAAGGTAGCATTTGGCAACAAGATTTCAGTAATAATCGATTGTTTTGAGATGAGAGTGGAAAAATCAAGTAGCCTTGAAGTACAATGTACTACATGGTCTACGTACAAACAACATAATACGGTAAAGGTACTAATAGGCATCACTCCTCCTGGATCAATATCATTTATATCACATGGATATGGTGGCAGAATAAGCGATAAAGATCTAACAGAGGATTGTGGGATTTTAAACAATCTCTTGCCAGGAGATTTTGTATTGACAGATCGTGGCTTTTTAATAAAAGACTCGGTAGGACTACATATGGCCACAGTGATTAACCCTGCTTTTCTAAAAGGGATACGGCAGCTCGATCCAAGGGATATAGAATCAACCAGGAATATAGCAAGCGTGAGGTAGTGCAAGTATATTATTACAATAATTATCTTAACTACCTATATCTTTTTTTCAGAATACACGTCAAACGCGATGTTGGAGTCCTTCGTCAAAAAAATACAGTTCTTCATGAAACGATGCCCATGTTCCTGGCGAAAAAGAAAACTGACGGTGTTGCTGTGGTAGATCAGATATTAACAGTTTCTTGTGCCCTCGTAAATTTATGCCCTCCTATAATTGTATAATTATGAAATAAATCTTATTAACAAAGTTAATCTAATTATTTTTACTTTAATAATAATATTAATAATATCTACAAAAGTATTAATAGTTATTTAGACCACAAGTGTTAGAAGTCCAACTTTTTTTCACAAGTGTGGAGGGTTATTAAACGAGGCGCAACCAAATTTAATATTCCACACGCGTGAAAAATAAGCACGCTAACACGAGTTGTCTATAAGATTTTTTAAAATTTCATTAAACATTCACATCCAAGCCTATTTTGTATAAAATTGTATTTGCCTTCATTTTAGTCAAGTGCGTTGGTCAGTTCTGGTAACTAAGGAAACGTCGATTGGTAACTAAGGAAACGTCCAATTAGAATCGTTCATCAGTGAAAAAAAGTGGCACTTAACACACCGAAATTAATTAAAAAAGCCTACTTTTTTTAATGAAATTTAAAAAATTAGTTAATTATCAGTTCTGAGTGTCTTTTCCAAAGTGTGCGAAAAAGTTGTGGCAAATCGAATGGTATCGTTCCTGAATAAATATAGTCAAATTTATACCCATTCGGAGTCACGTGATAATCTAGTAATCATACGTATGTCGATTCTTAAAAATGCAATTTTAGGGAAATAAATGACATTCCGTTTTGTAGGTTATCCTGACATATGCCAATTTCTAAAACAAGGTTGCTACGGGTTTATTCTCTTATATGAAATTAAACTGAATTTACAGGTTAAAGAAAACCTGCTGCGTATAGCAAATTTTAAGTTAATTTCTGTGCATGCATATTCTCTTATAGAACATTGCCATTTGAAGCCTATTTCCTTGCACAATCTATTTAGGGAAGAAACTGAATGTGAAAAATCTCCTCCAGATTCTTCAACCAAGCATTTTTTAGATTTACAAATTCTTTAGCTACATACATTTTATATATAGTGTCTTGACTGCTTCGTCGACTTCCGTTTTTGCAATCTTCACTTTCTGGCTCATATTTTCGGTAAATTGTGCTCTCCGAGATATTTAACGCAAGAGAAGCACGGCGAACAGCGTTGGAGGGTGAAACTGTTGATTTACTTTTATTAATATTGTACTCTTCATAAAAAACAAAGCATAATATTCAAATTAATTGTTGTGACTGCTCGTTATACCGAATGTCCGATGGTTTCTTTTAATTTCCAGTTTTCGGCTCGACAATTTTAGGTTTTATTACCCTTATCTCAATAACTTACACGATAAATATAATCTGACAGATTAGAAACGTCAAATTTTTAAAATTAATTTTATGAATCGACATGCTCTTTTTTCAAATTTCTTCCATCTTAAAATTAAAAAAAGAAAAAATCAGTAAAGAAATCTTGGAGTCTGATAATAAACAAAGAACAATATGGAGAATAATAAAAAAAGGTGTAAACAATATCAATAGCAATGGAGTGGTAAGTGTGATTTCCCCAGAATCTCACAACGACTACTTTGTGCTGAATTTAAAAAGTCCCCCATATATAATTGTATTAAAATCTACAATTCACTACCAATATATATATTAAATCATATAAAATCGATAAATTTAACTTAAATCCATTTTAATTAAAAAGTGTTTTTATGACTACAACAATATTGTACTACATTAGGTATTACTTTTATCTGACAATGTCCATGTCACTTTTGTAGTTGATCTGTTGACAATAAACGATACTTACTTACTTAAGGATCTAACGTTAATACTATCTACCACCATTTATTATATAATGTAGAATTATTTGATTATCTTTTTCTGCATGTGGCCAATTAATAAAAAGCAAAATTAGAATATCTCATAGCAAAAATTATTAAATAGTACCTATACGATAAGAAACAAGGATATTTCGAAACTATGTAAGCTACATTAACAATCAATAAAATTACACATGCTGTCTACACAACATAAAAGAATAATTAATGTCTAAATTAAGTAAGAAAAATAATTTTAATGCATAAAGTATAAAGGATATTTAGAAGCTATTTAATGTACATAAACAATCAAAATATTTACACAAAATAATTCTATTTATATTTACAGAGTTCACATAACCACTTTCCTTTAGGAATTTTTTTTAATTGTAGGCATGCTGAATGGTACAATGTTATTCTACATTTTCTGTCAGAACATTTTACCATTTGTTCGCCGTCGTCTGGTTTCCTACAGTGACACCATAGCTGCAATCCATAATCAAAATAGGTACATAACATTGTACCATATAATTCACAAAAATACAAACCTCTTCATCGGTGCCTATTACAATGTCACTGGAAATTGAACCAACACCTATAGCTCGCATGTCCATGGGGATGTCATCTGAACTTGGACCAGCACTCGTAGATGGCATATCCATCCGGAGATGCCCCAATCTGTGGGTACTGTCGGTTTAGACATAGACCTATTGTTTGCTACCAAAATGTATGTGGGTTTTCTCCGTCTTATTAGTGTAAGCTTGTAGGGCTTTCTTTTCATGTTCACAACCATAAACTGTAGCCGTCGTTTTAAAGCGAGTTTGTAAGGGATAACATACTGAACGTATAAAGGACAGGGATGGTTTTTCCAGTTTTGTTCTGTGAACGCCTTTAAATTTTGAAGCCGTAATTCGACCAGCTCTGTATTGGTACCACGCAGCAGAATTTGCTTGCTTATTAGTATGATTTTCGAGTTTGCGGCATTCTTCGATGGACATGAACATGAACCTAAAATACAACATTTTTAGCTGCTGTCGTCGTTGATCACATCGGTCATAAGTTGCCATAACAGCATGATTTACCTGTTGGGTTTAAGGAATTCGCAGGAGCGCACCGTGATTCGATTATCTTCTAGGAATTTCTTAACATCTTCATTACTAACTGTAGGTTAAACTTGAGTCAGAAATATAAAAGAACAATGCTCAATGCACACTATACTTACGTTTTTGTTTATTCAAAGTACGAGGTACTTCTTTCGCCTACTTGCATTCATCGATGGCTTTTTCTGCATGAAGTTTTTTGATTATTGCTGTCGTCGTTCATCACATGTCATAAGTTGCCGCTTAATCACTTCCATAACAGTATGATTTACCAGCTTGTTGTTTGATTTTACCATAATAAATGGATTCTACTGGGCGAAGAGGCCACGCATAAAAATTTGCAGAAATATAGGTTATGTAGCGTCTGTTCTTGTCTTTGATTTAGCGTAAGCATTGGAGACGCTTTTACACTATGGTTTGGATTGGTTGCTTGGCAGAGTTCAATAAGCAGATGTGAGTATTAAACAAAATGTACTTACCTTCGAAGCTGAGTCAATAGTTTTAAAAAACAGAAGTAGTAGCCGTAATAAGTAATTGTTTTCTGTGATAATATCGCTATTAAAAGTTCTGGGAAGTTTGTTTACAAAAACCCGAAAATAGAAATAAACGAATGCAACCGTGGTACTTTTAGTTGTGTAAACACGGCTTTTAGTCTTCTGCATTATTATAAGTGATTATATACCTAAATCATAGTTTTTAACACAAATCTTAAATTAACACTTATAATATTAAACTTTGCAATTATAACAAGTCAAAGAAAAACTAGAAGTAACATATGTTCCTGCTAAGTATGTAATAAGTAATTTAATTTTACTTTTTGGAAAAAGTTATAGTGAAGTTACTACAATTACTGATATTTAATACAATCGGTGTTGAATCTTGATCAAAACTTGCCTCATTTAAAGTGCTAGTCTGTGCTGTGTGTTGTATATTGTGTGCGATTCTGGTACTTTGTTCTACCGACTGAAGCATTTTGTTCGCCGTGTTCATTTTATTTGCCATTGAATCATCCACATAGCCTTCAGCTACGGAGGTACTCTTCCAGCCTCCATGTCGTTTGAGAGCTGTAATATCTCCACCTGCACCAACTAATAAGGTGGCAGAAGATCTACAAAAGCTATGTCCGGTGTATAGATTTGCACTCGGCAAATTTAAGTAGGTTACTACTTGTCTTCCCATTGATGCAAATTTGTTGATTCAATTTTCTGAACAGTGCATTTGCCGTGTTGGTAGTTTAAGAAAAAAGAAGGAGTTGTTACCTTAGCTGGGCGTAGCGCAATATACTTTTTGCATATTTCATAAAATTTACCTGTAACAGTAAATTGTCTAACAATTTTTGTTTCAGTGTTAGGTATGGTTATTAAAAGAGCTGAATTAAGGTCTTGAATGTCTTCCATTTTCACTGAGTGCATTTCATTATTAGGGCAAGCTCCCATTATTCTTACGATTAATGCAACCTTAAAAAATAAAAACTTTTAAGTTTAGGCAAAAACAAATAAATTTGATACCTTTGTTCCGAGATATATATTGTCCGGAGATTCTGTAATGAATTTACTTACATCTTCTGCGCTAAACATTTTCGATTTCCTCGCCTGAAATCCTTCTCCGTTTCGTTTAAGGAAAGCCCACAATTTTGGATAATTTTCAATGTTAATTTCATTGTTAACATTTAATGTACTTCTTAACATGGAGTATATTTTCCATAAAGATGAAGATTTGTATTTTTAGGAAAGTTTTGTGAAATATGCTAGGAGAACGTTTTCCGAAAAGGAACTTACATTATTGGAATGTCTCCATTCCATAAATGTTGTATAAATTTGAGTATACTGAGTATTATTTTTCCGGCAGTAAATTCATTGTGGATGCTTGTGCAATTTCCCAAATTTCGGGAGGCGTAGGTACATGTTAGATTATTATCACTATCACTACTAACGTCCATAGTAAATATTATATTAATAAAAATTACGTGAGACAACAGCTCTAAATAATTGGTGTATTTGACGTTTGAAATGGCGACTTATTAGGAGGTTGCTACGATACGCTCAGTTAGTTATTTTCAAAGCAATGTGATTTTTTCATATTTGCGTGAATTCTTAAAAATCAAAGGATGTGATTGGCTAATCTAGAGTGATTTCCTTGTAAGAAATCACGATGTGAAGAATTTGTGCTATTATTCAATTTAATATGCAACAAGAATGAGCGTATTATTTAATAGTCGCAGAGAAAATTATTTAGTGTCACAATGTCGACGAGGGAAGTTCTGGGTAAAGCCTTTTACAGATTTTTAAAACCAAATAGTACTCTATTCCGTAGCCTTTAATTAGCCTTTACTATATAATACTTTTAACAATTCTTCTGCCGGTCTGCCGGTTTAATTTCTTAAAGGTGTTAGGTATAGTATGATAATTTTTTAATGTAAAATGGGGAGTAGTTCCTAATTTATGACTGTTACCAGTCACTTAAAAGCCAAATGGCAAGTTTGACATTTAAGTATAAATGTTGTTGCACTCATAAATTAGAAACTAGCTACACTAGATGACAACTTTTTACGGGGCCTGGACACAACGCCCACTGGTCACAACGTCCACCACCTAGTATGGCCGCCATGTTGGACATAACGTCCACCGCAATTTTTGGTCATAACGTCCACCCTGGTCACAACGTCCACCGTCGCATTTGGTCATAACGTCCACCTTGGACACAACGTCCACCGCCACAACGCCCACTCTGGTCACAACGTCCACCGACGTTTGTCGAGAATAACATTTTACGGCGTTGGTCGTAACGTCCACCCTGGTCACAACGTCCACCGCCATAACGCCCACTCTGGTCACAACGTCCACCTTGGACACAACGTCCACCGCCATAACGCCCACTCTGGTCACAACGTCCACCTTGGACACAACGTCCACCGCCATAACGCCCACTCTGGTCACAACGTCCACCTTCGCATTTGGTCACAACGTCCACCTTGGACACAACGTCCACCGTCATAACGCCCACTCTGGTCACAACGTCCACCTTCGCATTTGGTCATAACGTCCATCTTGGACACAACGCCCATTGTTGTTTTACTTGTTATTTAATCAACCTTTAACTGCCTTCTTTAATGCTTTTTGAGTGGTCTAATGTTGTTTAGAATATTTCCAGCTGGTTTCTCTTATAAATCGGTATACGAAGAATAAGGATCCTATTATAATTAAATGTACCTAAAGATTCATTGGTTTGCGATAAACCTCATTCGAAAAAAACGTTTCCTTACTGTTTATTGTACCAATAAAAACGTGGTTGTACGTGTTATCATTAGTAATATAACAAGGGCGAGACCAGCACCATAACTCTTTTGATGGGCAAAATTATTTGTATGTCGCTCGCGTTTATATTTTGAAGATTATTATATAAAAACAGTATACGAATTATGATTTAGAATTGACCTAATAACGCAAAAAGACTCAAGTTGCTTATTTTTTACTATTCTACTTCCAATTATGACACCATCCACGGGGTAGATAGTCAATCTCTAGGGCGTTTATCGCTTGATAAGCATCCCTAGAGTGTTTATCAGGTAATCAGTTCAGTATTGGTTAATTTTCAAAAAATTCATGGTTCTCATTGGATGATATCAGTTATGTGACAGTTGAGTGTAATATTCCAACTAATTAACGTTCGTGTGTTCCATTAAGTACAAGTGGCCTATTTGTTTCAATCTTTTACCACAGACTTTAGAATACCAATGCTTATATAATTTTAGTTTTTTAATGTTACATAGGGTCTAACAATCACACAATGACCTTGACAAATCTGACCAATGTGTCGCTTATGTAATTAATAAAAAATGCATTGTCATGGATATATATCTGTGCTGCAAAAATTACGTATTAACTCCATGTTACGTTATTAAGTGGACCAATCTGAGTAGGAAAAAAGTTACACAAAAATTCCTTGTCTTATATTTTCGAAGATATAGCGAGGTTTTATTAATTTCAAAACTAGCAGGACTGGCAACAGTTTTTAATATATAACACTTAATTGAAATAACTGTAATTTTCCACTGATCTGTTATTTGTCGTTTATGTTTGATGTACGAGGTATACCGGGTGGCAATGAGATAAGAGCCATGTCTCTATCTCATTTACTTATCAATGGATTTCCATTAAATTTGTTGCAAGAATATTAAACATAATTTCGGATTGACAGACTGATATAATCAAAATATCCAACTTCTGCTTTTACCGGAAATGTTATTAGCTTTGATTTTTTAAAGAGATTGCCCTACATATTTTATGTTTTTCGGAATCTAAAGCTTAAACTACATACGACAGCTGCTTAGGTATCACAATCTTATTTTAAAAATGTATTAATTAAACATCAGTTTTAAATAAATATAAAGTAGCGCATAGTGCGCATCGTTAGACTAGTAATTACAAATTCTATCCAATGGTACGATGGCTCTTGGTAGGTGCCATTTAAAAAATTACTTTTTCTCAAAAAACACGTTCAGCCAATTTTAGCCGTGTAGAAGGTTTAATTACATAATTATTTTCATCGTAGCTAACCAAATTTGTAAAACTGGTATTGCACTGCCATTTCAACAACCGCACATTAAACATCTGGAAATATATCAGTGTTTACGACTTGATTTCATACAAAACTGCATTGGTTAGATGTTTTATTCGTTTTATTGATTTTAAGTTTGTTTAGTCAAGTTCTCTATTTCTGATGATGTGGTGTTCATTAAAGTACTTATTTCCTCATTCATCAGCGATTTCCTTTTCATTCTTGAGTTGTGTACCTTTTTTTATATAACAAGAGATCAATAAAAAAAACCAATTAGGGTAGGCTGTGATATGTGTTATACGTTTGGCAGTACTGAAGTGTATTGTTAGTCTATGTCAAATTCGAGATTACTAGGTTAGGTTTTGTTTGTTGTTTGACACAGACTGACGTAAAACTTAACCTGCACACTCGAATTTGACATAGACTGACAATACACTTCAGTACTGCCAAACGTATAACACATATCACAGCCTACCCTAATTGGTTTTTTTTATTGATTTCTTGTTATATAAAAAACTCAAATTCGAGGTTTACAGGTTAGGTTTTGCGTCAGTTTTGACACAAACTGACTCAGAACCGAACCTGCTAACCTCATATTTGACATAGACTTACAATGTCACCAACATAAACAGTGCCAACCTAAGAAAAAAATCACAACCAATCATGGTCACCCGGTACCATTAATGCCAAAACTTTAAGTGTCAAATTATTTTCATGGAATAAAATTAGAATTTCTTCAAATTACTAATGTACGATCAACGGAAAAATATTGTAACTAACTCGTATGTTAATCGGCGATTAATAATATCTACAATTAACGCGCTCGCTAGCGCTCGCGCATTAAAATGTCTCGATTATCAATCGCTCTCATTAACATACTTGTTTGTTAAATAACTATTAATAGATATGTTATAAAAAATACTTCCAATTAACATTTTTGTGTATTTTTAAAAATAAGAGTACTTTTTTCTTCAATCATTTTCATTTTTGCAAATGCATTTTAATTTGAGAAACTGCAGAGGTTTTAATGGACAATAAAATGTTCATGGATATATGAAGGACACTATAATATTGTAAGCAACAAGCAAACGTGATTAATTCTGTCAATCAAACGGTGGTATTGTAACAACGCAAAAACTTTGTTTAATCACGTATATTCTAAATGGCACAAGTTTTCAACTAGAAAACGACGAAATATTAAAAATTGTGAATTGTTGCTATAAAGTAGTGAAAATGAATAAATCGATCCCATACGACATATGTCACTGAAATGGGAGAAAATCCTCTTTCTCATAATGCCACAGCTAACTATGAGTTCCATATAAAAAATACAACTTTATATGTTATAATCCGAATTTAGAAACTTTTTGGACAACGCATTACGCCACTGAATTATTATGAAAAATAAATTATATTAATACTACTTACGGGAACTTGAAAATTTTCCTACCTATTACCTCACCTTACAAGTTTAATTTATTATTATTCATTTTAGATACACATTTTTCTTACTTTCTGTGCCGCCTGGGCGATATATCCAAAATCAAAGTTGGGCGTTGTGACCAAAATCAAACTTGCGCGTTATGACCAAGTTGGGCGTTGTGACCAGAATCAAAAGTGGGCGTTGTGTGACCAAGTTGGGCGTTGTGACCAAGTTGGGCGTTGTGACCAAAATCGAAGTTGGGCGTTATGACCAAAACGGTGGTTTAAGTGGCGTCGATAGCTCTTTCCTATAACAGGCGTAGGTGGGCGTTGTGACCAACATCAAAATTAGGCGTTGTGGCCAAATTGGGCGTTGTGACCAGAATCGAAATTGGGCGTTATGACCAAATTCTGAGTTGGGGTTTGTGACCAGTGGCCTTTGTGTCCGGGACCCTGTTCGGCAATGTCCAGTAGGGTGGTTCTAATTTTCAACCTCGGAATTTTGTTAGTCGCACCCCCTGAAGTCGTTCCAATGCCAAAAAAACTAACCCATAAAAATTTTGAGCCCAATCGAACAATATTAACACGTGCCACCGAGCCTCGGAAGTTTCCGAATTGCATATTTTAATTGAATTCACTTGTTATCAATTAATATCTGACGAACCGGAAGTGCTATCGAAATTTTGATAATAACATAAATAAAAGTAAATTTAATATTCTACAATTTAGTTATATGCAATTTCTCCGCAAACCTACTGGATGTTAAAAAAAATTTGTAAAGTATTAGAAAAACGTAATCATTCCAGATTTTTTTTCTATTTTTAATTTGAAAACGTAGATATTACAATTTTGAAGTACATTCCAATCCATTATTCAATTTTAGGCTAATTTTGATAATACAAGTAAATAGATCTTATGATATAATATAAATGTTTGAAATTCAGTAATAACAATTTTCTACCTACTGTAAGGATACTGAAATATTTTTGGAATCAGTTATTAAAAATAAACAGACTGGAACTGTCGAATACAGTTTATTTGTTTGTCAATACAAACCAGGTGTTTAGAGGGAGGGTATACCATTAGATGTGGTTTACTGTAGTAGCGTCACTAGCATGTCATTTGTTTTTCGGTCCATTCAACCAGAAAGAGAGATCCCAAAAACAAATGACATGCTAGCGACGCCACTGGTTTACTGGAATCTGGAACCCTTGTTCTGTTATGCTAGTTGAAAGCATTGCGAAAGGTCAACGGTATTACTTGTGTTGCGTATTGAAATATTTTGAACTATACTAAATTTCAAATACGCATGCAGTACTTTGGAACTAAGTAGTAATCATAACCATATCCGTGATTGGTCAAACTAAAGACCATCATTACAACCATCTGAAAATAAATTACTGTTTCAAAATTTGCAATTTGACATTCGGTATGAATCTTAAAAATACACATATAAGGATAAATAGTGGATAAAAGAAGCTGGCCTACAATCTTTATTTGAATTATATAGGACGAAATTATTGTAAAACACGAGCAGTCACACAAACTTATACTTTCCTAGTGTAAAACTGAGTTTGACTTCAGAGCGCCATCTACTGCACTCTTATTTGAAATTTAGTATAGTGTCGTGCATATTTTAAAATTATAAAGCATAAAATGGCCTCAACGTCAAAGGTTCTTCGTGAAAAAGAATAAACATTTTTATTAGGAAATAATGATGCACATCAAATTATTGGTAGTTAGTTGCCCTCAAACAAACAAGTTTTACAAGTACTTTGTTTAATATGCGTATAGTTAGATTGAATTTACGTGAAAGTGCAAAATTAATTATTCAAGAGGTAGTGTTTTGGTAAAAAAGCACGGATTCCGGGTAAGGAAAAACATCATTCTGTACAAAAGCTAGAATCATTATACTCTGAATGGAGGAGTCTGCAAAAACAAGGAAATAAAAGAACGGACTCAAACTAGGAAGGAACAACAATTTGTTGAAAAATTTTACGACCTGTTCGATATCAGCTCATCTCATAACAAAATGCATATGGCATGGAAAATTATACGAAATGAGACGGGGAAGGCGAACGTCGAAAAGCGTTGTTGTGAGTTGACACACGAGGGAAACAATATAACTAATTCGGGCCTGATAGCAAATGCGTTCAATACATATTTTTTAAACATGGTTAGCACTGCTGGAAGAAACACAAACTTATCTCGTATTGATACTTATCTAAGCAGATTAAACAAAAATCACCCAAGCTCATTTTTTATAAACGCAACGAACAAACATGAAATTGAAAGAAGTGTCTCCACTCTAAAGAATAAATATTCTTCTGGTTATGATAATATTTCACCATTTCTCGTAAAAAGAATTATAGATTTAATTTCAGAACCACTAGCTGTGTTGTTCAATTCTTCAATCACACAAGGAATTTTTCCAGACTGTTTTAAATTGGCCATCGTTACTCCATTATATAAAAAAGATGATACTAAACTTGTTACTAATTATCGCCCTATATCCCTGTTATCCGCTTTTGCTATTCTGTTTGAAAAAATTATGAACACAAGGCTAGTAGCTTTTATAAACAAACACAATATATTATCAAAATCTCAACATGGTTTTCAGAAAGGGAAAAATACTCAGTCAGCAATTGCTGCGATGATTGAAGATATAAGCAGTAACTTGGAGGGAAAATTATTCTGTGGAATGATAGCATGTAGCAAATTGTATTTAATTTGTTTTTCAATATGTTATTTACTCTTAGGTTATTATTATTTGATTTCTTTTGTTTTATTGTATAGTATATGGTTTCGATGCTTATACTTTAATTTATGTATTTTTTAGACGACCACGTATGAAAGTAACATTATCGCGATAGCAGCCTACTACAGAAAGTTGACAATTTCATACACTAGCACGATATTATATCGTGCTAGTCATATCGTAACGGCACAAAGTTATTCACATCACGGCCTCATCACGGCCTGCTTAATTGTGTGACAAACGTCACTTTGACGTTTGTCACACAATTAAGCAGACCGTGATTCAAATAATCCAGACGCTTTTGCTTTATTCGTTGCTCTGCTTCTAATAAGCTCTAATTTTTTATAATTGTACCAATAATAATATAACGATCAATTTTGCAAACGAAATAAAAACAATTCTTAAAATTGAATTTACTTTGAGTGGTCGTCTAAAAAATAGTGTTCATAACTCGCCCGAAAGTGCAAATATCTGTGCTCGTGTTTTAGATCCACTCGGGCTTCGCTTCGCTACGCCCTCGTTTGTCTAATCAACACTCGCACGATACTTGCTACTTTCGACGCTTGTCATGAAAATAACTATTTCCAAACTCATACTAATGTATGATTACATGGAAATAAATGATGATATGATATGATATCGCACATGCGAACGCTCTACAATTAATAGATGTAGAAGAAGATAAACAGTTTTTGCTTCTTCAAAGGCAAAAAGGGCGACCAGATAGTATGCTTGGTACTGATATCAGGTTACATCGACAAGAGAAGAGAACTGAATAACGACTGGAAAGGGAGAGATACAAGGAGAAAACTAACTTACGAAGAGATGGAAAATTTAAGTATATGTAATTGTTCACTTCAGGTTACAAGCGATATTGAAGAAAAGAATGATTAAACTGATTAAAGAATATAATAGCTTAATTACCAAAAAGGAGGACCAAAAGCAGTACTTGCTACAAGTTGTTAGTGATTGTCGACGTCAATATCCGGATTCCAGTAAAGCTTCTTTAGCAACAAAAAAGTAACTATTGGGATTAATTATTTTACATATAGCCTTGCTATATTTGTTTTATTCTTAAATTTGTAAATATAATTCTTTAAATTTATGTAACTTCAGTTATTACTTAATATTGTCTGTTTTATTTAATGTGTAAATAAATATATATGCTCTACTCTATTATAGTTTTAATTATATATTAATATAAAAAAGCAATTTTTCAAGAATCTTTTCCTAATACTTAAAGCATATTTTTTGAAATTTCAACAATTTTATGAATAAATTGCATATAACTAAATTTGTAGCAAATTAAATTTCCTTTTATTTATCTCATTACCCAAATTTCGATACGTCTTACTGTTTGCGAGATATTAATTGATAATAAGTGAATTAAGTTAAAATCTGCAATTTGGACACTTCCAGGGCTCGGTGGCACGTGTTAATATTATTCGATTGGGATCAAATTTTGTATAGGTTTGTGTTTTCAGCATTGGAACGACTTCAGGGGGTGCGACCAAAAAAATTCGAAAAAGTGTTTTCTACTAAGTATAACGTAGAACCACCCTAAATTGTCCAGTGTGATCAGGCGTGGTTTTCCAACGTAGCCCTGAAATGTATTGCTGGTGGCACTGTAAGTCTTTGTCAAATTTGAGGTTAGCAAGTTAAGTTTTGCGTCAGTCTGTCAAAACTTAGGCAAAACCTAACTTGATAACTTCAAGTATTATATAGACTGAGAGTGCCACCAAAACTACATTTGAGCGTTGCCAAATGTAAAACGAATCACCATTGCTATGGTGAAAAATACTGCATTACTCAACGATTTTGAATATAGAAATGCGATAAACTTATAAAAATTGCTAGAATATATTACCAACTTGAATAAGTACAGCTAAGTGTAATTATTATACTGAACAAATAGTAAGTAAAACTTCTGACTCGAAAAACCTATGGAAAACTGCAAACTACAGTATGAATGTTAGTGCTTGTAAATCTATCATAACTGATATCATCCAATGAGAACCATGAATTTTTTGAAAATTGACCAATACTGAACTGATTACCTGATAAACACTCTAGGGATGCTTATCAAGCGATAAACGCCCTAGAGATTGACTATCTACCCCGTGGATGGTGTCATAATTAGAAGTAGAATAGCAAAAAACAAGCAGCTTGAGTCTTTTTGCGTTATTAGGTCAATTCTAAATCATAATTCGTATACTGTTTTTATATAATAATCTTCAAAATATAAACGCGAGCGAGATACAAATAATTTTGCCCATCAAAAGAGTTATGGTGCTGGTCTCGCCCTTGTTATATTACTAATGATAACACGTACAACCACGTTTTTATTGGTACAATAAACAATAAGGAAACGTTTTTCTCGAATGAGGTTTATGGTTTTCCATAAACCTTATGAATCTTTAGGTATATTTAGGGCCGGTTGCAGAAAGCAATATTAAGTCTGGTGTTAGCTAACGTCGCGTCAAAGTGAACAAAATCGCATCAAATTTTGTTTACTAATGTATTAGTTACCATAAGCATTTGAGATTTGATTCGTTTTTGTTCACTTTGACGTCGCGTTAGCTAACACCAGACTTAGGGCCGGTTGCAGAAAGCAATGTTAAGTCTGGTGTTAGCTAACATCGCGTCAAAGTGAACAAAAACGAATCAAATCTCAAATGCTTATGGTAACTAATACATTAGTAAACAAAATTTGATGCGATTTTGTTCACTTTGACGCGACGTTAGCTAACACCAGACTTTTTAACATTGCTTTCTGCAACCGGCCCTCAATGTTGCTTTCTGCAACCGGCCCTTAGTGTTATAATTATAATAGGATCCTTATTCTTCGTATACCGATTTATATGAGAAACCAGCTGGAAATATTCTAAACAACATTAGACCACTCAAAAAGCATTAAAGAAGGCAGTTAAAGTTTGATTAATAACAAGTAAAACAACAATGGACGTTGTGTCCAAGGTGGAAGTTATTACAAAATGCGAAGGTGGACGTTGTGACCAGAGTGGGCGTTATGGCGGTGGACGTTGTGTCCAAGGTGGACGTTGTGACCAAATGCGAAGGTGGACGTTGTGACCAGAGTGGGCGTTATGGCGGTGGACGTTGTGTCCAAGGTGGACGTTGTGACCAAATTTAAAAGTGGACGTTGTGACCAGAGTGGGCGTTATGGCGGTGGACGTTGTGTCCAAGGTGGATGTTGTGACCAAATTTGAAAGTGGACGTTGTGACCAGAGTGGGCGTTATGGCGGTGGACGTTGTGACCAGGGTGGACGTTACGACCAACGCCGTAAAATGTTATTCTCGACAAACGTCGGTGGACGTTGTGACCAGAGTGGGCGTTGTGGCGGTGGACGTTGTGTCCAAGGTGGACGTTATGACCAAATGCGACGGTGGACGTTGTGACCAGAGTGGGCGTTGTGGCGGTGGACGTTGTGACCAGGGTGGACGTTATGACCAAAAATTGCGGTGGACGTTGTGTCCAACATGGCGGCCATACTAGGTGGTGGACGTTGTGACCAGTGGGCGTTGTGTCCAAGACCCCTTTTTACACAGTTTCTAGTGTCAAAAGTGACGTTTATAGCACTCTTAATATTATCGCTCGAATTACGTCTTTTTAACACGTTGCCATTGGAGGCGTGTGTTAATAATTTATTAAAACACGCTTTGCCGTAAGTTTGAATGTCAACATAACCTAGAATATCTAACACAATGTGAGCGAAAAATTGTCACCGAACTATGTTTTTATATTTCTGTTACGATCGTAGAAAAAATAGTATACATATTATGATACACGTATATAAGAGCCATTGAAGCACTAGCGACGTTAAAAGCACGACGCGACGTACTTTATATTCTGGTAAAAAATAAAGATTTCTAAGTATTTGCGTAGATACCACGACGACATTTAACAGAAAAGCAGTCCAGGTTCGGTGCTGGTCTACGGACAAATTATAAACTGTTTTCACAATAATATAAAAAATATACTGTTTTGAGTCACTTTGGCTGTACATTTATTCAATTTAAAATTTTCAAAAACAAGTGAGAACATTTTCTTGGTTTTTATTCCGTTTTTAAGTTTTTTAATGCCCGTGCGTTTGTTAAAAAATGTTTCTTCTTAACCTGCTTTCTACCCATTAAGCGTTGCCGCGAATTTGAATACAAAATCCGATTTCGTGAGCTCGGGGGATGTTTCGCGATAAACGATCGAACCGGGGAATAAGTTTCAGCTTTCAGGCGTCCCAGGATGAGGCGTACACGGGAGCCCTGCGCATGAAATTAATAAATTTAAATCTATTACAATAATAAATTGGGCTTCAGATTACTGGAAAGATCGGTTTGGCACGCAGACGGCATCCGAGAGGAATTCGGTACATCATCGCAATTAGCAGCTAGCGAGGTTTGCTAAAATAATTCGCATGTGGGCGGCTACTTCTTCGCCTAATTAATTTCAGGCGGTGGTCAAACAACTTTATAATGTGGGATCCAGCGGCGCCGGCGGTTCGTTCTTGATTAGTTCAAAGGTTTCTAGTGGTAACAGATATTTCAATCAATACGAGCGAACGCTGGTGATTGTGTTTTCATTGGCACAATCAGTTCGAGCCCTTTAAATTGTAGTTTATTTTAAATACATCAAAGCCAAACTCTTCCTCCACTCTATCTTGGTATGATTCATATTGGAGATTCTTTTGTGAACGTTTAAAATTTTATATATTTTAAATGAGTTTCATTTAATGAAAATAAGGTATTATACACCTGGTCGAAATAGAACACATTGTTATACTTAGACAAATAACATACGCAATATAGAATCAAATCAATGGTAAAAGTTAAATGCATATATTGTTATGATACCCCACCTGTATGACGATAATTTGTATATTATAATTATTCAAATAAATAAAATGGAATAATCGAGGGAATAATCAAAACAAATACAAGTTAGTTTTAGTTTTAAGAAGAATTATTGTTGAATCTCAGGGCTGATTAAAAATGTTCTGAATTGTATTATTAATTGCAATAACAAATGGTCTATTGACTTTTTTATATTTTATTCATTGGCAATTAAATTTAAAATTACTGCTCCAGAACCCAAAAATGTGCAACGGTTGGGACTGTAAATATTGTCATATACAGTGTGTCCCAGGATTGATGTAACAAGAGGTACAATGGACAAACAATTTTTGAATTTTATTTAAAGATTGTGGGATTAAATTCCCTACTTGGTTTAAAGAGAATTTTAAGATTATTTTCAGTTTTTGAAAAACAAGTCGGCCTTGACGGTGAAGCGAAAACTATTTTCTTTTCAGATAAACTACTCTTTTTGTTCATGATACGGCAAATTTTTACCAAGAAAAATTGTTCAGAATGAGCAATTATACTCGTAGCCCTATACAAAATTTCAGAAAGATCTACCTACTTAGATTAAACCGTCATTTTTCTTAAATTAAGCAAAATAAATTGTATTTAGCAAAATACAAGGAAAACGAAACTGCACCTTCTGAAAAACAATTCCTTAGTAAGTAAAGTCAATGATACCTTAGAGTTTAGAAGAAAGAAGGGGAAGCCATTTCGGAAACCAGTTCTTCAAAGAACCAGCAGACCAGAAACCGGCACCTGATAAAACAGTGACAATGGAGAGATAACGGCACAATGATGGTCGAAATATTTTGCAAATTAATAGTAACTGGAAAAGAAGATACGACGGAGACAACGCTTTTGCAAACGAAAGTTATCCCGCGTTTGAAATGCTCCACGTATGAGGAAGTCTCATCAGCAATAAATTGTAGACAAACTAAAGAAAGCATAAGAACTGAAACAAAAACGCCGAAGTTCTGGAAAGAGAAAGAGACAGAAACGTATGAGACAGCGAAGAAGAAAATGTTGATGAAACAGAATCGCTGCAAGATTTTGATGAAGAGAACGAGCGTTTGAAGTACATGATTTCTGTGTGGGATTCTATCACACGTGGCAAGTTAGATGACCATGGCGGCGAAATAATAGTTCAAGGTTTGACAGGAGGTTATCAAGCGCAAGAATTAGTTATTAATAAGGCCATTTTTCTCAATAGATTTGGAAATGACACTAGCAATTTTGTCCACCCCTGAGATTGTTTGTCAAGATAGAAAACTTCATTATGTTCCACTGTTGTCGCGCAAACACCAAAGGCGCGCTCCAACTTTGTATCCCGACTCCGGGGCAAGTTGAGCATTGTACCGCCAGATGCAAGCTCATAAAGCACCAGCCTCTATCTACCGGCAAGGTAAAATGGGGTTATCGATAATACATACATACATACAATACAGTCGATGTCAATAGTTATTGTCAAAATAATGTCATCATTTTATTCACATCAGGATAAGATATTACATTAATTGAAAACTTCACACATCACAAAGAGAAATTCATTCTATTACGTATACCTTAAAGTAATATTGATTTTTGATATCGATAACGCAATTAACATTAGAAAAAGCATACTTCCAAACTATCATTTTTTTTCAGTATAAATGTTATTGTAGATAAAAGAAAATCTTCTGCAGTGCAGTCGAGTATGCGCTTTTGTACATAATCATACTTCATTTGACTTGTTCTCTTTACCGGGCTCGCTCGCTACGCTCACTCTGTCATAAAATAGACTCGTCTTATAAAGCCCTACATTATGTACTTAATACATAAATAGCTTTTATCTACTAGCAACATGATATTGTACATTTTCGTCATAGAAACAAAATATGAAAAGCTACTCAAAACTCCCAAGGGACTTGTCAAATTATTTCTCCCTCAAACTCATGGTAACAATGCAACTACAATTAACGTCTTAGCAACCATACAATGAGGCAATCCTTGATGTTACTTACATATTCTAATTTTAAATGTCATTATGACATTTTGAAATTTCATACTATTTTTAAGAATATGCTAGTAGATAAAATATTGTATGCACCACGAGAGATATTCATGTTCTTTACCTTCGGTTGACTTACAGACCTCGGGCCAGAGCCCTCGGTCTGTAACACATGTCAACCTCAGGGAAAAAACATATTCATATCTCCCTTAATGCATAAATATCTATATTATCTACTTTGGTGTTTTAATGTGGCTCTTAAAACACTGAAAACAGTGCTTTAATGGACTCCTATTAGGGCACTATTTGTATTTGTATTGTTCTTTTATATGAAAAACTTCGAAACAGCGACCTTTATTTCATATAACTGATAGATTGTCACATTTATTAACATGTAAAAATTCAAAATTTCCTATTATTTTTATGTAAAGTAGATAAAATCTTGTATGATACGCGTTCCAAGGAAGTTTTTAGGCACTTGACGCCATGTCAAACTCGACCTTCGTCTTCGTTTGACAAGCCACGTCGGGTGCGTACACTTCAATTTTGCAACTTGTATCATAAATAGCTATTATACATTTTCTGGACACGTGGACGTTTTTTTAAAAAACATAGCTATTCGGGACTACATGGTCAGAGTTATCTTCAAAATTAAAAAAAAACTTGTAAATTCAGACTTTTAAAAAATATTTACATTTCCACACTTTATCTACCACGACTCGTAAAACACCTCGAGCTGCGAAGAGTGTATTGTAAGAAATTGATGAGAATAATTCTATTAATTAATCAACCAGTTTCCTAGTTCTAAGTGCAAATAGCAGAGTACCCTATTACAGTATATTAATAGACTGAACCACTTTATAGGATTAACAGATACAGGTTATTGGGTTATTCCTCCGGGTATTCAGTTCATACATTAATTTAACAAATGTATTCATTAGGTAATTATAATAATTCTTAGTTTCTTATATAAAAGTTTGTCAGTTATCGTATTCGTCATTGAAATAAAGATGTTATTTGAGTCAACGAACTCCCGTTTATCAATATAGTAATGATAATTTGATATATACATGAAATTGTTACTTGATGTTCAACGTCCAGTTGTAATATTGGGAATGTTTCTTCGACGAATTTTCGATTCATGAAGTGCCTTTAATATTTTTAAGAAATCGAGTAGGTAGCACATATTTTTAATGGCTTTTTAACGGCTTTGGTAGTATGTTACAAAATCGATCTGAAAACGTTGGCACTGTATTCTGCTCCTAACAAAGATTCTGCAGTTTTCGAAATGCTTACTCTTTTTACTTCTAACTCTTTATATTTAACAGGTCACTAATCAGCTTTCTAGGCCAGTTTCCAGGCATTTCAAACATCCTAAACGGCATTCCTCGTCTAGGGAAACTACAACTAATTAAAAGGATAGGATACCAAAACACCTAAGTAGCAGCTGTTCAGATCCATCGATCTGAAAGTGGTTATTTGAGATTCCCAACGGGTTTTCGCTCAGGTAAAACAAGTTGAGACAGGTCCTTTCGGAGGTAGAATGACTGAACATTTTTGCGATTCCTTTGTTGTATTATAAAACTTAATCCTGTTTATTGGCAGCTATTTACCATAACTACTAGAAAGGCTGAATAGTTATTGTAAATAATATAAAGGGCATATTCAGCTATTGTATGTAGGTTTATTTAGAATTCGGAAAGAGTTTAGAGAAAAATGTCTAACAAAGAATTTAATGTTACTGAGTGAAAATGTTTCTTTGGTTTGTTAAAACTCTAATAGTTATTTACGCGGCAAGCTTAGTAAATTAGCCTTTATGGGCCAGCCAGATAATTTGCAGGGTGAGTGACGTAGGAGCGAGTCCTATAATCCGGTGAACCCCAATAAAGGCTAATTGCAAGCGAGCCGCGTGTAACGTTTTATTTCCTCTTGCTGAAAATATTAGTGATTAATAAAGCATGTGTTTATTAGAAAACAAGCTGCCTGTAAAGTCGCCACGGCAACATTTTAATAAAGCACCGTGCCTGTACCTCATTTACCGAGTCAGTTCTGACAACAGTAATATTTTACAGACACCGGGTCTGTAAACACTCCTTTACGGAGTCAGTTCAGAAAACAGTAACCGACCTTTTAACAAGTCAAGAGGAAATAATAGTTATTTACGTGGCAAGCTTAGTAAATTAGCCTTTATGGGCGAGCCGGATAATTTGCAGGAAGAGCGACGTAGGAGCGAGCCCTGTAATCCGGTGAGCCCCAATAAAGGCTAATTGCAAGCAAGCCGAGTACAACGTTTTATGTTCTCTTGGGAAACATCCTAAAAATTAATATTAGTGATTAATGAATGATGTGATTATTAGAAAACAAGGTGCTTGTAAAGTCGCGATGGCAGCATTTTACAGGCACCTGGCCTGTAAACATTCATTTACCGAGTCAGTGCAGACGACAGTAATGACCGTTTAACAAGTCAAGAGGATATAAAGGTTATTTATCTTGTTATTTAAGCCAGTATCTGTTATAGAAGTTTGTTGAAGATAGCTAGAATTGATTCCTATGAAGTAGTAGTAGTAGTACTATTTGTGGAGAAACTGATGTCAAGCAAATAAGCCTTCATAGGCCCTTTTTGCCAACCCCGTGGACAAGGTCTAGGTATGCAGAGTACCAGGTACCTTAGTCCTACTTAGAATTTTGCCGCGACTTAGGTGTTCCAACCCTAGCAAGGGATCTTTTACATGCTACACATCGTAGGAACATGAGACCCATGGCTTTACATCACTTCCGAATGATGGCATTCCGGAGAGGTTTTCATCCACATTTTTTAAAAAAATTATCAACCTCACCGGGATCGGGGATAGAACTCTCGACCCTTCAGTAGCCAGAATGCTTAACCACTGAGCTATGCAGCCCGGCTGATTCCTATAAAAGATCGTATTACACTCATGATTTAGTTGCTTTGGCTATTACCTTAGCCATTTTAATGTCAGCTGAAAAACAGGAGCCGCTGTAATGTCTCAATCATCATGAATTGGGTTACAATAGATGCTGAATGAAAGGAAGTTGATTACTTAGTTATGTGGGCCTTGGACCACTACTTTTTCCCACTAAGAAACTAAACTTCATAAACATCTGATTTAGTGTAATTTTTTATTCCAGCACAGTTGTTTTTTTTTGTTAACTGAAACTATGTATTTGACTATTCTGACTATAATATTGTAAAATAAAGTCGTTGAATTAGCAATATTCCCGTAAGCGAATACTGGAATCTGACCTTTGCCATTTGATAAAAACTAAAAAATATTTGCTAAAAAGGCAGAAGCTGCTGATTTGACGCTGACACTCTACATTGTCAGTCCTGAACAAACTTGCAATGATTATAATTAACCTGCTACTGTACTGCCATGCCGCCATTACGATGCCACATTTGATTAATTACAACAGGTTTAACTTTAAACGTAACATCAATAGAATACCATCCGTTATTTATGTTCAATTAGTAACGCTTCCAATATGGTGCAAATTTTAAACAGCAACGTTTCTAACAAAACATTGAATAGGAATGTTATTAGAAGACATTTTTAACAGACATTATTGTGAGGTAACGTTTTGATGTAACATTTTAGTTATTGCGAAATTTTTTATGTAGTAAGTTGTTCTTAAACACAACATGTTTTTAACGATTATAATTGATCCATATCTATAAAATTTGTAAACAGAAAGTTCAACGGTTATTAAAATAAATTGCAGGAGAAACTATAATTAAATACAGCAGGAATTCATTATTTATTTACGATTTCTATGGCTTCTATGCTTATAAATCCGATAAGGTATCATGTTATTCACGGGAAAATCATTTTATTTTTGTCCATCAAAATAGACTGTTGCAATAGGTACATGATAATGTTTCGGTTACAACATTACAAATCTATTAATTATACAAATATCATACTAAAGAATACAAGAGAAATACATATCTAGATAGAAATTTTAAATCCCAGAAAATGTAGTTGCAAAATTATATATAAAAATTTAAAGAATGTTGATCTTTTAAGTTAGTCTCTTGATACAGCTTGATGCTATTAATGTATTTTGATGCTACAACAGCTTAGCGAAAACAAATTTCGAACAAGTGGCAGATATGTTTCCTAATCGTTTACTAATAAATATAAAAATAGAGAAGGTCCAGCTCCAAATATTTTGCCGAAAGTCATCAAATAGACAAATACCTTTGATTTGATCGCAGTTGACAAATTTGTGCAAATGGTTGACATGTTTATAGATTAATGCAATGAAGGGTTCGACTTAGAGAAATTTCCCAATTATGCAACATCCAACATTTCAGTTTTTACTGAAATAAATACGACTATTTCACAAGTGATGAAAGTAAGAATACTAATTATTATATCACCACTAGCTGAAGAATATTCGCCATTACATATTTTTAATCAAATGTTAATGAATCATAATTGCTCCACTTTTATACGCATGCTTTTAGTTAATTTAAATATCGTAATTGTATATCATATAGCTGAGAAATTGAAGCAATTTTGAACGATTTTGTATATGACAGCATGCGGAAGCACAGATAAAACCTGCACCTAAGGGAATTGCTTTATCCCCACGAGGAATGTTGTAACTTATGATATTAATAATACAAACACGCAGATCTATCTATCTACTTAGCTGTGTATCCGGAACGCTTTGAAGTTAGTTGCACTTAACTACGACATCTAACGTGAGACTAGCAAATTGATTACAGTTTTCTGTAACTAACGACAGTTTTCGGTAAATACATTCCTAGGTACAGAATTATAAATTAACGTAGAATGTATAATTTAATAACAAATACTGTTATGTTAAAACCCAAGTGTAAATAAGAAACTTAAAGGCTTTTATATAAAGAAGGTATTCGTTAATAGAATCTTGACTAAATTGATAATTTAAAAACAGATGTAGTTCAAATATAAATAGGTAAATTGTGACTCATTTTTATTACAATTTCAATGGGCACGTGGTGCCCACGGGTTAAGTCTAGTTTTTACATAATCAGTCAATACACAGTACCACATATATTTTAGCTATTGCTGCTTCATACCATGAATTTTGTTAATTTACAAATATTTTTTATCTATTTTCAAGGTTCCACAAATTTAGACTGAAATAAATTTTAAAGACGTGCAGCTTGATGGAGGACGGCAGGCGCAGTTATGGAACCAAATCTTAAAAATAAATTTTTCATTGAAACAATTGGTCGATGAAGTTAAAGGACGGACATGCAGCAAATCTGTGCGTGAATAGTTATTTTTTTTAAATAAAAAGATAAGAACTCGACAAAGACAACTAATCTTATATTATAAGAGCCGATGCCGCCGGCCGTCCAGACCGTAAGCACAAGTGGCGCCGCCACACGCAGCCAGACGTAGGCTGGCTACGCGCGTTCTAGTCTATATATAAGTATATAAAGAAAAGTCACAACCCTGACTAATCAACATAGAGCCGAAACCACTGGTACTAGAAACTTGAAATTTATGTGGAAGGTTCAATTTGTTACGTAAGGTAGTGCTAAGATGAGATTTTTTGAAATTCAACCCCTAAGGCGGTGAAAATGGGTAAAATGTGTTTTCGCGGATTCCTCAATATCTCTTGCAGCCGATAAGATATCGATTTGGTGTTTGCTTGCACAGATTAACAATGCAAATACCTAGAAAAGTATAATGTATGGTAATAGGCGCTACTGTAAGATAAAAAGTTTTAATAATGACTTTCCTCGTTAGAGTAAATTGCATTCATTTTAAGCGACACAATTATCTGAGTTGTCAACAGACAGCTTTTGGTTCTTAACAAGCGCGGCCACTCATATTTGGGAATATCTAAATTTTAAAATTAATATTTTTATGCACAATTAACATTATCCAATCAGCTTTTAATACTAAACGATGCGGAAAATTATTTTCTTTAATTTAGTACCACTACCATATTTTTCCATAAAAATTGTGAGCAGGAATATGCATAACCGTGATAAGCCATGTAAATTGCCTATGTTCAGACTTCAGAGGTATGACCAACCACCCGGTATGTTACGCTCATATATATAATACACATATATTGCTGGTAGGGCCTGGAAACTTCAGAAAACATTACGGCGCCGACATAGTCTCACTTAGAGTATAACGCGTCTCGTGCGCATGCGTGAGAACCCGAACTCCGCCTTTTTAAGCGAATTTTAAAGTTAACCACTTCCCCATTGGGCGGACGACGCCGCCGCGCTTGCGCACATCTCACCGTATACATGAAGGAGTTGGTTGTGTGTCTCACTTCATCGACTAGTTTCCCACTTATAGCCGCTAGCAATATAGTAAGTATTAGATATATGGTTACGCTGCATGCCTTTAGCAGGACAATAACATTAAAGCCCGGGTAAAGATTTTAGATCTATATTAACTGTATTGGCCAGCCAATATCGTCAATAGCCTCGTAGATATTATCGGATACCTTTTTTTATTTACGGGTAACTTACAAAATCTATGTACAGTCGTGTGCAAATAAATCTGGGACAGTGTTTTTTTCACATGCAGATTCAGTTAAGAATTTGAAGAACATTTCCATGGATTTCCTCATATCAGAGAGAGTTACGGGTTTCAGTACCTGTTAAAGTTTAATGTAACTCTTTCTGATAGCAGGAAATCCATGGAGATATTCTTCAATTCTTAACTGAATCTGCATGTGAAAAAAACACTGTCCCAGATTTATTTGCACACGACTGTACATTTATTCTGTTGGTACAGTTCTGTATGTGACTATACATTTTTTATGTGAACACTGTACTATTAAACCTATTCATGATTCCTAAACTGTTAATGATAATCGTTTGAAAAAAATCGTTATATACAGGGTGTTCCATATGTGGCAATAAAACGCCAGGCAAGCCATATGCCTGATTCATTCAGAGTGAACACAATTCAAATAATTTTTTCTATTCGATGCTTAGTTTTCGCGTACAAGCGGTTCTACCATACCAGCTTCGGTATCAGAAATCCGGAGATCAGTACAAAACATTGTGAAAATGTCTCGGAAAATGTAGTAGGTAATTTAGCAATGACTACTTTTTTTAAACATTAAAACAATAATACAAACATGTTTAAAGTTTCTCAGTTAAGAGTTTTATACTTATTGTGAATATGGCAAGAACGACAGTCTAAGTTTATGTGATTTTCAAAATTGGATGGATGGGTCTTTACAAAAAACGGATGAAGACGTCAAGTGTGCATTAAAAATTTTGCTAGAGCATGTCTCGCATGTTACATTTAGCTGAGCAACGAACCACGGTTGAACGTAAAAAGATGGTTTTGTTTTTACTCGGTATGTAATAAATATAAGCTCACAAGAATTGAATTATGGCACATTTCATAAAAATTAGAGGTTAAACCTGACAATCCAAGCGCTACAAACTACGATCTGCGGAAGGTAAACAAAATTTTAGTTAAAACACTCTTGACCGTTTTTTATTTCGACATCCTTTAGAACATCCGATCCTCTAACAGTGGTATCAAAATTAAATACTATATCTGCTTTTAATCCATGGAACACCCTGTATATATTTATAATTAAAATAAGATTTATATCGTAGATGTACATTCACGTATGTTTTTTAATCGAGACTAAAGTATTGAATCCTCAAACATGACGTTTCAACTGCCTATTAATCGATTTTTATTAGAAACAAGAAAGAATACGTTTGAAAAATATTAAAACTGGACCACAGGCAATTGTAAGAATAAATATATTGAACGGTCAATCTTTTTTATCTTGATCATTCGATTTGAAGTCAGTTTAGTTCTTCTGTCGTTTTACCTTAGGCTTAGGGTGTAGCGGATATATAATTGGGACTTACATTGTACAAGAACAGGTGTACACTTGTTTTTTAAAAGAGACTAAAATATTAAATGTTCATGAGCTGCCAACTGCTTACTAATCGATATAATAGGAAGAAAAAAATCAGTAACGACATCGTTTGAACAACTGAAAAATGGGTCACAGGGAGGTTTAAATGGAATATTTAACAATCAGCTGTTCGATTCCCCAGCTAATTTTCGTGTGATTTAGATCTAAATTATTCAGAAAGCTTTCGATTTTATGAATTTGCCCTACTAGAACAATTTTTTACATTTGTTCTCTGCGTTCATTTTTTTAAACAAATGACAAGTTAAGCAGACTTTGATCCTTCCTTCTATTAACCTTAAAGTTAGGGAGCTTCGTGCGTAAAAAGTCTTAAATTTGCGTAATTCGCAATTTACACAGCAAACAAACGAGGCGAATACAGAAGCAGTCTTATCAGGCCTATAAATAAAACATGTTCTTAAAAAACCAGAAGGGCAATCGCGTACCTTTGCAACCTTCGTCGACTGCCGCTCGATACGGCATTCGGCAATTAGAGCAGGACTTTACTTACATTAAGCCCAGCCGCAGGACGAATTCTTCATTCGTTAAATTCCTTCCGGAATTAGACCTGGCTCTCCTGCCGCGGCGAGGACTGCGCTGGTGCCCCGAAATTCCTCTGGCTCCCAGCTTTACCGAATGTCGTCCGCAGTTTCCATAAAAAATAACCGACCGCTGTCGTCTTTGGGTACCCCGACTTGTCGCGAAAATATCACATCGAGTACTGAGCACGATCGCTGGCACAACGCTGTTGCACAGTTCTTATCTCCAGAGGCTGCTTTCACTGGATATCACAAAGGATGAGCACTTCGTTCGGCCGGGGCTCATTCATGTCTCCGCGGCTAGCACAAACCTCCCCAGGAGGTGATACACAGACACACTTCCATGAATCGCGCCGAAGCTGCCGGTTCGAGGGGCCTGCACCGTTATGAGCACTTCATTGAGTAAAGCTGCAATTTGGATGCATTGAGACAAATAGTTGGGTAACTGCAGAAGTATTTGTATTTACGGCCAGGAATGACATTCCCGGCTGCGACTGCCAGCAGCGGTGACGTCACGCGCAGTGGCTACATCTGGCGGCGGTCGGGGATGTTACCCTCCGCTCAATATTTATTACGGCCACCCTTCGCCTCGCAGCTCCCAGATGTAGAAACGTATTCGTATTAATTTATGGCCGCGATTACAGAGGCCCAAATGTAAGGCCCCTTTCCGACGAAACGACTTTTCGCCGTGCGCCGTGTACGGCACAGTGCCGTGCATTTTGAAGACTATTGATTCATATGGAGCCTTTCATACGAGGCGGCCACGACTTAAGCTGTACACGGCCGCCGTGAACACCACGGCGTTTATCAAGCTCGGACACGGCGCCGTGCGGTACACGGCGTCTTGATATACATTGTGGTATATGGAACCTTTCAGACGGAACGACTTTCCGCTGGTGAGATGGCGTCTCTCATATTGGTATTTCGTCTAATGAGTTGTTCTTGCACTTTATTTGAATGTTGCTATTAATATTCTAATGTAATTGAGTCATTCTCAGTCATCTATTACATAATACTGAAATGTGAGATACGATTAGAAGCCTACATACGGGGTGTTTATAAATCGTAACCTCGTTGATAATAGAGAGATTGAAAAAACTTTGTTTTGTTTTAAATACCAGTACCTACGTAGCCTACAAATTGTAATCCAATTTAAACCATGACCTTTTATTTTTGGGTACTGATACAAGACTTCGGTATCTTTAATGGAACACCCTGTACATGTTGAAATATTTTAAATCAGTCCTGTGGTAGTATGCTTAAAATAAAATTTGGAAAGTTATTATTTTGTTTTAAAAAATGCCCAAATTAGTCCATGACACACAAAATCACTAACAATCGAACAAGAAATGCAAAAGAAAGTTTACATGGCTCTCTTCATGGACGAATTATCGCAGCACACGTACTAAAACAATTAAAAACTATGTTTTTTAAATGAAATAATTATGTCCGCATTATATTTAAAATAAAATAATTTTTTAAAGGCGAAATGAAATTGCGAATATGGATCATCGTTGGAAAGTTTTTTGTTGTAGTTTAATGAAACTCATATTTAAAAAACAAAGTTTTAAATGGTTTTAGTGCGTTTGATGCGATAATTCGGCCATGAGGAATATTTGGAGCCAAGTGGAGTTTCTTTTGCTTTCCTTGTTCGATGTTTAATAATTTTGTGTAAGTCATGGCCTACTTGAACTAAATATTTTTTTTTATTTAAACAAAAATAATGAGTTCTAAAATTTTTGTTTGAGCATCTGTCAAAGTATTTTTACGCTGATTTCAAATGTCTGCAAATATACGAGGTGTTCCATTAAAAAAACCAAAGTCGTGTCGTAAAAATAGGAAGCCATGACTTAAACTGATTTATGACAGTTTGTAGGCTGAATACTGGCATTTAAAACAAGAAAAAAGTGTTTTCAATATCTATTATTAATGAAGTTACAAGCTGTGTAGCGATATACAAACACGTCCCATAACACGCCGTCATGTTCACGGCGAAAAGTCGTGTGCTCTACGGCGCATCTTTGGAATGCACGGCACTGTGCCGTATACGGCGCACGGCGAAAAGTCGTTTCGTCTGAAAGGGGCCTAAGCTGGAGCTTCCTTAATTTTCTGGTCGGTTTTTTTATGCATTTATCCTGTCAACCAAATGAATTTTAGGCAGTTAAAATACGAATCAGCCTGGTTCTATTGCAACATATATGTAACTTAAATTACGAATTGCCGTAAGGTCCTTTTTAAAAACAACTTTATTTGACAAAAAAGATTACAAAATTTCACATAACACATGTTACTGTTACGAGTTCTAACTACAGACTGCCGCTGATAAGATAAAAAGTGCAAGATGCCACAACTCGGCTGAGCGCGTGTATTCCGCTAACATCGCAAGGTGATATAAGACGCCAAGTTTACTAGCACTGGTATTATTTGGGAACTGCCTGTAATATAACTCCTCCATACCTAGAACGAAACTTCCTCCGGAAGTTTCACTGTTGTTTTTGAAGGTTGTGCCTCCAATTCTTGATTTTTTGATGAGATTTCTTTTCTTCGGATGTTTTACCATTTCTTGGTTAAAATGTGGATTACGACTATAATTAATATTACGTACAGAATAATCATCCAGCCACTGGGGATATGATATGTTTCCCGATAAGTTTCTCTAATCGGAATTATTGGATTTATTGATAATTCCTGGAGATGTAAATTATTCAATTTAATTTTAAATTCTGGTAGAAGGTTATTCTCCAACTTAAAATGTGGCGTGTCCATTCCCAACGGTCTTCCGTAACTGGCTTCTTGAAAACGTACTTCTCGGCCTCGGAAAAACAAGTTGCAATGCGGATTTTCTTTTATTAAATATATTCCATACAGCAATTTTGTTTCGATGTCCTTCTGGCATTAAATTTGGAGCCTTTCTTCTTTCAGAAAGACTGACAGATATTGGTTAATTTCGGGAATGATTTCGATATAATTTTCTAAGATTTAAATTTTTGTAAAGAGACACTTGCTTGAATTTCCATTTAATAGGATGTCCTCTTCGCAGGATGCTTTATAATTTGATTGTAGTTGATATTAACAGTGGTATGGTTTGCCTTGGATACATTTGTCATTTAGAGGTGTTACCATATTAACAAATTTTGACTTAAGCAAATATTTTACACTTGAAATAATTGTCACAAATTTTGACTCGTGGTTTGAAGGAATTGAAACTAAATAGTAGAGGTCATAATCCTTTTCAAAATCAATAGGTATTGACAGAAAATATGTAATTTTATTTGAATCGACTTTACAATTTACTTTTAGGATGGATTCAAAATCTAAAATGTTTTCATACTTTAATTCGAAAGGAAACTGATTCGTACAATGATCGGACATTTTTTGGAGTTCAAGGAACAATTCCTTGGATTTCATTATTGTAGGGTGTAAAGTTCCTACTCTGCAGAAAGTTATTGAATTTTCTATATCCTGTAAGGTATTAAGTAGTGAACCATAAAGAATTAATAATTGGTTAAAGAAATTTCCAGCGAAAATAATATCTTGACGTGTAGCTTCGATCTGAGCTGCATTATTTTAAATTTTAACATTATTTCATTATGCTGAATATCTGGTATTGTATCATTAACACAGGGCCGCGCCAAGCCAGTGTGCAATGTGTGCACCGCACACGGGCGGCCAAATTCAGGGGCGGCCAAATAGCTTTAAAAATTATATACAAATTACAAAAAAATTTTTTTTACTTTACAAATTTTAGAAGTTCAAAAATATGTACCTATATAGGTATAAAAAATGTTTATTGTGTAAATGAACACCTGATAATATGGTTACATGGATTATTGTTTATGTAAATTCTCGAAGTTAGTTTTTATTCCGTGGCGGCTAATTGTTAAACGAAGCCAACTTGAAGGAACGCTTTCCATGCATCTTTATGCAATGATTACAAGAAAGCCGGATATTTATCAGAAACAACAAAACGTGACTTTTCAGAAAACTGGCGGCTGGCGGCTTTTATTGACTGTGAAACATATCGTATTTATGAAGTAGGTATTTCTATTATTTTTGATCGGGGTGTCGGCGATCTCTTTTGTCTGTAAGTACCTAATTGTTTAAAGCTGATTTTAAGAAATATAATATTATATGATGCTTACATTAATGCTGTGGTAATATGGGTGCAATGATAATTATTTGGTCATTTAATTTTTGAATTGGCTGCAGAGAAGATCGAGTAGAGAAAATTAATTTTGTTAGTGATTGTGTTTTGAAGAAAGTTGAAGAAAAGTTATAAATATGGTAAGTACCTACATACATATCAATCATATATCAATCAATACACAGATAGTTACCTGCATATTCTTAAATTGTATTAAGTAATAAAATTGTTATAATTTTTCTAGAACAGAAAAACGAAAAGGCTGTCGGGTTTTCAGTATCGAAAACAAAGTCTACAAAAAAAAAGAAGAAAAGAAAAAACTGGCCAATACTTTAGAAAAATATTTGAAGCCAGAAAATGTGTCAGCGGAAGCATTAGAATCAAGCTCTAGTTCTCTTTCCGGGCCACTTAATGAGCCGTGCGTCCAAGAAGTCGAAATGGAAATTATGAGGGAAGATTCCGAATCTGGGGAAGAGAAGGTGACTTCATCTGACTCGGAGTCTCCAAAACCAGAGAGAAAAGAAGTTGGTGACGCTGAAGAAGCCAGCACGTCATCCTCATCAAGGCTTTCTGAACTAAAGAAATTTGGCTGCTCATCAGATTCACAGCAGTCGCAGCAGGACACAACAACCTCAGGTGATCCTGGAGAGTGGCCTGAGATAATATCAACATCAACAAAAATTTTAGTAGAAAGAGGGCCTGTTCAGGTAACGCAATTTAATTTCCCAACTAATGAAAATGGTCGAAGGTTTTCGAAAAAATATTTCTACCGTTCTCTTCCAAATGGAGAAGAAATTAATAGACCGTGGTTAGTTTATTCAATAAAAAATAATGCAGTTTATTGCTTTTGTTGTACAATATTTGGCAAAATTAAAAACAATTTTTCGCAAAAGGAATGTGTTTCTGACTGGCAGCATTTGTCACTATTGATTTCAAGGCACGAAAAAAGTGATACTCACAATGCAAATGTTAAAAATCAGTTAGAACTTATGAAATTGTTATCAAAAGAACAAACTGTAAACCAGACGCAACTACATTTGTTGAATGCAGAAGCAAAGCACTGGCATGCTGTGATCGAGAGAATAATTTTAATAATACAATATTTGTCACGACAGTGTCTTGCTTTACGCGGGCAATCTAATAAATTATTTGAAAGCAATAACGGTAATTTTTTAAAAGCTGTTGAGATTATCTCAAAATTTGATTCTGTTATGTCAGAACATGTGCTTCGGACTCAAAAGTCACAAAAAGATGAAACACGAATGGTAAATTATTTAGGGGACAAAATTCAGAATGAAATAATAGATGTCATTGGTAACAAAATTAGAAATAATATTTTGGATTTAATTAGAAAATGTAAATACTATTCTATCATTCTTGACTGTACACCGGATATTAGTCATATCGAACAAATGACTATAATTTTTAGATTTACAATGTTGAATGAGTCCTCAAAAAAAATTGAAATACGCGAGCATTTTATAGAATTTTGTCCTATTAATGATTCAACTGGAGTGGGTTTAAGTGAATTTTTAATGAATTTACTTTCAAAGTTGAATTTAAATATTTACGACACGCGTGGCCAAGGGTACGATAATGGGGCAAATATGCGCGGCAACCATAATGGTTTGCAAAAAAAATTTTTGAAATAAATTCGCGTGCATTTTTCGTGCCGTGCACAGCCCATACATTAAATTTAGTAGTGAACGATGCTGCTAAAGTTTCTTTTGAGACTTCTGGTTATTTTGATATAGTTCAAGAATTATTTGTTTTTTTTTCTGCGTCGGTAAAAAGATGGTCAATTCTGAAAAAACACACAACAAATTTAAATTTAAAACCACTTAGTGATACACGGTGGTCTAGTAGAATAGACGCTGAGAAGCCCCTGCGTTACCAAATTGGGCAAATATATGATGCATTGGTAGAAGTAGTTGAAGATCGTTTATCCGTACAAGACCACATTGCTTCACATCAAGCCAAATCTTTGGCATTAAAAATTCAGAGTTATAAATTTTTGTGCTCAACAATTATTTGATACAATATTTTAATCAAAATTAATGTTTTGAGCACGATGATGCAAAATCCTACTATAAATATAAAAACTTGCTTAGAGCATTTTAAAAATTTGTTAGATTTTTCCTTAGCTCTTCGATCAGATGAAGAATTCAATAATGTTCTTACTGACGCTAATACACTTGCGGATGAACTCGGTATTGAACCTAATTTCTCTGCTGTTCAGTCTGTTAGACCACGAAGAAAACCCAGACAATTTGATTATGAACACAGTGATGAACCAATTATTGATCCAAAAAATTATTATAAAGTTAACGTTTATTTTAATATATTAGATCAAACTTTATCGTCTTTAAGAGACAGATTTGAGGGAATAGCAAGATATAATACTATGTTTGGATTTCTCTATAATATGTTTGATTTAACGGAAAACGAGCTATTACAATGTTGTAAAGATTTGCATCTTCATCTAACTGATGATTCTAGAAAGGAATCAGATGTAGATGGAATATAATTATTTGAAGAGATAAAATCTTTAAAATTACATCTTAAACCTACTTCAGCTGAAAAGCATCAGTTAGAGCCCCAGTCCATTCTTGAATATATTTTTGAAAATCAGCTCATAGCATCATTTCCAAATATGTCAATAGCTCTTAGAATATTAATCACGTTACCAGTTTCAGTTGCGTCTGGTGAGAGATCTTTCTCCAAACTAAAAATTATTAAAATTATATGCGATCCACAATGTCACAAAACAGATTAAATAATCTGTCTATAATAGCAATAGAAAGCGACACGATGGATTCCATCGATTTAGAATTAGTAATTAAAGAATTTGCGGAGAAAAAAGCTAGGAAAGTTGCTTTTTTATAATTTTCTAAAATTTTGTTGTTTTTTATAAATTTTATTCCACTATTTTTTTTTGTAAATTTTATTGTTAAAACTTTTTTAAAATTTCTGTTTTTCACTTAAATTAATTTGATTTGTTACAGTTAAACTAGGTATGTACTACATAAAATTTATATTTTACAACAAAAATGTAAATTTTGGGGCGGCAAATTTGGCTCTGCCACAGGCGGCCATTGATGCTGGCGCGGTCCTGAGATTAACATTTTGAGCAAGTTGGTTGCTAACAGAATATTGCATTTCTAGTCGTTTTTAGTGAATGTTGGTTACTTTCTAAATGATTGATAATTTTGTACATTTTTTCTCCGTCGCTAGCGTCTAAATTTCCAGTTAAACTCTTAACTAATGATCCTAATCCATTGATTAATCCTCTTTTGGTTCGGTTATTTAAGCTATGAATTTTTATATTTTCGATCTTTGCCAATATTGTTTTACTACTAAATTGAGCTACCTTATTGTAATTATCTAATTTCCGTGTATAAGCTTCATTATTAGCTATACTTAACCTAAGATTTTCGTATTGAATATTTAGATTATTATATTCTACATATAGAGGTTCTAAATCGTAATAATGAACGAACGTGTGATCCGTTCGTTGAAGTTTGGCGGGCCCAGGTTTATAGGTAGAACGCCTAAATTTTCGGTGATGTTCTTTATTTCTATCCCTTGTCTTATGGCAAAGGATACCTATCACCTATAGTTTTTTCATTTAATTTCCTATAATCTATCACAATTCGCCATTTTTGCTTACCAGATGCATAAAGTTTCTTGGGGACTATCCATATTGGGGATGACCAAGGGGAATACGAAGGCTTAATTATATTTTGCTCTAACATCCTTGCAGTTTGCCTTTGTACTTCTTTCTTGTGAATTTCAGGATATCTGTACGATTTACTGTAGACTGGTATTTTATCTACACATCTACAGTTGTTGATGATTTTTGAGGCTTTCACGGCCATTGTCATTAAGTAACAAACGACTTTCGGGATCGGACCGTGTCATGATTGAGATTGAAGAACTCAACGTTTCGCCCACTTTCGTAAGGGGCTTCATCAGGAGGAAAAGCAAAAGAGCACGGTAACTCAACGTGTTAACCACGCCAGAGGCGAAACTCTTTGCAAAGGGAAGGGACAGAAGAGCACGGTAACTCAACGTGTGAACCACGTCAGAGGCGAAACTCGACTGACTATCAGAAGAAGAAAAGCGAGAATTTATAGGCAAGCGCCGCGCCGTCGCGATTCAGCAAATGCCGTCGCGGTTCAGTGGCGGAGGGCGGGGCTTAGGAATTAGCACTTTCCACATAGAAGAAAGGGGAAAGCCTTCGTCCCGATTGAGATTATTGGGGTGTTTGCAAATCTCAATGGCTTCGCGAATCTTTCTGCTAAAGAAGAATGGGGAATTGCAGATGATGGAAGTTTCATCAAAAAGGATCTTATGACCAGTATCGCGTTGGTGTTCGGCGATGGCCGATGATGAAACGAGACCTGACTTGAGACAGCGCTGGTGCTCAGAGATGCGAGTTTTCACTGAACGACCTGTTTCACCAATGTATACAGCATTGCAAGAGCAAGGGACTCTATAAACACCTTTAGATGACATAGTGTTTAATTTATCCTTAGATGAAGGAAGAACCTGTGAGATTTTGCTCGGGGGTTTGAATACTGTTTTAATGTTTTGTTTTCGAAGAAACTTTCCTATGCGATCGGTGACTTGGTGGATATAGGGAAGAAAGACTATTGCTGCAGGAGGATCGGGTTTTGGAGGTTTGGGTGGCCGTGGGTGAAGATGGCGATTGATGGCAGACTGTATATCCCTAGCACGGTAACCGTTATTCCTAAAAGCTTTCCGAATGTGATTTAATTCAGCGTGGATATTATCGGGTTGGGATATGGAAACAGCCCGGTGTACAAGCGAATTGATAACGGAAAGTTTTTGTGTAGGATGATGGTGGGAATCGGCATGTAGATAGCGATCAGTGTGAGTGGGTTTGCGATATACAGAATGACCAAGTTTGCCACTGGGTTGGCGAGAGACCTGTACATCTAAGAAAGGAAGGGAACCGTTACTTTCTATCTCCATGGTAAAGTTAATGTCTGGATGTTGACTATTAAGATGATTTAAGAAGACGGGTAACGTGTCTTTACCATGTGGCCAAATAATAAAGGTATCGTCAACGTATCGGAACCAAACCTTAATTTTAATTTGTTTTCAAATTATGACGGTCGACGGAAAAATTTAATATGCAACTCGGACGAAAACTGCTTTTTATGGCCTTGCCTGATTGCTTGCCTCGGCTATCGCTTCGGCCAGCAGGCATCGTCCATAAAAAACCAGTTTTTCGGGCTAGATACATAAATAACTATTTACGTCGACCTCCCTATAATATGTGATTTTACGGACGCATTTGCTTACCAAAAATGTCACTTTTTTGGACACCATTAATTTTTCGTTCTCAAACACTTTTCGTCCGCAAATGCTTTTCGTCCGCGAATGCTTTTCGTCCGCAAACACTTTACGGCCGCACTTTACAGCCGCAAACGCTTTTCGTCCGTAAACACTTTTCGTGCGCAAACACTTTTTTTCCGCGAACGCTTTTTGCCGCAAACGCCTGATTGCTTGCCTCGGCTATCGCCTCGGCCAGCAGGCATCGTCCATAAAAACCCAATTTTTGGTCCTTAATGCATAAATAACTATTTTGCACTACTAGTCTCAGAACGCACCGTTATTGGCCTATTTTTACTTTCCCATACCCATAGGTATAGAGAAGTCTTGGAATAATGAAAATTTTGGAAATCGAGATTTTCACAGAAATATCCGTTTTGGGCCTCTAGGAACCCAAAAAAGTGGTTTTTAAAAAATGTCTGTCTGTGTGTGGGTGTGTGGGTGGGTGACGCTCCTACAGCCGAAAGTATTGCTCCGATTTTGATGCGCTTTGGAATGCGGGAGTGTATCGAAAATTCATCGACAAAATAAGCTTTTCAAAAAAATCCGAAACCGGAAGCGGAAGTTACGCATGTTTTTTTGGTATCACTGTTTTCGTGATTAAAATTTTAAAAATTTTATCGCGGATAACGATAGAGGGTCATAAGACAAATCTGCTAGTTTTTTGCCGAACTCACTAGGTTTAAAATGAAGGGCGCTATGATTTTTTGAAAATTTTGAGTTTAACGCCCTATTACTCAAAAACGGATGAATCGATTCAATTGATTTTTTTTTCTGAATAGTATATGAAGGCTAACATGAGGTGATATAAAAAGTGTTTTGAAAAATATTAAGGGGCCTAAACTACAAATTTTCAAAATTTTGGAAATTTTCTAAAAATCATTTCTCAAAAACTGCCCATAGGAATTTGTTTAAATTTCATACACTGATAGACCCCGAAAAGGGCTATCGATCTGTTTTTTTAAGAATCTCATGAATTATCTGTGGCGCCCTCTACGAAGCTTTGAAGTTTGAAAATTTAAACCGCTTTAATTAATAAACAAAACAAGATAGGTAGCTGGAGTTTTTACTGAATTGCTCAGTTCATAATGGAGCATATGAATATGCAAAAAAATATTACACTCGTGGATATATGTAAGCGCACCGGCCCCCTCCCCCCTCTATTTTTAAAAAATAATTTTTTTATTCTAACGGTTGTTATATTTTTGCGTCAAAGAATCTTTTTCCGCGAAAATAAAAAAATCGATTTTGTATGCCCTAGAAAATATAATTTCCAGGTACTTAGAAAATTTCACCTCGGTGCTACAGCCGTTTTGAGGAAAATAATACATAAACTAGCACAGTGGCGGCTTGTCCACTTGGCGCCATCTACAGAAGCTCGGTGGTCACGTTTTGAACTACACATTCTTTTATATTTACCCGCAATTTACGTGAAAGTGTAAACGCTTATCACGGTGAAGACGTGAGTCATCGAGTTGAAATTTTGATATGTTGTAAAGACTGTTGAATAAAGACGATATGAACAGTTTCCAGTATGGGAAAGCCCAGGGAGGTAGTCACGTTCACTTTTTTAGGTCGTGAAGTTGAGTTTCTCCACCACGGGAGAGAAAGTAAAATAAAAATTTTTCACCGTGGTAACTAATAAATTGCTAAGTTAGTACCAAATATGACTATTTTAATTTTGACGTTTTAAAGAGCTGTATTGTCAGGTTGACAGTTAAAATATTTTCGAAATTTGTTGGGAATTTAGGTATTAAGCCGTTTGGTAGTGCAGAAAATAGTATATAAGTAGTGTACCTACAGGCGTTCTGGCGCACTTCCGGTGGTTTGGAACTTGGCTAAGTGTCACGTGGCGGCCTCTGGTTTGAAACTTGGCTAAGTCTAGTCGAAGGTCACGGGTCTAGCCGAGGTCAAGGTCCCGGCCATTGGCCTCTGGTTTGAAACTTGGCTAAGTCTAGTCGAAGGTCACGGGCGAGGTCACGGGCCTCACCTAGGTCACGTGCCACTTCCGGGAATTTTTTGGGTTAAAAGTGTAGTTTTTGAAATTTTCCCACGCTCGAGCATGTCTATTCTTGCAGGATGTTATCAGTAAATCAGAAGCTATCAACATTTTCTCAGGCTCGACCGGATGTGAGTCATCGTCTGAGTACGCAGTCTATTCTTGCAGGATGTTGTTGAACAATGGCATCCCTTGTTTTAAAATCAGCACGAAATTCGAGAACAATGAAGCTATTGTTGTCTGGAGATTAAAATGTGCAAAGCTGGTAAAAATTGAACAATGACATCCCTTGTTTTAAAATCTGCACGATAATTGGACAATGAAGCCATTGTTGTCTGGAGATTAAAATGTTCAAAGCTGGTAAAAATTGAACAATGAAAGCCATTGTTTGAGAAATCTGCACGATAATTGGACAATGAAGCCATTGTTGTCTGGAGATTAAAATGTTCAAAGCTGGTAAAAATTGAACAATGAAAGCCATTGTTTGAGAAATCTGCACGATAATTGGACAATGAAGCCATTGTTGTCTGGAGGAATTTTTTGCTGACCTCCATTATCAGATAAACAAGCTTCAGACATGTCCAGACATGTTTGCAAAGCTGTTAAAAAAATTGAACAAAGGAACCCATTGTTTGAGGAAAATCTGCACAACTGCTAAATTGAATGCTGCCTTTGTTTGAATTTTTGCTGACGCAGGCCTCCATTATCAGCTGCGACGGTGAATAAATAGAGCGGCTCGGCTGTCTGCAATAGTTAGTATTACAACTGCACGCGCGCGAACATGTCTGCAACAGACAGCGTTACCGAATTAAGTTCGAACTCAATAAAAGCCATCAGAGACGCGATAGCGATTGTAAAATATAGTGATGAAGCTGAGACATTGATTAAACATGTAAATAAAACCATTTTAATTGTTAGTAGATTTATACGTAAGCATAGTTTTAAAAATGATAATCCATTCAGGCTAGAGGCAAATTTAAGTTTGTTAAAGGGGCAACGACAATTATTGCGAAATTTAAAAACAAAATTAGCAAAGAAGGGAGCGGGTGTAGGGAGTGGTCAGCAGCAGCAGCAGCAAAAGAACAAGTTGGTATGGGAAGATGTAGAATCTTGTTTTAACAGTAGAATAAGAACAGGTATGATTGTAAATTTAGGTTATAAGGAACCACAAGAATTTCTTGCAAAAGCATACAGAAGTTTCTCAATAAAAGTGAAACAAATTATAAAAGATAAGTTAATGCTTAAAGCTAACGTAATATTTAGTGCATATTTTATAAAACCTAGTAGTGGCGAGATAGATTTAAAAACGTTTGGTACTAAAAATGAAAAAATTGATTCTGGCACCAATTTAAAAGAGTGGTATGAGACTAATGTTGAGAATAAGTTGTTGACGAAATTAGAAGATTTTCAAGAACGTGATTCAGGTTGGAGTTTGCTTGAGATATTACATTTAAAAGTAAATTTAAATCATTACACGCCGTTAACAGTAGGTAAATATATTGAGTTACCTAAAGATATTAAAAATAAAAAGGCCGTGATTAACGTAAAAAATGATGACGAATATTGTTTTTTGTGGTCGGTAGTGTCAGCATTATATCCTGCAAATAAGAGTTCTGATAGAATATCTTCATATCCACATTTCAGTGAAGTTTTAAAGTACTCGGGACTAGAATTTCCAATGAAATTAAAAGATATATCAAAATTTGAGACAATGAATGATTTACGTATAAATGTATATACACTAGAAAGAAAAAACAAATTTGGTAAAAATTCAGTATTGCCCATCTATATTAGTAAAAATACTCAAATTAATAAAGATGCTATACATTTACTAATGATATCCAACGATGAGGGGCAGTTCCATTTCTGTTGGATAAGAAACTTATCAAGATTGGTTACAACTCAACTGCATAAGTACCACGCTCAAACTTTTGTATGCGATACATGCTTAAATCATTTCGTAACTAAAGAATCATATTTAAGACATATTACAAATTGTAATGGTGTAAATGAAACCAAAATTAAAATGCCCGAAGAAGGTACAACAATAGAATTTAAAGATTATAAATACCAGGAAAAAGTACCATTTTCAATATACGCGGACGTGGAGTGTGTTTTAGAAAAAGAACAGAACGTTGCAGGGGTTTATCAAAAACATGTTCCATTTAGTGTTGCCTATTATTTCCTCCTCTTCCTGGCTCCACGACTCGTCAGCCCATGAGTCAAAACCCCAACTATGATTTGAGAAGCAGTCTTCGGTCATTGTTATCGTAAAACTAATATTTCTATGATTAGTATTCTTATATATAATATTTTCCCCTACCTTACACCGGCTGCAGGAAGTGTTTGCGTAAGCTATAACGGGTCTGGACAAGTCTGAACATGTCTGGACAAGTCTGAACATGTCTGAACAAGTAGACAGCGATAACTGCGATTAATGGTTTTGATTATACCACTTGTGCAAAATGTGAACATTTTGTATGGCACATTGAACCCGTGTACCAATATGATGAGAACAAAAATTATTATAATTATACAAGATCTTTAATTGTTTTATATTTGGGCAAGCTGGTAAATCGATAAATTTTACATTATCACTTTGTTCTTCGATCAGCATTTTTTTAAACCATCTTCTTTTATCTAACCCTTTGAGAAATATGGAATCACCGCTTTGTATGATCTCTCCTATGTACAGAGACAATTTTTCGTATGGTATTGTGTCATGCTGATTATTATTGCTCCATTCTAACCCGTGCAAATTAGTTGTAAGCCAAATCACTTGATCTTTTAGAGAATTTGAAAGGTGTTCGTACGGTATCGGCGGTTCTACTATCCGGTGGATTGTAACATTTGTATCACTATCATATACAGCTATTTCTTTGCAAATAAAGTTGCTATTTTTATATTGAAAGCCTTGAATATCTATAAATTTCATCGCTAATGTTGTCGAAAGAACAATCAATCTGCAACTAGTCGAACTAGATCTAGCTAACTATTTTTATGTCACTGGTAAAAGGATTATATTTCACTTTTCGATCGAATAAAATCAATGCGTAAGCTGAAGTGTTTTTCGGTATATCAGTATTGGTTTCGAATTCAAGTCGAATATCTACAGCACCGCCTTTTAATGACTCATTTTGTCTAGAACAATCTATTACGACTAGCGGAGCTATACTTTTGAATTGTGCAGGCGTAAGAACAGGCTGATTGTCATGCTCATAGTAAGATGATTGAAAACCTGCAAACATTTCATACAATTGCGCATATCGATTGCTGGCAAATTCCAGATTTAAATTATCATAGGGATATCTTTCGGAATTGAGATAAAGTGTAATATTTCTTAAATCGCAAGAATCAAATTGGGCCATATTTTTAACAGTTTTATTTTTTCGGTCTGTTTGGAAGCCTACAATAATGTGACGCGGAGTTTCTACTTGATTAACATTTTTTATTGCCCAAGTGTGTCGTTTTGTCTGTTGTAATGCAGGATACTCGTGCAATTCCCAACTTCTAAAATTGATTTCCAACTGACTACTTTGTTCAATGTATTTTAGTAATTTTAAACGATTTACATCAGCTACCGAAATGTGCGGTACTCTCCAATAGACTTTTGTTAATTCTACTTTAAGTTTTTCATCGACCGTATTAATAACAGCATTTAAATCTTGATTGCTTCTAATAAGTACTAATTCTTGTCGAACGTTTAGTAAAATTTTTCTAAAGTCTTCAAAAACTCCCATCAACATTTCGCAGGGGACAAATATCTGAAAATTACCTTTTGAATCGACCAATCCGTCAATAGATGTTTTGGTAGGTGTCCAACCTGCATTCTCCAAGCGAATACTTTGGGTCGAATTATATGACACGTAGGCTTTCATAGTTGCAGTTATACCAACATTTCTTACACGATCAACCACTACACCATTAAGTTCATATCTAATTTCATCTAGTAGGTGAGTTATGCCTAAATTTGTAAATGATCCCGTTGCAGTAGCTTTACTATCAGCATCCTTTAACAATTTACCTTCGAAACATATAACACTGTTGCACGGTAAAGTGTACACATCTTGATGTAAAATAGGTATTCGTATTTCATCGTTATTATTAAATGTTGTAGAAGAATAGGGCTGATGTGTATGTTTCTCCGCATAGACAATCGAGTTATCTTGAAAAGCTGTTTCAGTAACGTTTAGTATTTCAGAAGTCGTCATTTTTATTTGATGTAAAACAAGCGCTCTTAATATTACAGAATATTAAAATTTTTCGAATATTAACAGTAAAATTTAATTTAATAACAGTCCAGATGTTTTTTCTTTTTGATTTCCCCCTCGCCGTCACTTCTAGTAGCAGTTAGCTTCAAACCTAAAGATTTTAGAAACAGTTTATTGGCAGATGTTAATCTATCGACTGCAGGCAGCCTACTGATGTTCGAAACAAACTGATCATCCCTAATATATGTTTGTTGCGGCTGCTGCTGTTGCTGAGAGTTGTATCTAACCACCATTTTGTTTCTTGAGATGCAACCTTACCGTGATGGCTTCTCCGCAGAAATTGACCAATTTACCGTTTTGATCCAGTATTTGTATGACAATGTTATCAATAATTCTCGTATTGATTGGTAGATATATAACGTTAGAGGGATTTTCTACAATCTTAAATCCTGGCGGATCTGTAGGGAAAAATTGATGAACTCTGTGTACAGCATTGCTGTTGTGATAAGTACCAGTTACGATATTGCAATCAATACATATAGTATTAACTTTAAATATATCTACAGGATTATCGGAAATATATCTACCATAAGCTTTCAATTTCTTAGGTTTGAACCCTAATAACTGTCCAATACTATCTTTAGCAGTAAAATCGATTGCTAAGGACGATTTAATTTCACTCCTGAGCGTGTTATTATTAGGCTTAATATGTAGCACAGGTTCTGCTTGGTGCTGCACAATATTTTTTTCTAGTATATCATTAGCACTACCTGCTTGAGGGGAGGGCGACTTTGTTACACCTATACCCAGTTCATGTCTAATATATTGACTTATATCGGCAACTTCATATGAACCGTAAGGTATTTCAATTACAGCCTGTTTACCATCAATATCAGTATAATGAAATTTATTATTATTCGAATCAATATTAGGTATAGTATTATAAGCTTCAAAACTAATTAATCCTATAACGTATTCAGATTCCGGATCCAGATGTATGGATGGATACTGAGCTGTGAGAACAGATTCATTTCCAGATAAGGTAAACGTCCAGGACATGTTTAATAGTAGACGGCTTAACTAGAACTGAAACAAAACATCTAGAGACCTTTAATTTTAATTACATTCTCCTCCTTCTCTAAGAATCTTACTGGAAATAAAACAACTTTTATTAAACAATAGGTTTTATTTTTCCTTTTACATCCTTATTCAGTATACATTGCAATTGTTTATTTAAGATAGGTTCTAACAATAGAGACATTTTATCTATTCTATTCTTAAACCTCATCCTGTCGAGTGCACACAACTGCCAGTAATTGTATGGAAGTTCATCGTCCTCCTCTTCTTCTTTCTGACGAATTTCAACAATCGGGTCAAAGTGAACCTGCTTGTTGATTTTACTTCTGGCGATCTTTGTCGTACAACACCAAGTCATGTTTAAACTGGGTTATTAACAAGTTCAGGTCTGGCTGCCGCTCGCTTAATTTCAAACAAGAAAGTTCCTTTGAAATATCTTTTAATTTACAATATATTTCAATATCTCTGTTCAATTTCTCCAGATTTTTAGTAAAGCGGTTGAACTGCATTCGATATTTATAGTATCGTTGCTGCTGCTTCATAATGTCAATGTGTACAATTCAGAATTCCCACACTATAAGTACATCCTCAGATGATGACGTCATCCTCCCCACATCTGCAAGTCTTGACAAGTCTGGACAGGTCTGGACAGGTTTTTATCGCAGTAAACCGGTAGGAAGCTAACACATGGCATCGTGCAAAAATTGTAAACATAAATGCCCGCAATTTACAGAATCATAAGTTTGAAATGCCTGGTGATTATATTTAATAGGATGACAGCTGCCATTTTTGCCACTTGTCAAATATTTCACAATTTCTATTGGAGGTTTTAAGTCTCCAAAACTGTCAAAGTAAATTGCATCTTTCCCTCGTTTTATGTAAGCCACCCAATGTGTACCAAGATTGGTTTTATCATCCAAATTTACAATACCGCATTCTATATTTCGAACCTGTTTTGGTAAATCATCTCTCATAAAAATGCCGCGAAAGTTAGGAATTTTTAAACGTTTAGCGTATGATTGTAAATCGATATTTGACAAGGCCCGGTTTGGCAGCTGCATTACAAGTTTTTTGTCGTGAACAATCCGTATCCTTTTTTATAAGGTTTTAGATATAACCCTTTACCTAAAGCTATTGCCTCCATCGTTTTATTATGTCTTTCAGACTCTGCTAATTGTTTTTTTGCCGACTGAGCATCTTTAACCACCTTTGCAATTCCTGCAGCTCCACCGCTAAGAGCTCCTAACGCGCTAAGTCCTGCAAAGATTGGAATCAAGGGTAACATTCCACCTGTTTTTGGCACACGTATTACTCGAGGAGTTTTAATAATCTTGTTTCTCTTTATTTTATTAATTGTCTTAACAGCAATATTTGTAGCATCGCTTAAGTCTCGCAGCAGTCCTCCTCCTCCTAATTCAGTTCGTGCTTTTTTCACTACCTGATTGAAAGTAAGCGTATCTCCAGGTGTTCTCTTTCTCTTTTTACCAGTTTTATTTTTAGCAAAGATTGGAATCAAGGGTAACATTCCACCTGTTTTTGGCACACGTATTACTCGAGGAGTTTTAATAATCTTGTTTCTCTTTATTTTATTAATTGTCTTAACAGCAATATTTGTAGCATCGCTTAAGTCTCGCAGCAGTCCTCCTCCTCCTAATTCAGTTCGTGCTTTTTTCACTACCTGATTGAAAGTAAGCGTATCTCCAGGTGTTCTCTTTCTCTTTTTACCAGTTTTATTTTTAGCTCCCAACCCCATTTTTACTTTTGCCGTCATAGCTGTAGCTACTCCTGCAGCCGAGACACGTTCACCTAAGCTAGCGTCTGAAGCTCTAATACGTCCAATAGCATTTTTAGCTAAAATTCTGTCAGCTTTATGTCGTTCCTCCATATTATCAGAATGTTTTGCATAAGCCAAATCGTGCTCACGACACGCTTGATCTAATTTGTTAATTCCAGGATCTCCTCGTGCAATTCTTTTCTCAAGTTTTGTGCCAGGCCCGCAATATTGATATCCTGGTATGTGCAATTCGAAAGGCAATTTATTAATGAGCGTATTGAGTACACCAGCACCTCGTCGGCGATGGACTGATTTGTTGTTTCGACCTCGAACCATTATATAGAACTGAGAACTGATCGATTAGGATCTTAATATATATAGATATGCGTAGCAGTTTTAGTATGAGTTTCCAAGTAGACGTCATGAGGGTAGTTAAACTAAAAAATAGTTTGCCAATAAAAAATCATGATAATCATACTGCATCTCTAAGCAGGAGACACGGACCGTTGTTACCTTCCACAATACGATGTCTTATTCTAGGCCCATCGAATTGCGGTAAAACAAACATCATTATATCGCTAATAAAAGATGTTAATGGAGTACGATTTGAAAATATTTATATATATTCAAAATCGCTGTTTCAAGCAAAGTTTGAATATCTAAGTATGTTGTTTCAATTAATTCCTGAGGTTGGCTACTATACATACAGCGATGGTGTGAACATTGTACCACCCGACCAAGCTAAATCTAACAGCATTTTTATTTTTGATGACATTGCTTGCGACAAACAGGACGTTATGAGAGAATATTTTAGCATGGGTCGACATAAAAATATAGACTGTTTCTATCTTTGTCAAACATATGCATGTATTCCTAAACATCTTATTCGCGATAATGCTAACATGCTGGTGCTGTTTAAGCAGGACGATATGAATTTACAGAAGGTCTATCGAGATCATGTTAATACCGACATGACTTACGAACAATTTAAAGAAATGTGCGCATATTGCTGGAATAGTCATAAACACGGATTTTTGGTAATAGACAAAGATAGTGATTTAAATAATGGGCGCTATCGTTATGAATTTGATTCGTATATATACATTTAACAATTCTGATGTCTATTATTTGATAGAAAGCTGTTGACGTGTGAACTAGTTTGAATCTGTCAGTCTGTCTAACTGGCTGTTTACCTGTTTACCTGTCTAGCTGTCTATCTGTCTACCTATCTAGCTGTCTACCTGTCTACCTGTCTACCTGTCTAGCTGTCTAGCTGTCTAGCTGTCTACCTGACTACCTGTCTAGCTGTCTACCAGTCTACCTGTCTAGCTGTCTACCTGTCTAGCTGTCTACCTGTCTATCTGTCTACCTGTCTAGCTGTCTACCTGTCTAGCTGTCTAGCTGTCTACCCGTCTACCGCTTACATACTTGCGCCGATAATGAAATCGAATGCAGCGACAGAACTTATTAAAACTAAAAATATTATAAGACAGAAAGTTCGAGCTCTTAAGGAGGGTAAGTTGGTGGAACAACAGCTCCTCGGTAAATTTTTTAAACCTGTTACCGAACAAATGCAAAGTGTTGCAAAAGTGATAAATAAAAAAGAGAATCTCCCATCTTCAAAACTAGAATTATTTACACCAAAACCGGTTGATGAAGTATTGTGCGAAACCGCCGAAGATGATTCTAATACGACTATAGCAAACAAATTTCAACCGTCTACCAACATAGAACCGCAAGCTATAAGTTCTTTCTTAGAACAGTATGATAAACTTCCTAGGAAATATGTAAGCAATTATCTTATAGAAAGACCAAATCTAGGGAGGTATGGAATTAGATATGATTTTGACAAAAACCAATTTTATTTTGGTGGAGATGAGCTAGATATAAAGGGTTCTGATATAATTGTAAAAAATGTTCGCTATGAAGGTACGCCTGGTTTGTACGAATTACTATTTAAAAACGATCCTCAAATAACTCCAACGTCGACAGATAGAGCAAATTATAATGATATCATAAACAGAACAGGTGCGGCGCATAGAAATTTTGATAAAAATGTGCAGAAGGTAGGTTTCAACCAAACGAAATACAAGAAATTTATAAAATCTAACCTGTCATCATCACCCTCGTCTTCATCAGTGCCATTAAGAGCTAAAAAGCGTTCTGGTAAAGGTATGCAGCAAGTTAGCAATAAACCGTTGGATTATGTTTACTGGGATGATCCGAACGAATTAGTTGATCGATTAAAGTTACTGTATGCCTCTCAAGCATCCGGTCACACAAATCATAGAAATGAAATTGTTAGTATAATAGAAGAGTTAAAAGAGGCGGGAATCATTGAATAAAGTCAGTTCGACAATGTCGAGAGATAAGTTCGGTCGTCACATTCTACAGAAATCTATACTTTTACGATGACTGTGAATATTTTAATCTTCAGCATAAACGATTAGTCAATCTTGCGCAATCTCTATTGGAAGAGGATTCTGTCAACAAGACCCTCCTTAACAAAGAACTTAATAAGATTATTTATCGACTTTCCATACACGAAAACTCTGCTAGTACAAATATAGAAATAGCAAATGAAATTATTGCAGACATTCAAGCTGAAATTGATCAACTCTACTTTTCTCTAAAACTAACTAAACCTCCGCCTAAACCTTCAGTTAGTGAAACTGTCTCATTTAGAGAGGTTCAAAATGACTCGGAAGAAAATAAACAGTTCGATTAAGGCTCAAATAGTAGATGAGTTGCATAAGCCTGCACGAATAAATTTTCGAAGGCGTCGTGTAATAGTAAAAGGATTGGATGATCTTCATCAGGCTGATTTAGTAGAAATGATACCATACTCTAAAGTAAATAAAGGTTATCGATATATTTTAGTAATTATAGATGTATTTTCAAAATATGTTTGGTTAGAGCCTATAAAAACCAAAACCTCTAAGGAAGTTACTAGTGCAACTAAAAAAATACTATCTGAAAGCGGTAGAATTCCGAAGAACTTGCAGACAGATCAGGGTAAAGAGTTTTTCAATAAAGATTTTCAAACACTAATGAATAAATATAAAATTAACCATTTCTCAACATTTAGTTCAAAAAAAGCGTGTGTCGTTGAAAGAGTAAATCGTACACTTAAATCTATTATGTGGAAGATGTTTAGTTTGCAAGGTTCATACAAATGGCTTTCTCTATTATCTCAAGTCAGTCACACCTACAATCACAAAAAACATAGTACAATTGGTAAAAGACCGGTTGATGTGAATAAGAGTAATGAGAAGGAAATTCTCAATCAAGCCTATAATCATATAAAAATGACAGATTTAAGTAATGTAAAATTTAAGGTTGGCGATCCTGTGCGAATTAGCAAATATCGAACAATATTCGATAAAGGATATACGCCCAACTGGACTAATGAAATATTCACAATCGATCAAGTTAAATTAACTAATCCTATTACCTATCTACTAAAAGATGCTTCCCATCGGTCTATTCAAGGATGTTTCTACGATCTTGAGCTTCAAAAAGTTAAATATCCAGACATACATCTCGTTGAACGTGTAATAAAACGAAAACGTAACAAAGTATTTGTAAAATGGCTTGGATTTTCAAATCAGCACAATAGCTGGATTGATGCTAAAAATATTGTCTAAATTACCACGTTGTGATGACTCATCACTTAATTTTCCTCGGTGCTATATAAACCTGATGTGCTGTAGTATTTTTATCATTCTCCTGCACACGTTCCTTCCAAAAACATGGCAGATTTCAACCAGAAACTTTGCAACTTAAATGAGGTTAAAGAGTGGGGAAATGTACGAGATTTGAAGATTGACGAAAAATATCTAATAATAAATGTGTATCGATGTCCGACTAAATACGGCAATAAAGTGGCGGTGGAATTGGACAACTTCAGATTCATTCTACCAGCACGCTACGATTGCCTAACAGATGCTGACTTGCAACAATTAGGAAAACGTCGCTACAATATCATTTCGGGTGGCAAGTGTGGGAGCAGCACGAAACTTGTCTTCGAGGAGATCGTTCAGACAGTGATGACATCCGTAGTACAATAATTAGCTGATATGTATTTATAATAATTTTTATACATGTATGTTTTAGGTAAATAAATACAAATATATTTACATTGTTGTTTTATTACACCATTGTGCCCGATTACAGGAACATGCCAGGTTGGCCGAGTGGTCTAAGGCGCCAGATTTAAGCTCTGGTTCCCTAAGGGAAGCGTGGGTTCGAACCCCACACCTGGTAATTCTTTTTTTGTCTAACAGACATCAGTACTTGACAAATTTATTTCAAGATCATTTTTGCAGATCAGCACATTTTAATCTCTAGACTCATCAGCTGTATTAGCAAAAACTTCCACCTGTGTTGATTTTTCTAAAACAATGGGTTTCTTTGTTTGAATTTTTTGCAGATCAACACATTTTTTTAATCTCCAGACAACAATAGCTTCATTGTTCTCGAATTTCGTGTCGACTTTAAAACAATGAATGCCATTGTTCAACAACATCCTGCAAGAATAGACATGTCTGCGTACTCAGACGATGACTCACATCCGGTCGAGCCTGAGAAAATTTTTCATTGTTCTATTTACTGATAACATCCTGCATGAATAGACATGTCTGCATCCCAGACGCTCGAGCGTGGGAAAATTTCAAAAACTACACTTTTAACCCAAAAAATTGGCCGAGGTCAATGAACCCGACTAGGCCAATGACTCCGACCTTGACCTAGGCTAGATCCGTGACCTAGAAAAAATTCTCGGAAGTGGCCGAGGTCAATGACCCCGACTAGGCCACGCCCACCGGCTAGGCCTGTGACCTTGACCTCGGCTAGGCCCGTGACCTTGAAAAAAGTTCAAGGTCAAATGTGGTCCAGAACCCGTGTAGGTACTCTACTTTCGAGTAAAACATCTTCTATACAATTGACTCAGCATTCTCTGGCTCTCTCTTAGGCTTTGTCCGTCTAGTTTTTCGCGAAGAGCATTTCTCATTTATCTGCTATTCTCCGTTTTAGTAGTACATATCTAGTTTCGTGTTTTCTATATTGAACTTGCTTTCTCTCAATTTTAATCAACTTTGAGAACTTGAAGTACCAATTTGTGTTATTTTATCTTCTCTTCAACTCTCATTAATAGAGTTAAGTCGTCCGCCAATCATTGATACGAGTTCTGAAAAATGTTTCCACCATTATTATGGCACTTGTTTCTGATATATATTTGAATGTGACACTAAAAATATAATGTATTAATTCACAATATCTTAGACGCCGTCCCCTAACCATTCGCCAGGATATGTGTTTCCATATTAATTTATTAAACGGATGTGAACTACAAAATTTTACTATTTTTGTTAGCCTAACTGCTTACAACTAATCCGCAATATGGTGCAGTCGGTAGGATAATTTTCTCAGCAATCCACAGTGACGCGGCTGTATCTTTTTTTCTGCTGAACGTAGACTTCCCTTAAGCTTTTCCACTCCACGCTTTCTTGTGCCGACTGCCCCCATCGCTTTTCCAAAAACTTTTTAATACCTTGTGGCCCACCAATGATGTTCGTGGTCGTCAGTGTAAAGCTTTACTGAACCAATGGTTTACTGGTTTTTCTGGCTGTGTCTCTTATACTTATTCTGGCATGGCTCTCCCCATTGCATTTGCGCAGTTCTATACCTTTTCAACTTCAAATTGGGATTAATCAAGTTCAAAATGGGAATAAACAATTTCAAAATGAAATAAACAATTTCAATTTGAGAAGAAACAACTTCAAATTGGGACTACTCAACTTCAAATTGAGAAATGTTTTTTGTTAACATAGTCTTTGGAAAATAACAATTACATGGTTGTAACAGGACGGAACACCAGCAACAACTAACAATAATTAGCTCCGTCCTGTCAAAACCATGTAATTGTCCTTTTCCAAAGACTACCGTCAACAAAAAGCTTTTCTCAATTTGAAGTTGATTAGTCCCAATTTGAAGTTGTTTATTCTCAAATTGAAATTGTTTATTTCATTTTGAAATTGTTTATTCCCATTTTGAAATTGATTAGTCCCAATTTGAAGTTGAAAAGGTATAGTGCTCGCTGTATTTCTTTAAGCCAAGGTAATGATTTACATGCCATAATTCGCAGGCAGTAGTGTACTGCCATACAATTTTTCGTTCTCTCGCTATTCGCCAGGCTTTACGTTCTAGGAAGAGCTATCTCCAATAAAGTCCGTAGACAGACACATGATAACTATGGACGACATCGCTCTTCATGTGTCTAGCGATGCTATCACCTGGTGTATTGTGGCCCTTCAACACTCTCGCATGCAAGATGGTGTCCATTAATCTTCGTACTAGATCTATCCAGCGGGTTGGAGATCTTCCTTGTTTACGTTTTCCATTTGGACGACCTTGGACGAAGAGTCCCTGCATATCATAAAAACGTGCAATATGTCTACAAAATTAAGGAACACCAGCGTAAACTGGTAGATAGTCGTTGACGAATGTGTAATTTCTCTAATATAGACGCGTTGGTGCTTTAATCGTTCACGTTTCTGACGCATTCAATAGAATAGTTGTGTAATATTTGTGGCTTGTCAAAATGTTGTCATTTGTTGCATAGCCGTCGTCTCTTACCAGCTCACCCCAAGATATACCAAGCGTTCCACAACATCACAGTTTATTATTTCCCGTATATCTAGTCTGTTACCTATTATATACTTCGGTCTTTTATAATCTGTATTTTTCTATGGTTCATTTTGAAGCTCCTGCTGTAGTTTTCTAAGGTTGTCATGAGTTCTCCAATTCATGTTGGTCGGAAGCTACCAGTATCATGCCATCATTAAATCTTAGATTTGATACCTTTTCTTCATCTACAAAGTCTCCCAGAACATAGTGTATGATGTATTCGCTACGTATATTCATAAAAGTGGAGACAATACACACCCATGTCTAACTCCCTTTGGATCGAACATTTGATAGACAGTACATTATCTACTTTTACCAGTGTGTAGACTGTAGAGGCTTTTGATGACATGTACAAGGTGTGACGAAGTGCCTATCTCTATTAGAAGCGTTTGATAGACAGTACATTATCGACTTTTACCACTGCAGAACTATTGTGTGGGTCGTAGAGGCTTTTGATGTGTTGTACAGGAACAGAAGTTTATGGGTAGTTGTGTTTCTACTCAACAAAGGATTACACTATATCATTAACTACGTAGACCTGCATGTATACATTCAAAATATTTGTATATACATACAACACTTTTTTAATTTTGTGTAATGGATTCATATTCACAAAGCATAAATGCTGTACAAAACTTCAATTAACAAGACTGTACATGGTGTGACTTGAGTGACTATTTCAATTACAATGGAATAGACCATAGTTTCAGCCATCGCATACTGTTGAACGCTTTCTGGTAATGATGTGCGAAGCAAATATTATACATGGCTGTGTAGTACACTTGCCCTAATGTGCACGTGTTTGTTCTATTACGATGTTTCATTTCTCCCCTTTCCAGCTTTAATGGTGATCACTTTTTAAAACTTCGTCCATCATGTTAACTCCTTGTGTTTTTTATTCGAATTCATTTCACGGACTCTGTATGATTCTACATAGGTACACTAGTTTTGGGGGTAGTCATCATCACCATCACCACAATAACAACCGTTATCATCATATATCCACCCATCTAGCTTTAGATGTTCTCCTCTATTGCTTTACTACCTGCTTGCCTGTTGGGTTCGAATAGAAACGTAAATCTAGCGGTCAGATTCGTAAGATTTACATCGGCTTTTCACCTGCAATAATCTTGGCGCCCCCGAGGCTAGTATCGGTCCTAACATCAACAGATCGCGAGGAGAGGGCTCGTCATCGTTTACAGTTACCGCATGGGCAGAAAATAACAGCGGGCAAAAAACGACCTTTAAAAGGCAGATCCACGAGTGGGATCCAGCGCGTTGTGGCGCCTCGGGGTGATAATATTAGCTGGGTGTTTACGCCAGGAATGTCAAACGAAGCAGACCAAATCACTTGCGGGTTCCGTTACGGCGCGAGGTTCGGCTTCACCTTGCCGTGGGACAGGTTGCTTGCACTCCAGGTCACACATACCGCATCATTTTTCTTCTCGGCACCCGTCAGCGTAATTGCGGCCCATCGGAAATACACGCGCGATTTGGATGGATCGATTAACGGCCTGCTGGAAGAACAATTTGTGAGAGCAGCATGGGTCTCGAGAGATACAGACGGATCGGTTAGCTCGAAGCAAGTGCAAATTTCTAGAAAGAGAATAAGGATAGCAGCTGATGGTTTGGAAATCTTTGGATCGTGCCACCCTCTGGAGTTCCGCAAAGATCTAATTTAGGATTTCGTCTCTTTCTAGTATTACGCTACTATATACTGCCTTATTCTCATGACGACTTCCCGGGGAAAAGTATATTTCTAGGATTTTGAAATCCTTTAATTGTTTTTTTCACAATTTTTGCATACTTCATCAGAAAGATGAAGAAATACTCGTTCGATAATTCGTCTTGCACCGTCGAGTCATCATGTTTTTGTTTAAATTTGCATTCGATCAGCAAGCGAGGCTGTATGATGTAGTAGAAGTGCTTACGACGCGACGTTTCAATGGACTAAGACGATTGCTTCAGGGTTCATCTGTGGCACTATATAAAATAATAAAAGGCATTCTTTTGAGAGTGTTTTTACACGATTGTCACACTGAATCAAAAACTGATCTTTCGTCATAAAGTGCGTCAGAGTAATAAGCTGGCTTCTTCGAAGTATATTTTTACAGTTTCTAAATTGAATTTGGAGAATTAAATGGCTGCGACGAAGCAGCTAACAAGATTTTAAAGGATAATCCCGCGGTTTTATTTGATTTTTCGGCGAAGCTTGGAAGCCAATATCCAGAAATCGTGAAAGAACTGCAGAAGAGCAGTATTTCTTCCCACGTTCGGTATTTAGTAGGGATGTCGTACCCGGTCTAAAATCAAACCCGGGTACCCGAAAGCAGTACCCGGGTACCCCCCGCAAGTTTTAAATTGAACTAAATTAAAATAGTACCTACTGGCTAATTCAAACTGCAAGTCGTCTGTTATTCGTAAATATTTTCATACTTCCAAGTGTTATCAAATTCAAGTTCTTGACTTTTTGTCCAAAATTGGTAGCAGCATCAATCAACATCACACAGAGGATGTTTATGTTACTTCCACCCATACTGGCGCAATTTAAGGGTACTATTGACGGGTTGAATATTTCCGTGAAGGGGATTGATTGCCTTCCTTATACGAAACAAAAAACATTGTGGTATGGGATCACTCCATCCCATTCTTGTTATTACTGCACGGTTATGTTTTTCTAGCGCTTATTCCTATTGTTTTTATCATTTTCTCCGAAAAAGGTTGACTTCCTGGAAATTACATAATTTAGTAGTCGGGTACCCGGGTCCTGAAACTACACCCGGGTCGACTATTACCCGGGTCGCCCCGGGTACCCGCCTACATCCCTAGTATTAAGGTACCTCCCATTTTCAAAATTTAAATTAGTTTAAAATCTATACGAATCGACTCTATCCTGAGACAGGCATGTAACACCAGTTATTCAACACCAAACACGATTTCAAAGAACTCGTCACTGAAACACAAACGCATCCATCACATCAAAGCTTGTCGAGTGCAATAAGGAAATGAAATGACGTTGTAATTATAGTATTTTTAAGCGGTACTTTCGTCGAAATATAGTACAGTATTACTTTCTAACATATGTAGGTGGTGAATGCTATTTTAACCTTTTGTTCAATTTATGGAATAGTTTTGCTGCACATGTTATTGATAATGAAAACTTACTGAAAATAGCCATAAGTTGCTGAAATTTGCTGCAAAATTGTTTCCTGAAAACTTTCTGCAATTGTGCTGACAATTTTCTGTACACTTGTTGTAAGTTTAATTAATGTTCATAATACGTGGCTAAGCTTACAGGAAATTTGTGCGAACTTCCTACAAATTCGTTGAAAAGTTGATGCAAACTCGCTGATAATTGAATGCAAATTTACCATAATGTTCCTGAATACTCGCTGGATATTTACTGAATTTTATTAGAACACTGCGATTGCGAATTGCTATAGTAATTTACTAATACTTTGTTAAATATTTATTCGTCCCAAGTTTGATACAGCAATTCATCGAAATTTTGTTAACAAATCGCCTCAAACTTCAGGTAAATTCTTTGAAAAGTTTATGTAAAGTCGCTGAAAATTGAATTCAAATTTGCTACAGTAATTTTCCGAAACTTTGTTAAAAATTCGCCCCCAACTTGATGAAATTCGCCTTAAACTCCCTGAAAATGTACTACAAGTTTACTACAGTAATTTACAGAAACTGCTAGAAATTCTACCTCAATCTCGATGCATGCTTGTTGAAAATTTCACTCTAACTGTTTAAAAATTTACTACAAGTTTACTATAGTACCTAATTTACTGAAATTCTACTAAATATTCGCCTCAAACTTCATGCAAACTCGCTGAAAATTTACTACAAGTTTGTTACGGCATTTTAAAGAAATTTTGACTGAAAAGTTCACGTAAACGCATTGAAAAGCTACTGCAAGTTTGCCATAGTAATTTACCAAAACTGTGTTAAAAACTCCCCTCAAACTTCATGTAAATTCCTTGAAAATTTTGTGTAAATTCGATGAAAATTTAATACAAACTTGCTAGAATTTTGCTACAAGTTCGCCTCAAACTTTATGCTAACATTGCTAACCAGCTGAAAATTTACTGCAAGTTTGCCATAGTAATTTACCGAAACTGTGTTAAAAACTCCCCTCAAACTTCATGTAAATTCCTTGAAAATTTTGTGTAAATTCGATGAAAATTTAATACAAACTTGCTAGAATTTTGCTACAAGTTCGCCTCAAACTTTATGCTAACATTGCTAACCAGCTGAAAATTTACTGCAAGTTTGCTATAGTAATTTACTGAAACTCTACTAAATATTCGCCCTAAACTTCATGCAAACTCGTTGAAAATTTACTACAAGTTTGTTACGGCATTTTAATAGTAATTTACGATACAAGTGCGTAAAGCTACTCTTTAGGCACGAGTGGGGTAGAGTTAAAACGCGAGTGAGCGAGCGTTTTAAGCCCCGCGAGTGACTAAAGATGCTTTACGCATGTGTATCGTACAATATTTTATCTACGACATAATCTAGAAAAAACGGTAAATATGAAAAAAAAATTAAATGTAAATTAGGATTACCAGCAACCGGTCGTAATTTTGGGTGTTTTAAAAATTTTAAAACACGTTGCTACTCACAACGTGTCTAATGAAATCTTTTAAATACGTTACTATTGACGACGTAAACTAATGAAAACCTGTTATTAAACAGTCGTTTTACAAACTTAAAACTGCCAACTAAAAGGCAATTTTACACACTGTCGTAGATAAAGAAATTTTGACTGAAATTTCACGCATAACTGTCGAAAAGTTTACGTAAACGCATTGAAAAGCTACTGCAAGTTTGCCATAGTAATTTACCGAAACTGTGTTAAAAACTCCCCTCAAACTTCATGTAAATTCCTTGAAAATTTTGTGTAAATTCGATGAAAATTTAATACAAACTTGCTAGAATTTTGCTACAAGTTCGCCTCAAACTTTATGCTAACAATGCTAACCAGCTGAAAATTTACTGCAAGTTTGCCATAGTAATTTACCGAAACTGTGTTAAAAACTCCCCTCAAACTTCATGTAAATTCCTTGAAAATTTTTGTGTAAATTCGATGAAAATTTAATACAAACTTGCTAGAATTTTGCTACAAGTTCGCTTCAAACTTTATGCTAACATTGCTAACTACCTGAAAATTTACTACAAGTTTGCTATAGTAATTTACTGAAACTCTACTAAATATTCGCCTCAAACTTCATGCAAACTCGTTGAAAATTTACTACAAAGTTGCTACGGCAATTTACAGAAATTTTGTCTCAATTTCATGCATATTTGAAAAGTTCACGCAAACGCGCAGAAAAGCTATTGTAAGTTTGCCATAGTAATTTATCGAAACTCGCCTCAAAATGTGTGTAAATTCGATGATATTTAATACAAATTTGCTAGAATAATTTACCCAAACTTCGCCTCAAAACTTTATGTAAACTCGCCCTAAACTTCATGTCAATTCGCCTCAAATTGCATGTAAACTCGCTAAAAATGTACTACAAGTTTGCTACAGTAATTTACCAAAACTCTGCTAAAACTTCGCCTCACACTTCATACGTTGGGAAGTTCACGCAAATTCGGTAACAATTTACTACTAGTTTGCCATAAATTTACTCCAATTTTGCTAAAAAAAAGTACGATTCAATCTTGCTGATAATTTCCCGATAATTCGGTAACATTTTCATATAATTTAACTGAATTCCTGCTGCAAATATTTTAGGAGATTGCTGCAAACAAGCCTGAAATAGTATCCTGAAAGTTTGGCAAAAATTTTCTAAAAAATTACTTGATATTTTGGTAACGTACAAGCTTCCAGTCAATTTTGAGCATCTTTGCAGTATTTTTCTAGCAAGCTATAAATAAAATATTAGGGATTTATAGTCTCCGCTGTATTTTTTTAACTAATATTGGAGACAATTTTTCAGTTAACCTGAAGTTTTAGAAAATCTTTCAGCACGATTGAATTGCATTTTTTTAGCAAAATGCAAATGTATTTATTGATTATTTTTTGGAAATTCACTGAAAATGTGACAAACTTTCATTGAAAAGTTGCTGAAAATTTGCTACGAACTTCTTGAAAATCCCCTCCAAACTAACTAACGTCGATATGTCATGCTTGCTATTTTAACTTTTCCAATGTGTATTTTAATGTTTTTCCAAATAAATGAAAACAGATTGAGCAGACGCTGATATTTGCATTTTCAAGCACCATAACGCTTAAAAATATTAAAATTCGGGACGCTACACTCCATGGAAACGTTTGGCCCGAAACGTTAAGCTAAGTCTCTCACGTTTTTTTTTTTAGAAAAAACTCGTTTTTACCCCTTTTCCAGACAGAGGGAAATAACGCACCGCGTTGAGTGAGTGACCGATGCTCATGGCACTGTCCATAGAATGTTGTACATTTATAAATTTTAATCGGCATTATTTCGAATTGGCGCAAATCGAGAACTTCTTGTATTCAATCGTTCTTTAATAGCCAAAATCCATAGAAAGAGAAATACAATATCCAATAGTAATCAAGGAGTAGGTTATATTATTAATTATAGTATTGAAATGGTTACGTCATTTCCATTCTCTGCAGGATCTTGCCGAGGCGTCCTGTGATTCACGTGATGCATTTTTTTATGCAACTGGTAAAACAATCCCAGAGGTCACGTCGATACTGCGACTGGACCTGGACGTTCACGATAGTATCGGGTAGCAGTTGCTTTTCTCGTCCAGTCCTCTATTTTTAACGCGTATTCCATTACCTACCGACGTCGGCGAAACGCACGTACGGCACGATTGGATATCTCGCCTGCAATGGGATCGCATCATGTAATTTTGAGTTACAAACAAAAAGAAGCTGGAGGATGCCAGCACATTTATACTAATACCTACGGCTTCTTCGGAGCTTAGCTTGGAATTGCTCTTCTCGTGCAACTTTAAATTATTGTTCGCTGGGAAAGTTTGCATCATGGCGCTGTGTTGGTGCTATATATAAAAAATTTAAAATGGTCGGACGATTGGTATAATGCAAGTGTCGTTTTCATAATATAAGGTTTGATCAAAGAGCATATAATTATATGCTCTTTGGTTTGATAACAAATTACTTTATGAGAGATTTGTTTCTTTCTACTCTTTGGACATTTTGTGTCTAATGCAATGTTTGCTCAAGGCACAGCCTGTTGAAACTCTTCCACAGTATACAATTCCCTTCCTCACAAAAATGTCTTTCGAGTTTGGAAATAGGTGAATCTCGGTAAATCCTGCGAATAACGGGGATGGGAGCAGCAATTCAAACCCCCAGCTGTAGTTGTTGGGTAGACTGTATCGCATCATATGGAACATCACAAGATAATCAATCTACCAGGATTACACCTTTAAAATGCAAAAAATCGAAAGCATGGCCTTATTTGCTGAGAATATTGCATTTGCTGCCTCCGGGATTGAAAATCCATGTAGTTTCCATGGTTTTCGATTATTGTTTCGACTCCATAGTCACAAGTTGTTCTGTCCATAAACCCTTTAAGGGTTGTATTCATACAGCCTTACTACTTGATTGACAATAGTACTTTGTTCGTGGTCGTACGAGATGCACAGTCTCTGCTATCTCTCTGGCTTCTATGATCATGTTGCCTATTTTATGAATATTTTGTATCTAATGTCCAACTACTAAGACTCACGTTACCTAAACGTAACACACAATCAAACAAAATGGTAACAGGCAACGAAATTCAGACAGTCGCAACTAAATGTTCACATTCACTGCTAGTAGGTTGGATCGAAACGACTGTCTTGTGAGTTGTTATTAAAAAATAAATATAAAATACACGACACCAAAACTTGATTTTATTCACAAGCGGTTCTCTTGTATACTGTATTACACAGCAAACTAAAATAAATAACTTCAAATTTCGTTAGTCAACCTTCAATCTCGTTTAGACGCCCGTTAATCTGGGGTAAAAAGGTCTAGTCAGTGTAACTTTTAATATCCTTAAAAGTATGTTGATATAGTCGCAATAGATTCTATATCGCATTAAGGTTAGGTTTATACCATGAAAATAAACGATTATATCTCGTTTAAGCGACTTTTATCTCGTTAAAATGGGTTTCAATTTGATTTAATCCGTATTTAGCCTTTAGTATGGTCAAAACCACCTTCAATCCTTTTAAATTCACTATTAATATCTATTACACAAATATAAATCTCATTTATACGATCCGGCATCTCGTTATAACCCTTCACCCCACCGAATGGACCTCAAATATCACAAAAAAGGTATTTACTTCGTCAAAACTGCACGTAATATAAGTCTCATAATTGAATCACGCTTAAAAAGTTTAAAAAACGTTCATGCATCTTGTTAAAATTACTATTAGTATCATTTATACGATCCAGAATCTCGCAAATTTTTCTTTTATTCGCGTTAAAACGGCTTTAAACTTTAAAGCTCGCCAGAATTGCATTTACTTTGTCAAAACCACATTTAATATAATCCTCGCAATTATCCCATGTTGAGAAGGCTTTTAGTCTCGTTAAATACCCTTGAAACTTGTTAAACTAAATACAAATATCCTTGATAAGATTTTGGGTGTCGACACAATAACTGTTAATTCGAGCTAATCAAAACGGCATTTACTTTAACACAATAATAATTAACATACATAATTCTCATGATTAACTCATGTTGTAAGACGCCTTTAGCCAGGTTAAATAACCTTGAATCTTGTTAAACTGCCTATTAATATCCTTTATACGATCTTGGATCTCATTAAAATAACTTTTAGTTCCGTTAAAACGTTCTTAAAGCTAATCAAAAGGGCATTGGATTTGTCAAAACCACATTAAATATAATCCTGCTAATAACCCATCTCATTGAATAACCTCGATACTTTTTAAACTGACTATAAATATCCTTTATAGGATATTGGATCTCGTTAAAATAATTGTTAATACCGTTAAAACGATCTTAGAGCTAATAAAAACAGCATTTACTTTGACAAAATAGTATTTAAGATAATTCTAGGAATTAACTCGTGTTTAAAAGGCTTATGGTTAAATATCCTGGAAACTTGTTAAACTGACTGTTAATATCTTTTATACCATCTTGGATCTCATTAAAATAAACTGCTAATTTCATTAGAACGATCTTAAAGTTAATCAAACGGGCATTGACTTTCAAAACAACATTTAATATAAAGAACGTGTTTAAAAGGCTTTTAGTCTATACATCAATATCCTTTACTATACGATTTTGGATGATCTCGTTACAAGAACTGTTTAATGCCGTTAAAACGATCTTAGAGCTAATCAAAACGGCATTTACTTTGACAAAATAATATTTAATATAATTCTCCTAAGTACGATAACTCATGTTTAAAAGGCTTTCAGCCTTGTTAAATAACCTTGAATCTTATTAAACTGGCTATTAATATCCTTTGTAGGATCTTGGATCTCATTAAAATAACTGTTCATTTCGTAAAACGATCTTAAAGCTAATCAAAACGACATTTACTTTGACAAAATAATATTTAATATCATTCTAGTAATTAACTTAGGTTCAATAGGCGTTTAGTCTCATTAAACAACATTGAATCTTGTTAAACTCATTATTACCATCTTTTATATGATCTTGGATCTCGCTAAAATAACTGTTGATTAATATCGTATTAATAGCCAACTTAACAAGATTTAATCTCATTTTAACAAAACTGAGAGCCTTGTAAGCAATGGCTAATTAAGAGGATTACGTTAAATGTGATTTTGACTAAGTTAATGCCGTTTTGATTAGTTTTAAGAGTGGTTTAACGGAATTAACAATTATTTTAACAAGATCCAAAATCAAGTAAAGGATATTAATAGTTTAACACGATTAAAACGAGGCTAAAAGCCTTTTAAACGTGAGTTAATTACATTATATTAAATATTATTTTGTCAAAGTAAGGTGGTCTAAGGTCGTTTTAAGGGAGTTAATAATTATTTAGACGAGATACAAGGTCGTATAAAGGATACTACCAAGATTCAAGGTTATGTAAAAGGATAAAAGTTTTTTAAACATGAGTTAAAGCTCATCAAAATGGCATTTACTTCACCAAAACGGCATCTAATATAAACTTCGCAATCAAATAACGTGAAGGCTTTTACTCTCGTTAAAATTTCCGTCAATCGTGTTAAACTTACCAGGAATATCTCTAATATGATCGAGAATCTCGTTAAAATATATTTCTACCCAAGTAGTATTAAGTAGTCTTAAATTTCACCAAAACGGCAGTTACTTTGTCAAAACAACTTTGAATATAATCCACATAATTAAATATTGTTTAAAATGCTTTTAGTGTCGTTAAAGTGACCTTCAATGCTCTCAACCTTATTAAACTTACCATCAATGCCCTTTGTACAATGTTAGTTCTCGTTAAGCTAACTTTTCACCTAGTTCTAATGGATTTCAAGCTTATCAAACGGCAGTTACTTTTTGAAAATCACATTTAATATAATCCTTGTAATTCAATAACGTTAAAAAAATATTCTCGATAAAATGACCTGCAATCTTGTTACACTGACTACTATCAACATTTATACGGTGTTGGCTCTCGTTAAATCTCATTAAAGTGCCCTTCGAGCTCATAAAAACCGCATCTACATCCTCAAAACCACATTTAATGTGACATTCGTAAATGAATAATTTATAAACGTCATTTAGTCGCGTTAAATGACTCTAGATAAACGTTCAATAGTCAGTACTGACTATTAAATCATTTATAGGACGTTATATCTCGTTGAAATATCTACCAATGTTGTTGAAATTACCGTAAACTGCACCATAATGGCACTTGATTTATTTAAACCAACCATATTACTTTCATTTTAAGGATTCACGATTTTGTCTCGTTGAAACTATTTTCTCGATAAAACGATATTATTAACTCAACCTTTAAACAACTTTCAACCATTTTAAATCTAGTGAAATGAACTTTAAACCTGGTTTATGGACTTATTAATATCGTTTATTCTACCTGCAATTTTATTGATTTTGTTGATCTTCTTTTTTCTAAATACTTTAATTACAGCTTAGCCTTTTATATCTAATTTTAAAACCTTTAATCTAGTTTTACATTAAAAAATCATTTAAAGCCCTTCACCTTCGTTATCAAGACATTCCATTTGGTCGACTTTTAATCACATTTAAACGATTTTTAACCTCGGTAAAATTATTTGTAATCTAATTAGAAGGATTTTAGCTATCGTTTATACATTTCCTAGTAAAGTTGAAGCAGACATCGTTAAAATTAGGTTTAACGTGGTATAAAGGATGCTGAATCGCGTTTTAAGGGCTTTAATCTCGGATTATATGTCATTTAAGCCCTTTTAGCAGCGACTGTTAATTTCCTTTAAATATCTAAAAAACCTCGTTTAAACGTTATAATAGAATGTGTACCTCTATGAAAATTATGACAATCGAAATTTGAGTTATTGTTATACTTTTCTGATCCATTAAACGGCGTCCTCTTAATCCCACCCTTCGGGAACTTAGGCCTAAATCTTGCTCTGTCTACATAATAGAATAACACAGTTACCATTTAGGACATCCTCGTTGCTCCTCTGCTTTGAAAATACGCTTGAAACAGTTAAAATTATCAGAACGAAGAAAGAGAACGAGCAAGCCCGTGACTAACATCGGCATCGAGGCCGCAAAAACTGCGATTCTCTTTTTCATCAAATCTGCGTTCCGAAGAGCGCCCACGTAAATAGAGCGTACATAATACAAATTTAAATCCCCGCGATCGCATATCTGTGCAGGCATCCTAGACAATAACGATAACCGCTAATTTGTGTGTCGGAAGTAGAACGGAAAGCATAAAAAATGAAGCTACGGCTGTTTCGTTATTAAATGTCGCAACGGAAGAAGCGGCCGGGGCCAATTACATTTATATTAAAAGTTAGAAAGCGTCAAACGAACACTGAAACTACTCATAATTGCGAGTGGCAACCTCTGCTTGACTTACGAGGTTTACAATTTATATATGAACATACTCTATCATAAGGAAATATTACTACTTATGGTTATAGTATTCCCCTTACACGTTGTGCCAAATAAAAATACCTAGGCAATGCGTTAAAATTACTAATTTCAGCAGATGTAGAAAAACCTGGCGCCTCCACCAAATTGTCACGAATAGTTAGCATTAGTTATTAAATAGCTAGAAGTTACGTTGTTGGTTTCAAATGTGTTGATCTTATAAAGATAGTTCTCAACTGGGTCAAGGGGATGGATACGATCCAGATAATAAATTTCTTGAACAAGGTTGATCGCACTACAAAGCTCCACACTATTTTGTTTCAGAATAGTGGTGCACACAAAATCAAGACAACTTACCTGTCAAACGTTTTCACAACTACGATATTAATTAGAGGTAAAGTAATCAATCACTTTCAAATACAAATGCTTTAATATATAACTATATAAATCAGCACCGTGAGTAATAATAAATATCAGACACAATAAATTCCACAAATCTGAAAGTATACAATTAAAGTTGATAGAAATTATCAGCAAGTTATATAATAGTTCAGAATTCGTCGAAGTTTAATGTTATCCTATCATAATCTGGTTTTTAGTTAGAAATTGCAGTTACTGCCATTTGCAATATCCCAATAGGCATGAGAATTCACAACCACACTTTTTCTCTAAAAGCAAGCAGCAATCGACACCGTTTGTAGGCGTCGAAGCGTGACACATTCTAGAAATTATTTTGTAAGCGTCTAGTTGGGAAGCGAAAGGAGTCACATGACAGGCTCTGACACTATGGGGCTTCCACCCCTCGGCAACAGCGACTGCAGCTGCATTCAAATGGCAGTGGGAGGTGAATCGATAATGCACTAGACGAGACTAATCGGGAAATACCATCGCGCCACAGAGATATAATTTACAGCTTTAAAATCCCTCAACGCAGTTGGAGCAATGAGAGTGTCTATTATCGAGGCCCGACTGCGCCATTTCATTCACATTTTGAATGAGAGTTAGCTATGGTTTGTTGGTGAGGTGCACTGCTGCGGAAAGCTAGCTGTATTTTTTTTAAATACTCTAGTTTATTATTGTTAGCAATTTTCTATACAGCTTGTATAGGTATATAAGTCGAACGAGAAGGATAACAATAGACACCAAAGCGTGAAGGGGGCGGGGGTTGGGGGGGCGGGAGAGAATCCCAAAGAGTCGAGAAAAAGTACCAAATACTACCCCTAGTCTACGTACGTGTAATAAAGACAGACGAGGGCCAACTGAAGAAAACTAGAGCCATCAGATGAAAATGAAAAAGACTAATCAGAAGAAACTGATTCCGTAACAATAAAAGAAGTAAAATGTACAATAGGAAAAATAAAAGTAGACAAGTCGGCAGCAAAAGACGCCATACCTCTAGAACCAATTAAATATGGAGAAGAAGCAGATGGGTTGATTGCTTTCGAAGTAGACGAATGTGTATTCAAAGATCTCATAGGTACATGAATAGATAGAAGACATATTGGAGAAGGAATAAGCGGCCTTTGGAAATGGTATCCAAATTTAGACATTAACAAATCTATACACCTAGCTTTGCTAGATTTAACATCGAACTTGACATGATTCCAAGAAATAACCTTTGGAAAGCATTGCAAGAGATGAAAATCCCCAATAGACTATCAGAACATTAAAGGGGCATTTAATAAAGTAAAAGTTGAAGTGAAGTTAAATGGACAATCTAAGCGTTTACATCATCGTGATGAATAACAAAAGAATGCAAACAAAAAACAGGAACTAAAAAATTGTAAATTGGAGGTTGGGTCAAGTGCAAATACAATCACTGATCTGCGGATATGATATAGTAGCCTACTAATAAGAAGGCACAGGAAGCAGCAAATATTTGAAGTAATCTAATCACAGATGAACGACATGAAAATTGAGGAAGAGAAAAGTTACGAAAACCAAACCACGAAAGAAGAAATAAAAGACAGACAAGAATATGATATATTTTAATAGCAGAGGATTACTAAAGTAATCATCGACTTCAAGGTTTAAACCTATTGGTTTGTCCCAATTTGTATTTTATTGTTACAGTTGATCACATCATGACTTCCTTGGATGTCACACACTTATTGGTCCTCTGAGTAAAAAGTAAGAATGGGAAAATAAATATCACGATTACAAAAGCTTCTTCTCCTTCTTAAACGTATTCTTTTCTCTTACCATTATCCGCATCTTTGTAAAGGTTTCTTCTAACTGGACTCTTGGTCTACCCCGCGTTCTCCTTCCTTTAAGTTTCATGTTGAACATTCTCTTGGGTATTCTTTCACTATCCATGTGATCTCTACAAAACAGATAGCCAGTTTCTTGTATTGCGGATTTTAAATTTAGTTCGTCTCTAGCCATTTGATTACGTACCCTATCTCTTCTGGTTTTTCCTACCATCTACTAGCTTACCAAGTTTTCTCATTTATGCACCTGTTACACACAGGAAAAAAGTAGAATTAATGTAGGATTGTAGAGTCAATAACCAATTGTATCAGCTGGAGGCAACAAGAAAAAAACCAAAACGAGTGCACCTACCAACATTACTTTATGGGCAGGAAGTTGGGTGCTTACCGAGAGAAATAAAGGTAAATGCAGACAATATAAGTGGGATATTTCAGGAAAAACAAATCTGGATGGAATACGAAATGTGAGGCATTTTTGAATATGAGCAAGGACAAGGTGGAAAAAATTATTTCTAGGATAGTGACCTGTGATGAAACATGGATTAGACAGTGGGATCCCGAGAGTAAACAAGAATGGAAATTCAAGCACGAAAAGCCAGCCCCCAATGAAGTTCAAAGTGTGCCCGTCAGCAGGCAAACTGATGACCACCATCTTTTGGGATGTTGATGGTATATTGCTAATAGACTATTTGCCAAAAAAATACAGCTATGAATGGTCCCTACTATGCTAACTTGCTCGATCAACTACGGATCAAATATGAAACATCAGAATTAAAGGAAATGTCTGGAACAGACATTAGAAGAATAACAGCTTTAGTGGTTTAGCAAAATAGGTCATAAAAGCCTAGAGAAAAAAAGGGGCGAGGAAGACCATGGTTGTAATAGTTGGACTATCTACAAAAACCGGAAGTAAAGTAGTAAAGGCCACGAAAAAATCAAAGAAACTTTGAATCAATCAATCTAGGAGACAAATCAAAATACATGAACTTGAAAAATAGCAACCGAAAGAATTAAAAATTCAAACTAGCTGATATTTGATTGTAAACTTCTACATCCTTAAATAACATTTTGGTAGCTGCATAAAATGTTCACAACCTTTATTGATTGTCGTAGTAAATATTACCGTGTTACTACCTCACTCTTAAAACTTGGTACCTTTCCGATTATTTGTTTCAAGAATTGTTGAAATTAAGCCTCTTAAGACTTAAGACAAGTAATTTTAAAATGGTTACCCTTTTAACCTCTCGAATAATAACAGAAACGTCTTCCTCTTAGTAAGAAGCAGGTTATGTCGTTATTATAAAATGTTAACATATCTTATTGATTGTCCTAGTAAATATTACCGTGTTACCACCTTACTCTTAGAACTCGGTACCTCTCCGAATAATTTGTTTTAAGAATCGTTAAAATTATATAATCTGGTACGTCACGTTTAAATGTTTACCCCTTTGACCTCGCGAATAATAACAGAAACTTCTTCCGCTTGGTAAGAAGGTTCTGTTATTATTATAAAATGCTCACATCTTTTATTGATTGTCGTAGCAAATATTACCGTGTTATCATCTCTCTCATCGGACTTTGCACATTTCCTTGAAATTAGATAATCTGGTACAAGTCACATTTAAATGGTTAGCGTTTTGACGTCCTGTATAACCTTCTTCTTCCTCTTAGTAAGACGGTTCTGTTATTATTATAAAATTTTCAATGTTTCATTAACTGTCGTAGTAAATATTACCGTGTTATTATGTTACTTGTAGGACTTGGCTCCTTTGCGAATAATTTGTTTCAAGAATCGTTGAAATTAGATAATCTGGTACAAGTCACCTTTAAATGGTAACCGTTTTGACCTCCTGAATAATTGCAGAACCTTCTTCTTCCTCTTAGTAAGAAGGTCCTACTATTACTATAAAATGTTCGCATGTTTCATTAAATGTCGTAGTAAATATGACCGTGTTACTAACTTACTTGAAGGACTTGGCACCTTTCCGAATCATTAGTTTCATGAATCATTGAAATTATATAATGTGCTACAAGTCACTTTTAAATGGTTAACCCTTTGACCTCTCGAATAATAACAGTACCTTCTTGCTCTTGATAAGAAGCAGGTTCTGTTATGATTATAAAATGTTAATATATTTTATTTATTGTCCTAGTAAATATTATCGTAGGACACGGTACCTCTACGAATAATTTGTTTCAAGAATTGTTGACATTATATAATCTGGTACGTCAGTTTTAAATGTTTATTCCCTTGCCTTCTGGAATAATAATAGAAACTTCTTCCTCTTGGTAAGAAGGTATAAAATGCTCACATCTTTTATTGACAGTAGTAGTAAATATTACCGTGTTATCACCTCACTCTTAGGACTTTGCACATTTCCAAATAATTTGTTTCGAGAATAATTGAAATTATATAATGTGGCAAAGTCACTTTTAAATGGTTACTCTTTGACCTCTAGAATAATAACAGAAACTTCTTCCTTTTAGTAATGAGGTTCCGTTATTATTATAAAATGCTCACATCGTTTATTGATTGTCACTCATAGGACTTGGCACATTTCCGAATCGTTTGTTTCAAGAATCGTTGAAATTATATAATCTGGTACAAGTCACATTTAAATGGATTCGACCTCGTGAATAATAACAGAAACTTCCTCTTCCACTTAGTAAGAAGGTTCTGTTATTATTAAAAAATGTTCACATGTTTCATTAACTGTCGTAGTAAATATTACCGTGTTACTATCTTACTATTTGCTCCTTTGCGAATCATTTGTTTCAAGAATCGTTGAAATTAGATACTTTGGAACAAGTCACTTTTAAATGGCTACCCTTTTGCCCACACGTAAATAACAGAACCAAATATATAAGTAGCTCAGTACGAAACTAAACCTAAACGTGATGTGTGTATTTACAGATATCTTACACCAGCATCATGGCGGAAGTGGAATACATTAAGCAGAAGAAGAGGAAGCTTATATAAGGCGGAAGGAGGAAGGTTATATAATGAGTAGCAGTTGCAGTATTACGTTTAGATATATGTAAAATCAATTTTCAATGGATGAACTCGGTCTATTTATTTATACCTCAAATTTCATCATTGACAGATTGTGAAAATCACCAAAAGGGATAGTCGATTTCATTGCATGGAAAATAGTGCGATTGGCACTACAAAACGATCCCACAAATTCGCGAGTAATTGCGTTGCATAATAAACCTCGGGTCGCCTAGCAGGCAGCTTAACGGCACGCTGAGAAAAAGCCAGAGCGGCCGAGGAAGTCGCGATTTAAACGCCAATAAGTGTGAGAAGAAATTTCGGGCGCACAGTTACTTGCTTTTTGTACGATATGGGTACAGTTAAATTTATTAGCGGCGCGCGGGCCGAGGAAATGGCACACGTTGTACCGGGGGCCTCTAGAAAGTGGTCCGACAACTCGTTTGATGAAGTAAAAAGCGAAACGAACATCTCTGGGGAACGGGTAATTAGATTTTTCGCAATCCAGGCGCGAGCCATTAAGGCTTGTACCGTTCGGTGTTATGCGAACTGCAGCGTTTTGTACTTATTTGCGTTTCTGACGCGTTTCCGTATTATGCCAGACAGGAAATTAATAATATGGAATGTGAATAGTGAGATTAGAACCGACTTCAATATGCAGTGGGCACACCAGCGCTTTTAGCGTATAAAGTAGAGACTCAATTAACTTGGACAAAATGCTCATCATTTCTCGTGTACGATATAATCGTATGATTAACTTTGTGGGAGAACACACCCGTCACGAAATTGAGGCAGAGTTTCTGCGATCATGAAAAAGAAAACTGTAAACAAGCTGTGACATATGTGTTATCGCACACCCAGAAAGAATAATGATGGTTCAGAATGCTCAGATACTAACAACAATCCATAACTTAAAAAATCATTCTGATTATGACGAAAAAGTAATGATAATTTCTACAAAAGCCTCGGTCCTCTAATAAGTAATCCAATTAATCCAGCAGGAGAAGTTGCGAAAGGGAAGGAAGAAGACAACTTTGGCAAAAATGGCGTTGGTTCATGGAATGAAAGAGGAGAGAAGTTTGCTCAATTCAGAAGAGAAAAACTTGTCATCACTAACACCTATACTTATTTCAATTTTGCTAAGCGCTGATTGTAACGTAACGTAACGTAACCTAACATATCCTATCCTAACCTAACGTTTCTTACCTTACATAATCTAATATAACCTAACTTAACCTGCTCTAATAAAAGCGTGTATAACAAATTCGCACATAAAACAAAATAAGTTGATTACAGGACATATTAATAATAATAAGAAAAATACCTACATCCCACATTTTATGTTGTTGTGCGGTTTCGTCGTACCGTTTTCATTGTGTATGCGTTTGTTATAATACCAACCTAACGTAACAAGACCTATCCTAACCTAATCTATCCCAGCCTAAACCTAACCTAATCCAACGTAACCTAACCTATCCTAACCTAATAAAACCTAACGTACCTGTATGTAACCTAACCTAATGTAACCTACCTATCCTAACCTACCTAATTCAAATTAAGCTACTCTTGACAAAAAAAACGCATAACAAATCCCCGCAGAAACACAAATAAGTTAATTACTGGAGCAAATAACAATTACGTGCTTTTTTCGGAGCGTTTTTGTCCTGCGGAATTATGTTGTTGCGCGCCTATGTCAGTAGGCGCTTTTTTTAGCACTTTTGTTATAATACGAACCTAACCTAACGTGATGTGATGTGACATAACCTATCCTATACTAACCTAATTTTTCTTACCTTACATAATCTAATATATCCTGCTCTAATAAAAGCGTGTATCACAAATCCGAGCACAAAGCAAAATAAGTTGATTACGGGACCAATTAATAATAATAAGAAAAATACCTACATCCTACATTTTACATTGTTGTGTGCGGTTTCGTCGTACCGTTTTCATTGTGTATGTGTTTGTTATAATACCATGTCAGGACATTTTTCAAACCCTACGAATGTGCGACCTTTTGGAGTAGTTTCTGTTCAAAGATTACGACTTCGCCTGTATATAGATGTTTTCTGTCATATTTTTACGTTTAATATTTCATCAAATTGTATTTAAAATTCTACAGATTCAGCACGCAGCCTTTTTATAGAAGTTTCAGCGTGCACCTGGGCTGTTATCGCTTTTGTAGCCGTTGCCAGGTTGGCTTTAAGCGTGTTTGTTTGATGGAATTTAAAACGCGGCCCTACAAAAGCGACAGAGAGGTTTTCGCCACATCGCCGTCTTTTCTGTTTGCCCCGCTAGCTTCTTGTCGTTCGGCAGCGCAGCGCCTATGTTATTGAGCGCTGTTTTTGGAGCGCTTGTTAACGCGTTTTGTCTTGTGCAGTTATGTTATTGCGCTTTTTTGTTATAATACGAACCTAACCTAAAGTTGAATACATGACCAAACAACAATTATGCGCTTTTGTTGGAGACTTTTTACCCTGCGGGATTATATTGCCGTGCGCTCGCTTATGTTGAGCTTGTCAGCGCGTTGTGTCTTGTGTGGTAATGTTGTTGCGCGCGTATGTTATTGGGCGATTTTGTCAGTGCGCTTTTGTTATAATTCAAACCTAACTTGATGTGATGTGATGTGACTAGTGATGCAAACCGTTCGTTTTTTTTTAAAAACACTTTTTTTTTAAAACAAGCGGTCTGGTTTTTTATTTAAATGCGTTTTTTTTTCAGAATTAAAGTATAGTGAATAACAACAAGTAATTTGTTTGGAAAAACAAAAAACAGATATTTTTAAATAAAAATAATACATTTCGTAGGTAAAGTGAATTATAGAATTTATAATAACAAAAAAAGCAAATATTTCTAAAGAAAAATAGAAAACTAGCCAAAGTGGATATACAGGGTGTTAGGGAAGTCGACTGAAAAATTTCTAGGGGTGAATCCTTGGCCCAAAATATGATGATTTAACTCAACTTACCTATATACAAAGTTGCTTAGCCGCTAGAGGTCTTTGAAGATGATTAGCTTTTTTTAATTTCTTCAAATAAGTCGAAAAATCTTTGATGGATTTTATTCATTTTTTTGCCAAGCGTATTTACCAGTAAACTTAAGCTTTTTGTGGAATAAACCCTAATTTCGAAAATTACAGGGTGTTTAAAAACTTTGTCACAATTAATTATCCATCCAATGTTTTTTTGTGGATAGCTAAGTAGAACGGGGCTAGTTCACCCCCACTCCTTTTTATTTGATGCGCGGATTCGCGGTTTAATTCGCGGAATTATTCGCGGATTTCGCGGAATTTTCGCGGATTGACCTAATTAATTTCGCGGTTTGATCTAATTAATCACATATGAAGTTTGATATGTAATTTACCTATGTGCTACTGATTAAATTACGCATTAGCTTCCGACTAAATTACGCGCGGCCATTTTTAATTTGCTTCTGGAATTACGCGGCGGTGCGCATGAATGGATTAACAGAGTTCCATTAACCCTACCTACTATAGGAAATTTTTTAGATTTTTTTTCTAAGTTCCAATTTTTTAATTTAAACTTCCCGGGTGTCGGCCATCTTGGTTTTCTGCGCACGCACTTCTTGCGGAAATATTTGAATTTCAAACTGCTAAATCTCCCTCTCTTGTGTTCCTTCTCTCTCATGCACGGCGGCCATTTTAATTTCGCGCGAATATTTGAATTTTTTCAGATTTTTTTTCTAAGTTCAATTTTTTGAATTTAAACTTCCCGGGGTGTCGGCCATCTTGGCTTTCTCGCATTTATTTAATTTAAAAAAAGCTTTCTGCGATGACCCTAGGCCGGATTCGAACCAGCGATCACAGTATTACGAGTCTAAGAGGCTAACTACCTGAGCTACCCAGACAACGTAACTGAATCCTATTAAAACTTCAACACTTGCGTGTCGAGCTCCCTTGTTTTAAACAAACTATTTTTTGAGAAATATGTTTTATAAGAATGGAGTTGCATGGCTTGTGGTGTTAAATGAGTTGTAGGAATTTTAAAAAAGTGTTTTTGCATTTGTAACAGCTTATTAATTATTTTATAATTTGTGCCTGCTATATGGCTGGATTAACGAGATTCTCATTGTCCCTACTTACTATAGGAAATTTCCGTCTAAGTTCCCTTTTTAAAACAGGTCGGTGCCTGTGTTTTGTTTGGTTTTAAAGGTTTGAACATTGTACCACTTAGCTGTTCTGACATTACACTTTCATATTCATATTATAAATAAATTTTAAATGTTATTTTCGACTGAGTTTTAGCCGCTTATAAATTACAACAGCTAGTTTAAAAATTAAATGGGCGATGAGAGGTAAAGGCAGATCGTAATATAAAACGAGTTACAAATTTTATTTTAATATATTCCTGAAATACTGATAATACGTATTGCTTGAATAAGAAAGAGATAAACATAAAATGCGTAATTATTCGCAATGGTGTAAGAAAGAGATAAACATAGTAGCAAGTATTGGAGAAGGCTTGACTAATTTTAATTATGACATTTGCCAACTAAACATGCCTACTAATATAATTTTTTGTATGGCTATCTTTTTCTTACTCATATAGGTAAGAAAGGGTGGTGCGTTGCTTTCAGCTACCGTGTTCCGAAGATATCCGAGTCTTATTGTATAAGAATGGTTGTCCCCCATAAATTTGAATAAAAACAGGATATTTGTAAAAATATAAGTCAAGCCATTTTTCTTGTAAAAAATTTACGAAAAGACGCATGTATTGACGACAAATTAAAATAAATTTAAATAAAAGCACGCAAAATTACGAAAATACGTATGTGTTGACTCCCAAAGTAACAAAAATTTGAATAAAAACGCACAATTTCGTTGAAAATCTTTACAAAGCGACTTTATAGTACCGAAAAAATGATGTAAACACAGTTTTTAAGAGTTATTTCTAAGCATAATTTTGCAAACGTTTAACAAATAAACCGTAATTTTTTAAAGTACATCACACAATTATGAAATCGTAGCTCAATTTATATAAATTTTCGATACTTTGTATGTGAAAAATAGCTTCAAATACTAATATTTGAATAAAAACATGCAATTTCCAAAGCATTTCGTTTAAAATTTTAGAAAATCGACATCATCTCCCATGAAAATTTATAAAAATCGGCATCTTGTCACATTAAATTCTGCAGAAACGACAAAAAACAAAATTTTTATACAACTTTCATTGAAAAAATAGTAAAATTTTACGAAAATACGTCTGTGTTGACGACAAATTGAAATAAATTTGAATAAAAGCACGCAAAAATTACGAAAAGACGTATGTGTTGACGACAAATTAAAATAAATTTGAATAAAACACGCAATTTCATTGACAAATCTACTACCACCTACATTTCGATAAACAAAACTTCAGTTGTGTGGGCTCTTTGTGCATTTTTATTACAAAAATTCTTGTACAATTTACTAAATATGCAAGTGATGACGACAAATTAACTCAAAAGTGAACAAAAATCACGCAATCATACAGCATCTCACATAAATTTTCACAAAAATTGACATCATGTCACATAAATTATACAAAAACTGTCATCATATCACTTGAAATTATACAAAAAACGATATTTTCATTCAACACACGATGAAAATTGAACAAAAATCACGCAATCATACAGCATCTCACATAAATTTTCACAAAAATCGACATCATGTCACATAAATTATACAAAAACTGTCATCATGTCACTTGAAATTATACAAAAAACGACATTTTTACTAAACACACGACGAAAATTGAACAAAAATCACGCAATTACACGCCATCTCACATAAATTTTTACAAAAATCGACATCATGTTACATAAACTATGCATAATTTTGCAAATGTTTTACACTTTTTATAAAATGCATCGCTCAAAATTAAAAGAAATAGCAATTTACCACAAGCATTTCGATAAACAAAATTAACATAAACTTGAATAAAACACACAATTTCGTTGAAAAATTTGCAAATGTTTTACACTTTTTTATAAAATGTATCGCACAAAATTAAAAGAAATCACAATTTTCTAAATTATATCACGCCATTATGAAATCGTAGATTGATTTTTTGAAATTTTACACTTTGTAACTGTAAAATAACTTCAAATACTAATATTTTAGCTTTAGATTTTGTAATTATTGCAGATTCGTGAAAAACAAAAGCAGAGTAGAAATAAAAAACACAAACCCTTTGTAATAAACAATTATATTGTTCTTATTTCGTATAATACTTAATAATATAAATATAAATGTACAGCTGAATGTCTTATTTTCTAAAAATTCGCTAGCAATTTACAAAACTGTAGTTTGAGGTGCACAACATTTCAAATTAAAAAGGCTGCAAGTAATAAAATCAGAATTGCATTGTGTCATTTTAAAGTTTAAGATGCACCCAATCTAGAATTCCCTTCGTTTTTGGTGTTGATGACATCTGCCTTAGAGGCGTTTTTCTAACGGCCCTTTTTTGGAGGCGTTTCCTTATCGGTGTTCTTCTGACTGAACCTTTTTGAAGTGGACTTGGATGAGTAGCTGGTGTTTTTAATTTATTTTCTAAATCGGACTCACAGTTATCAGTTTCCATTTCGGTTTTTCCATCCGCGGTTTAATTCGCGGATTAAACCGCGAATCCGCGAATCAATTAAAAGGAGTGGGGGTGGACTAGCCCCGTTCTACTTAGCTACATTGATTTATAAGCTATTTCCTCTCTTAAAAAGTTTTAGTTGGGTAACCTACAAGCCTGAATCAGTAATTTTAACTTAGCAATAGGCTTGTAGGGATTTAGAAAAAAAAATGTTGTGGCTAAACCGTTTACCCAACTAAAATTTTTTAAGAGAGTGAATAGCTTCTAAATTTAAGTAACTGTCCAGAAAAAAAATTGGTAGTGATTATACATTTTAAAAAGCTACTCGCTTTAAATAATTGGAGACCTGCGTTCGAAGGAATAATGGGTAATAATGCGGTTGTCTAATGCGTGATGCTCACCACATCACCACGTGTCATGAATTTGACACGCGACAGTCGGGTGTGAGAGAGAGGATATGGAAGCTCTGACCTTCCGCCTTGCAGGCCAAGCTCCTTCATGGGGTGTTAGTGCCTCACCATTATTATTATAAATAATAATAATAATCTTTGTTTATTACCAAATAGCTACCAAATAAATACATAATGTATTCACACAAGAACTAAGAAAAACTTAACCTACAGTACAATAGAACTTTTAATATAGGTAATAATTTTTAAAGCCTTCTAGCGGTTAAACTAAGCAACTTTGTATATAGGTAAGTTGAGTTAAATCATCATATTTTGGGACAAGGATTCACCCCTAGAAATTTTTCCGTCGACTTCCCTAACGCCCTGTAGAAATTATTATAAAGCAGAAATTACTCGCTAACAGACGTGGCTGACTCGTCAACTGACTCGGAGTCAGTATCCATGCAGTTTACGTTGCCCATGTCACTGTCTGATGACTCTGATGAATCGCTAACGTAACTTGATTTGTCGATCAGGTCGACAGTTTTAGAGGTGGGTCCAGCTTAAAGTAACTTCCAATAGGGGTGGGTACCTACCAAAACGTGCCGCCAATTACAAAAATGAATAAAAAACAAAAAAAAAACGTTTTTTCTGTTTTTTTTCTAGGTTTTTTATTGGATTTAAAAAAACGCGTTTTCTTACATCACTAGATGTGACATAAGCTATCCTATCCTAACTCAAAACTTACCTTACCTAATCCAACCGAATTTAACTTAACCTACTTCGGGGATTTGTTGAAGTACAATGAAAATGCGTTGACCCAACGTGACATGGTCTGATGTAACTTAACCTAGCCAAATCTAAACTAAACCAAAGCTATCCTATCCCAACCGAAACTTATCTTACCTTGCATTACCTAATCTCACATAATCAGTTCTTGAAATGAACTTTTTTACGAACCGGGACGGATATACTACACACACTTATTTTACACGCACTCACGGGCACATAAACATGCGCGTGATCGAATAAAGGTTTGACGCGTGTTCATAATTAAGATAAAAATATCTTAATTTTTCTAATACGATTGAAACAGCCAAATGAAACATTTAGTAATGTGAATTGCATTAAGTTGCAAAAAATCACAATCGGTAAGATTCCAACCTGCGCTTCCAGGGGAATCTGATAGCTAGTTAATCGTCTTTATTGCATGAACAATGGAAAGCTTTGTAAAACACACGCTTATCGTTGCATTATGACGGTTACGGTAACGATAAGATCGAACGAAGACGAAGTAGTCCCTATCAGCGGCATGACAACGTGACACACGCACGCAGACGCGCAGACAGGCACACCAGAACAACAGAGATGTATAAATAATGATATATTCAGGAGACAGAAACCACTAAACAACAGCGAAATAAGTATATTTAACAAAACAGAGTTAAGCGACAATAATTTTCACAAAAATTCATCTCACTTATATTTATGGATTCTTCGCTTCGCTGCATGCACCGCCACGAAAAAAGAGAAGTTCATGCTATTAAGGCCTGGTAATGTCTCAATTTTCGAGAACCGCTACGGTATCAAATAGGTTTCCACGAACCGGAGCGGTATTAGGTAGGCTTTTCAGGAACCTAACCAGCGTTCCGGTCTATTCCGAGAATTGCACCTAATTCAACTTAACCTACTGTAATGAAACTGCACAGAAACGGGGGGTGCTTTTGCTATAATACCGGCCTAACCTAATGTGACGTGACTTCTCCAAACCAATCCTACCTTTTTTAACCAACGTTCTGCCCCCCCCCCCCCCCCGGAACCTCTTTCGCATTACTTCAGGGGGTGCGGCGTCACTTATAACTACCTTAACTAAGTGAAACCGGAACGGCCAGGCCGGGAGCCGAACTCACGCCTAAACGCTCCGTTCCGTGTTTCACTGTGGTCTCGTCTGCAGCAACGGAAACCACTGACCCACCAAGGCCCCAACCTATCCTACCCTAACGTAACTCAACCTTTCTTTACCTAATCTAACCTAATTTTACTAATCTATCAAATCCGCGCAGAACCGTAATAGGTTGATTGCAGGAACAAATAACAATTACGCGCTTTTATCTTCGACTTTTTGCCCTGCGCGATTATGTTGTTGCGCGATTCCCGGCGCATTTTGCCCTGAGCGCTTATGTTGTTGGGCGCTTTTGTTGGCGCGCTTTTGTTTGCTGGTTTTGTCCTGTACACTTTTGTTAGAATACCCGTGTGAAAAATCAAATTAATTATATTACAGTTAGCAAACGATACAGAAATGTAGTACTGTATGCTAATAAACCTTATGTAAAATACAAATTTTTATTCAAAAATAGCTGAAGTGTCATCTGATTACACTCGTCTTGTAGTAGGGATACCTTGGAGATTGAAGAAGCTAACGAAACTTATAACAAAAAGACCTTTGAAAATACATGTAGAATAAAAATACAGTTATCTGTGAAGAAGTCGCACATAGTTTAAGAGGAAAAGCTAACACCAGTGTATATAAAAATGGATTGTTGATAAGATTATGAAATTAATTCACTTAAGAAGGCAGTCTAAAAACAGACACGAGAGCGAATAGTAAAAGATATACTGAGGAACACGGAAGAAAATTAGGCAAACAGACTAAGTATCATCAGAAAGAAAGTACATAAATAGACTGGTTGCATCTGCACAAGAAGTTAAAAACAAACCGTTGGAACACTGAGGAAACCAAAAGATCCAACACCACCTATGATGATAGGAGCAGTAGCGAAGGCCTTAAAAATAGCACAGCAAGGAAAAGCGCCCGATCCAGATGGTATGTAACGTAAATTATCAAACTCATAGAAGAAAATGGAATTGATACGCTTTTTAAACTATTCGACAGCGCTTATGATACGAGAAACGACCATTGGACTGGTTGAGATCTACCTTTATCTTTCAACAGAGCTAAGGAACTACCCAACAACCATCAGTCTGATGAGTTACATTCTCAACTTATTCAATAAATTCTTGTTCTTACTGATTGTGGTTCAATTAGCAAAATATTCTTTTTCGGATATTTAAAAACCATTGCAATTTTCACAATTCGAACACTTTTTCTAGCAGCTCCGCAATTGGTACAAAACCTGGCCATAGCCGAAGCGGAATTTTAATTGGAAGCTATGAAGCTATTTTTGGCGAACGCCGGGCCATATTTTTAGACTTAAGTACGCACGTTTATTTCAGTAAATGTCAGCTTTGAAATGTAGCCACCCTCTTCCATCGCATGTTGCGGAGACAGACTTGTGTTCGTCTTGTAGCCGGCAAGAATTATTAGGCACTGGTCTATACAGACATGTAAACTGCACAACACAAACTGTTCAAACTTCAAATTGCCTTTAATGACCATTGAAAATATGTACTAGACTGACGTTTAAGGGATAAAAACCAGACCTTTTGCATTTTTTCCAAAAACAGACAATTAATTTGAGCGACACCTAAAAGTCAGAATTATCTTTTGCATTTCAATGAAAAAATTGGTGCTCTGAAATCTAGTAGTAGCTTTTTCTAACTAATAAGAGCATGTCACATTTAAAAGCATGGGAAATGGTTCATCGTGTACATGGTTAACCAAATTCATACAAATTTTCTGAAATAATCTGCTCCTCGGTGGTCTAACGTTTCGCTCTTTGAAGTGGAGGGTTAGACGAATCCTGCTAGAGGCACTATTTTATAATATTGAGCATTTAGTTGAGAAGAAACTGCAACTACGTACTAATTAACAACAAATATTTGTTAATTTAAAAAAAATAACACCTGTACAAACTAAAGTAGCAAGCTACAACTTTTTTCATGTACTAGTATTTCCAAATCGGTTGTAACAGAGGAAGTAATCGGAATTTCGTCAATGTAACAAAAACGTCAACCATTTCCTGTTAAATTAGTAAAAAAAACAAGAACGTAGGTAATTAAAACGTTGGTTCACCGAGCAAATTTCAGCCTGAATGGTTGCAACTTTAGTTTACGATATATGGTGAAATACAAGTAAATGCAGCAAATCCTCAATACGTAACATCTAACCTATTTGGCACGAAATTTTCAAGAAACATAAATGGTTTACATATCCCATCCGAAATGTTCGAGTTTAATTAAAATTACATTTACCAAAAATCAGCACCAAATTCGAGCTCCGAGACGAAACGAAAGCTGCTACTAGAATGATTACTCGCGTACCACATGCTATTTTCTAGCGTGTCCCATTCAGAGCTACCGATATTTATCACTAATGATAGAAATTATAGCGTAGCCGGAGTAAATGATGGCGAAACCACTAAAGCGGCAGACTGGAAGAAAGCTGATTTAACATAGTGACGTTTCATTATTGTGAAAACGTTCGTCAGACGGACACTGGCAATTAGTTCCATCGCCCGTGAAAAATACTTTTCAAACAATTTAAACCTTGAATCGTTGACTATACCAGGATGGCTTGGAGTTTGTACAGTAATTTAGTTAAACAATTTCAGAACTGTGAGCAGATTTGCTGTAATAGTTGAAAAATCGCATACCCCTATTAGATGTTTTCAAGTTGGAACAAAAAAGCTTCATAAATAATATCGTTCTTATTAATGATCACTCACACAAGTTACAGAAGATGCTGACTCACGATACTATCATCTTCTATATGGAGGAAAAGGTTTTACTAGAAATCACTTAAGACCAACCCATGAAGCTAGATACCCATAAAAAAGGAGTGAGACAGGGTGGTACAGTTTCCCTTGAATCTCGCATTAGAGAATATTTCAAGTTGGAAAAAAGGAATTAACACTGCTAGACGATATTTAAATCACCTTCACGCTATCGTTCTTCTTAGTAACAACAACCCAGAATAGCTCCAGGAGATGCTCACACAAGATATTATACCCTTCTACAACATATTTAAAAAAGGCTTCACTAGAAATCATATAAGACCAAGCAACGAGCTAGATACTATCAAAAAGAGGAATACAGCAGGATGATACAATTTCTTCAGAACTGTTTACCTTTGCATTAGATGTTTTCAAGAACTGGGAACAAAAACGAAATAAAAATTGCTGAACGATACCTAAATTACCTTCGCTTGGTTGATGATATCCTTACTTGTGAAAATCTAAAAAAGCTACCGGAGATGCCGACTCACTATTAATGTTGCCACGAGACGAGACGAAACGAGATTTACCCATTCTCGATCTCCATCTAGAATATTCTCGGAAGTTGATTCTCGATCTCGAACTCGAAAATTCTCGATCATCGAATCTCGATTTTCAAATTTTAAATGTGTGCTGTGCGTACTGAATTGAGGCTGCGGTATTTTAGGGTAACACGTATCAAAGTTTTATAAAAAGTTAATATAAAGTCATATAACTGTCCGATTTGGTTATTGCGTGGGTTTTAAAAATACTATCAAAAAATACTACTGGCAAGATCGAGAATTTAGTTAATCTCGTATAGAATGTTCGAGAATTTGATTAAACCCACTTTTCTCAAAAGTTCCGAGATCGAATAATGTCAATAGATTATACTAGTACCAATAAAAAATTGTAGTAAGACTGGGTGACACCGTTTCTTCGGAATTCTTTACACTTAAATTAAAAGAGGTTATAAACAACTGGAAACAAAAACGGAAACAACACTGCTGCACGATACCGAAATCACTTTCGCTTGGTTGATGATAACGTTCTTATTAGTGAAACCCTAGAAAAGCTGCGATGCTCACACAAGATACGATATCCTTCTACAGCACATTTACGAAGAGGCTCCAAAAAGGAAAATGTGACAGGGTAACACGATTTCTCCAAAACTCTTTACTCTAACATTAGAAGATGCTTTCAAGAAATTGGAACAAAAAGGAATCACCATCGCTGAACGGTATCTGTCGCCTTCGCTTCGTTGAGGATATCGTTTTTATTAATGAAAACCCACAAAAGCTACAGGCGATGCACACATTCACGAAAGGGCTTCACTGGAAATCATAGAACACCAAGCAACAAGCTGGATACCACTGTAAAGGGGAGTAAGACAGGGTAATACAATTTCTACGAAACTTTTTACTCTTACATTAGAAGATGCTTTCAAGAAATTGGAACAAAAAGGAATCACCACCGCTGGACGGTATCAGTCGCCTTCGCTTCGTTGGGGATATCGTTTTTATTAATGAAATCCACAAACGCTACTGGAAATGCTGACTCAAGATAACACATCCACGAAAGGGCTTCACCGGAAATCATAGAAGACCAAGCAACAAGCTGTATACCACTGCAAAGAGAAGTAAGACATGGTAATAAAATGTCTACGAAACTTTTTACTCTTACATTAGAAGATGCTTTCAAGAAATTGGAACAAAAAGGAATCACCACCGCTGGACGGTATCAGTCGCCTTCGCTTCGTTGGGGATATCGTTTTTATTAATGAAAACCCACAAAAACTACAGTCGAAGACGACTGAAGATAACATATTCACGAAAGGGCCTCACTGGAAATCTTAGAAGACCAAGCAACGAGCTGGATACCACTGTAAAGGGAAGTAAGACAGGGTAATAAAATTTCTACGAAACTTTTTACTCTTACATTAGAAGATGCTTCAAGAAATTGGAACAAAAAGGAATCACCATCGCTGGTCGGTATCTATCGCCTTCGCTTTGTTGAGGATATCGTTTTTATTAATGAAAACCCACAAAAGCTACATTACATGTACGAAAGGGCTTCACTGGAAATCACAGAAGACCAATCAGCAAGCTGGATACCAGTGAAAAGGCGAGTAAGTCAGAGTACTAGAATTTCTTCGAATCTCTACCCTAGCATTAGAACATGTCCCAAGATTTTGCGTATAATTTAGTTAACTTTTTAACAGCTCACCTTTGAAATTTAATCTTCCTTGGAAGTTTTGATACTCAATAATAATAGAGAATTTTCCAATTTAAGTTGTTGGCGCCTGGATTTAGTTATATCCAGTTTAGTGTTAAGCCACTCCCTTTCGCCGGAATATAGTTAGCGGGCCCCGTTGAACGCAATAGTCACGGGTCAATTTTTAGGTATTCCAGCTTGCTTTTAAGAGTGTTGCGATAGCCATTGGTTTAATTCGGTGCTATTAATTGTTAAGCGCGTTCAACGGCTAACAAAAAATGGAAAAAGATGGGGGAAGAACCATTTCAAGCTACTAAGACGTTTGTTTTGTAAGTACTGTAGCAATTTTACGAGGTCTATCGCAGGTAAAGGTGGTTCATACATTAGTAGATGCTATCACTCTAATCCGAAAATGTCATCAAAGCCGTAATCTGCTCAGTTTTGTTTCCAATACACAGTTTTCTAGAAGTGATTTTTTTAAACCTTTGAGGTTGGACGGACATATGACACTTCGGGATAGTCATCGAATACTAGTACTAAACATAAAACCACAACAAATGTTATTTTTTCCAAAGCTATTGAATAATTATGAAAAATAAGAAACTCCTCTACAGAAAAAAGTTTCATTAATGGAGAACGAACTATTTTAGAGTAAAATGAAGTTGGTATGTCATTTCTGGTTAAATATTGATAATGTTAACCACTGCACTGTGTTGTTTCCGAAATGGAACAGAATATCCATGCATTTTCTACTTGTCTACTTTTGGAACACCCTGTATATGGTATAAATACGACAATATAATACCAAATTATTATTTTAGTTCCGTCGTTCTTTCAGTACTTCATTTAAGAGGGCGGATATTTACTCTAACGCAACTATAATCTATACATATATAAAGGGACGTCACAACCCTGACTAATCTACGCAGAGCCGTAACCACTGGTACTACGAACTTGAAATTTGGGTGGAAGGTTCAATTGGTTACGTAAGGTAGTGCTAAGAAGGGAATTTTTGAAATTCGACCGCTAAGGGGGTGAAAAGGGGTAAAATCTGTTTTCACGAATTCCTACATATCTCTTACACCCAATGAGATATCGACTATCGACTTGATGTTTACTTGCAAAGATTTTCAATGCAAACGCCTAGAAACTTATCGTATTTCAAGATTTTGTCCTAATCAACCCCTAAAGGTGCAAATATGGATTCGGGGTGAATTAAAGAACCCTTCGTATCTTCTATATTTATTGAGTTAGAACATTCTTTTTTGGCATATAGATGTAGTTTTAAAATATTTCAAAAGTGGTTTAAAAGATTTTGAAAAATTTACCCTCAAGGGGTTGAAAAGGGCTACACTGTGTTCCCACGAATTCCTCAATATCTCTTAGACCTGATAAGATATCGACTTGGTGTTTGCTTGCATAGGTATCCAAGGCAAATGTGTAAAAACATATTTCAGAATTTTGTCCTAATCAACCCTAAAGGTGTCAATTTGCATTCGGGGGTGAATTATAGAGCCCCTTGTATCTCCTTTGTTTGTTGAGTTAGAGCATTCTTTTGTGGCATATAGATGTGTTTTTAGAAAGGGGTTTTAGGGTTTTTTAATTTCACCCCTAGAGCTGTAAAAAGGGAAAACTGAAAAGGGGTAAGGGCTAAGGGGTTAAAATGATTAGTTTTTCCTTCTGGGTTCATTTCAGGATAAAACGATCTGAAAGAATTTTTAGAAATTTTACCCCTAAGGGATTAAACGGGGTAAACTGTGTTTCCCGAATTTCTTAGAATAAAATAGGCGAATTTCTTAGAATAAAATAGGCGAATTTCTGAAATTCCATCCCCTTGTGATGGAAACGGGTATCCTGCTATAATTTATGAATACAGCTTCTAATAAGTACATGTATTTTTGATTTTATCTCATTGTTATACTAAAACTATAGTTTTATCATTCTATACAAGGGTAGCGACAATTACATACACATTTTCAGGGGGTACGTGAAGAAAAAAAGAGTTAAGAAGAACTTCTTTCGGAAGAATATTGGTTCACTTTACCTACAATATTGTTTTGCAGCCTTTGTTAGTTTAGCACTCGGTTTAGCATATTGAGTGGGGGGGGGGGAGGGCTTCATAATTCATTTAAGATATAGAAGAAGAAACAAACATTTGTAGTCCGTACGAAGAACGGGCATCTTGCTAGTAAATAATATATACGTAAGAGCTGGCTATGGATACTAAAATCAGTTCGTCGTTTTATTGTATTCCAATTTTATCAGAGCATTTGATTGTATTTAAAACAATGTTGGCCATAACCCCATAACACTTAATATTACATTTTTACTTCCTTTTACGATAAAGGAAGTAGTACCTATTGGATTCATACCAAAAATTCGAAATTGAGTTTTCAACAGATCTTCACGTTTTAGAGTCCCCTGAACCTAAAAAACATGTTTTTGTTCATTGGTCTGTCTGTGTGTCTGTCCGTCTGTGAACAGAAACGAAAAGAGGTATGGCGTTGAAACCCCATATATAAGTTTTGTGTACTATGTAGATGCGACAGCAAGCTTTTAAAGAAAATCGCATCATCACCGGAAGTAGGAGTTTACTCTTGTGATTTTTCAGTTTTTTTCAATTTTTTCACACACGGCTCTAACGATTTTTTCCAAACTACATTTTTATTACATTTTTAATGTCCATTGATGTGAGACAGTTGATTTTCCTGTTGAATGCCTCTAAAATGGGTTTCTTTCGTTTTTGTTATTAACTCTTATTTTAAATAGAAGACCCGGTATATTATTACATTTTTGAATTCTGCTTAAAATTTTAGAGAAAATTTGTCTCTTGAACTAACGCTCTATTTTGTAGTTTTCTAATTTTTGAAAATTTTTGACATGCTTAAAAATTAAACATCAATTTTTTGGCTAATTATAAAATCACTGTAAAATAAAGTTGTGTGAGTGTGTCACACCAGATTTTTTCTGTTTACAGTAGTACTAAATTGTCTGGCTGTACAAGTAAAGCAACTGTAGGATACTGAACGTGAAGCAAGTGACCTATGAAAAACAATTGCTGGGCGACGAAAAAAATGATAATCGCAAACTAATTCTAGCGTTTGTTGATTGTAATATTAAATTATTAAATATACACATACAGAATTATATTACTGGCAGCTTGGCCAGCGGTTTTCAATTTGCTGGTTGTATTGCAATTGTTTCTCTTGGGTTAGGCAGCTTTTTTATTCGTAGAAATTATGCGTCAAACCTATAGGTATTATTGCCAAACAAAAAATCCTATTAATTTATTTTTCTCTCTGGTGTAGTTTAAAAAATCCGCATGGACACAACGAATCGGCAATTGAATCCCAGCCCCCCAATTGTTTCACATCCTACCTTGCGCTCCAATCAAATTACTCCATAGGCACACAACTAGCAATAAATAAAACAGCAAAACGTAGAAGGCTTGGGTCGACAAAAGAAGGGAGACAAACACACCTGCCTTCGGCGAACAAAGCAATCCACCCCTAACGTCCGTTCACTGGTGCACCCTCGCTGTTCGCGAGCGCTGCGGCAGCCGTGAAACAGTTGCAACCGCCGGCGTCTGTGATGTTTAAACAATTGAACACCACCGTCGTCTTCTGGTGTTTACGTAAACACAAACAAATGCAATTCGGGCGGATCGCGTGCACGCGCGTCCACGGTCCCGATTTTCGAACGCGCTGCGTAAACACGGCCAGAGCAAGCTGGCACAGCCAACTAGGTTTTCTGCTCGGGCATGTGTTTGTTTTGGTCGGGTTGCGCGTGCGTCGCGACTCCGTTCTACGGGAATAGTGACGGCGACTCGCTTTAAATTACAAAAGAGGAGCCGCCACGGAATTGCGGGAAGCGCTTCCTGATGACGAATACGGGAAACGTGCGCAGCTATGTTGCAGACAGGGAAACGTCGTATTTGACGCTTGCAGCTGATGCAGCCGCGCCAGTCGAAGCTGTCATAAATGGAAATTCTAATAAAACGATTTAATCGGTTTGACAACTACGAAGCGATTGTAAATTCCACCGACAAACTTTAGTCAAATGTAGAGGGTGTCTGTTTTGCGTGTAATTTTCAGGCTAGCTCGGTAACTATTACGGAAGGAAACTACTGGCCATGTCTCTATTTTTTAAGTTTTAGCAGGTGGCAGCTGTAAATTCATATTTTATATATACAGGGTGTTTGTAAATCGCTATACAGCCCGTAATTTCGTTAATAATAGATATGGAAAACACTTGTTTTCTATTTTCAGTGCCAGTAAACAACTTACAAATGATGGTAAACCAATTAAAACCTTTTTTTTTTGAACACCCCGTATATTTTTAGATATTTGAAATCAGCGCCAAAAATGCTTTATGATAGCGTGCTTAAACTCAAATTTCTAAACTTATGATTTAAAAAAATTCAAAATATTTAGAAAGTAGGCCATGAGTTCTAATAAAAAACCTAATTCCACGTGCCTTGAAAGATTCATGACCGAATTATCGCACTAAACGTGCTAAAACAATTGAAAACCATGTTTTTTTAAATGGGCAATATGAATTTCAATCAAGAGTTGAAAACCAATAAGAGTTTTCTCACGATGTGCCATATTCACTATTTCGTTTAAAAGTCAAAAATGAAACTCATCCTTCGGCTTTGTTTCATAATTTTCATGTCTCGTGCATAAACATCAACTTTTAGCACTTGGTGCATAAATAGCTATTAAAGGTAATATTGTTCCAATTAAGAAACATATTTTTCAATTGTTGTATGTTTGGTGCGATAAATTGATCATGAGGAACTTTTAGAGCCCAGCGAAATTTTGCTTTGCATTACTTATTCGATTGTAAGTGTGTGTGTGTGTGATTTTGCCTAAGTCATGGCCTACTTCAGGTAAATATGTTTTAATCTTCTTTAAAGATAATGTTTAAGCACGCTATCATAAAGCATTTTCGGCACTGATATCAAATATCTAAAAATATTTAAATAAACAAAGTCGTGGATCACTATGTAAAAATGGTGGCCGTGGTTTAAATAGGTTTATGCCAATTTATGGATTGTTTACTGGCATTTAAAATTAAAAAAGTTGTTTCAAATTCTCTATTATTAACAAAGTTGCGGGCTGTCTAGCGATCTACAAACACCCTGTATATTCTTTATGTAGTAGTAATCAGAGATAACGATGACGCCATTATACACTTTCTACGTTCTTTTGTTTTCGAGGTATAACAGAATATTTAATTTTTATTTTGTTTTACGATATTACGAAGTAAAATAAAGTACATCGGTATCGGTAGGCCTCGCTTATAATGGACTCCGAGGGACAGTCAATATTAGTCCATTATAACCGAGTGTTCATCTTTTCCGAATTTAGTTAAAAACAAAAATTGTAAGTTGCAAAATACAATTATTAAAACTTAGAACGACACAAATAAATATGAAACTATAAGATTACAAAAATTAATTATTTTTCTTTGAATTACCTTTTTGCTTAAAACATGCCATTTGAAACAATTTGTACAGGATGGGCACATTTCGGTGTTTTCATAGGAAATCTCGGTAACTATAGAAGATATGAAAAAATAAACCCTCATTTTCGATCCCTTTTTTCGAGAAAAGTTTAATGGTATAAACCAAAATGGGCATCGTCTTTTGTTTTCGAGTTATGAATAAAAGTTCGATTTTCCGACTTTTCCGTTATGTGGCTATATCTCGCTTGTTTATGAATATAGAGGAAAGTAATTTTTACGCTGTTCAGCCACTTTTTTGGTAAGAATGCAGTGGCCTAGCCAGTGGCGTATTAAGCATGGATGTCGCCAGAAACCCCTTAAAACTTTGCGCTCATATTTTACTTAATGTTAGAAAAAAAAAGAAATTATTTGCTATGTGATCATTTTAGGTTGCAACTTCCGATAGGTGCATACCTGGGAATTAATATTTTCGGACAAAGGTATTTCTTGTCTGCCATAATACGCCACTGGATCTAGTCAGCTTTTCAAAAAAAATTCGAGTAATTCCATAAAGTATAAAGTCGTATTCTTTATATCGAAGTCGTAGTTAACTATGGCACCATGTGAAAGAGGATTTTTTTAAAAAATTATTACAGTGATACTATAATGTATAATATACGGCGTCGGTCATAAATTTGGGCACGTATAGATTTTTGTTTATTATCCATTTATCAGAAGTAGTTATTTTTGCATCTTTTCAACCTAAAAAATGCACTTTCCAAAATTTAAATACCAGTATCTATCTCCTATCTTATACCGGTTTGAAATTATGAAAATGGCACAAGAATACAGACACGGTTTTTAAAAAATATACAAAAATGTGATTTGGAAAAGTTGTTTATAATTGAAAGAAGATGTCAAATTTGAAGTCACCTATTCCGAAAAACAATTTTAACTGGTTTTTCCTATTTTTTCGTACCATCCTGTGCATTACGGAAAATGGGAAAGTTATTATCGTATGCAATAAGTATGTATTGTCGAACTTGAGTTTCGCTCACTTAGTAATAAGAAAATTGCGTTAATCGAATTTAGTGCTAAAAAATTTTTTGTATCCAAAGTAAAAAAAAACAGGTATCTTCAAACAAATATAATAACAAATGATCCGAACATCAACAAGAATTCAAAACAATTCCGTTTTTAATCGAAATGTTCTAACAAATATTTTGAACTAACATTTTTGTGTAGGTATCTATTTTGAAAAATAAGAGTACTTTATCCTAGAGCCATTTTCATAATTTCAAACCTCTCTCGTATATATCTCAAGGAGGTACTTGTTCAAATTTGGCAAATGCATTCTTATAGTATGATCAAAAATTATTTTCATCTATTATGGCTATGGAATAGTTCCTAATTTATGAATGCGACGATAAATTACTTAAAAAATCGTCTGTACATGATCGTTTCTAAAAGGTAACACAAATTCCTGAGGATAACTTATGGCAATCCCGCCCAACTTACCTTAGTCCAAAATTTGATAGTTTTCGAAATAGCAGTTGTTATGTTTGTTTACTTTTTGTTAAATATTTATCTTAATAATAGCACTATCTGCACGAAATTTTTATATTAATGACTTTTTTAATGAGAAAACCACATCTGATTTGATGTACATTGCAGAGGACGCCACCAGCAGCATTTCGCATACATTGAAAGCTTTATAACTATTTGTGAATCGATGTATTAAATTTCTAAATTTCCCTGGCATTTTGTGTCCAAAAAAAGGTATACTTGGTAGACGTCGCTACGAGCAACCGTTTCTAAAATAATTGAATTTATATATTTTCTTGTCTACTGAAACTCGTCGTTGCCTTCCTTCACATTTTAACCAGGCTTAGGACTGGTACAAAAAAATTGGAGCGTGTTTAAGGGCCAACGGGCCAATTACAATACAAATTTACATAGCAACGAGATAACAATGATAGGTATCGTCATTAGTTACAGAGTATTGTCTTCTCCTTCTTCTTCGAATCCTTTTACCCTCTTAGGGTGTCGGATTTGAGGTCCACTTCCTCCACTCTGCGGTCATTTGCCAAACTTTTCATTTCTCTTAATGGTTTTCCCCTCTTAGTTCCTATTTCTTCAATCCTCTGGAGTCATCGTTTCCTGGGTCTCCCCTGTTTCCTCTTCCGTCCTTCTGATGCCTCCGTAACCTTTTTTACCAGTGACTGCTCGTCTTTCCTCATGATGTGTCCATACCATCGTAATTGCTTTCTTTCAGTAAGAGTATTATCAAACAATTCAATTTGACAAACCTTTATCGTTTACTTTCAAAATTTAACATATCATTTTAACATTTTTTGCTATTGCCTATTACCTTACACTTAGGCAGTAATGACCGACATGGTATTAGTTTATGGTTGTGGTCAAGGAAAGGATCGGGAGTCGGTGAGAATACACAGAAATTTCCAATGGTTTAAATTTACCTGGAAGACCTGCGAATAAATTTGCCAAATTTATTGGATGATCTTCCACTGGTTACTGGACAAAATATGTGGTTCATAAACGACGGTGCACACTTTAAATGATCGAAATCATTTAAATGACAATTTTCGAAATCGATGGATCGGCAGAGGAAATGGTGCTCCTGCAAATTGGCCACCCCGCTCCCGGATTTACCGCCGTTAAGTTATTTTAATATGGAGAACACTCTTACAGAGATGGTATCAGTGGTCGGAATGTAAACTTTAACGAACCGGAACGCTGTCGGGGGGGGGGGGGGGTGCAAGCGAAAATTTGCACGGAAAATAATAATAATGTTGATAATAATAAGTGTTCTTTCCGTCAATAGTCGACACAAACCAGTTTAATTTAATATTTAGTTTTAAAGTGAAAAGACCCTAATTACAAAAAAACAAGATCAGTATAAATACAACAAAATAAAGTTTATTCATTTCCTTTTAGAAGAACTCAGAAATAGGCAATAAAATCAAAATAATTCAACAAAATTCAAAACTCTAAATATTGTAAGGTAACAGAACAGATTAACACGCCTCGGTTTATAGCTCAGCGGTAGGGTTACTTCAATGGCGTCGGTTTCGGAAGAGGAGGGTGGGCGTTACCCTCAGCTAGACACTGGATTTGATTGGAACAAAGTTTATTATATTTACACTACTAACTAACATACAGATAAGCTTATAACTAGGTAACATATATGTACAAAAAAAAAGAAAATGGCGGATTGGCATCCGCAGTTGGTGGTGTGGTCCTTCGGAGGCGGTGCCGGCGGTGGCGACTGGCGACGGGGCGGCGGGCTGAGAGCAGCGGCGGCGGCAACGCCGGCGGCAGTGCTGATCTCCTTGGCGGAGGCGGCGGCTGGCGGCTTCCTTCTGCGGTTGCAGCGGCGGCGGTGGCGACTGGCGACGGGGCGGCGGGCTGTGAGCAGCGGCGGCGGCAACGTCGGCGGCAGTGCTGATCTCCTTGGCGGAGGCGGCGGCTGGCGGCTTCCTTCTGCGGTTGCAGCGGCGGCGGTGGCGACTGGCGACGGGGCGGCGGTCTGTGAGCAGCGGCGGCGGCAACGTCGGCGGCAGTGCTGATCTCCTTGGCGGCGGTGGCGACTGGCGACGGGGCGGCGGGCTGTGAGCAGCGGCGGCGGCAACGTCGGCGGCAGTGCTGATCTCCTTGGCGGAGGCGGCGGCTGGCGGCTTCCTTCGGCGGTTGCAGCGGCGGCGGTAACGACGGGCTGTGAGCAGCAGCGGCGGCAACGTCGGCGGCAGTGCTGATCTCCTTGGCGGAGGCGGCGGTTGGCGGAAGTGGCTCGAGTTCCCAAATTTTTCCGAAGACGGCAGGCAGCAGAGTCCAATGCAGAGGATTGGCTCTAAGTCCACGTAGGTGATAGGCTCTGGAGAAGGCTGGAGCTGCTAGCTGGTCCTGGAAAGCTGGATGCTGTTGGCTGACTCTCCTGGGTTGAGTTGCTGCTGGTTCAACTCTCCTGGATTGAGTGATTTCCTACTGCCAGCGTCTGACTATTTAAAGGAGCCAGTCCTTTGTCAAACGCGATCTCGCAGCTCATTGGTCGAAGTAGAAGGGATGTTTTGCCCGTTTTTGATGTATTTCGGATTATCGCGTCTAATTGAGCGGCGTGATCAATTATCGACTTGATTTGAGTCGCAATCAATAGTCGTTGAAATGTCGATTCTAACGACACCCAATTTGCTAGGTTTTGGTAAAGATTAATTGAACTTGGAATTTTTAATTCCGTGTTCGGCGTAAAACTTAATTAAGCATTACTCTTATTGCGTACGTTAAGAAGTTATTTTGCTTCGATTGGTTGCGCGCTACTTTTATATGAATTTTGAGACTATTCACGCTTTCCTGGGGTGCTTCCTTCCGTTAATTATAATTTAATGTGTAATATTTAGCCGGATGTAAGCGGCTTTTTGTCCTGATTTAACCGTTAGAAAATACGTCTTCGCTGGGCCGCCGTGTACTTCGAAATTTCTGTAGCGTTTACTTGCAACAATCGCCCGCATTACGAGCGGTGATATTTTTGCTGGCTGATGGAAAAGTTATTTTTAATCGACCTGTATGTGTGCTAGAGACTTGGGCGTTGTTTTATCAGGTGGCGGCTTATTCCTCCTATCGGCAGGTATCCTTATGTGGGGTTTTGATTGGGCGCACTCTGTTTTAAGAGCGTTTTAGTGATTGAACTTGTATTATTAATTTGGTCGCACGTTCGGAGTTTCGTTCGTCGCGGCGCTGTTTTTGTCGGCTTCCAGATTTATTGAGGTTTGGCGAGCCGTTGGCCCTTTATTGCACTTGAGAATTGGTGCTCCTTTGAGCGAGCATGCCGCGATTTATTGTTTTATTTTGTAACGGTTTTCTTTTAAATTCTTGTAGGATCGGGGCGATTTACTGGTAAACAGATGTTTTTGTAATTTGTTCGCTGCCTGCTTGGCGATGGAAAATTACTTCGTTTTCGGTTAACCGGTTCATATTAAGATAATACATTATAGGTAATCTATACATATATAAAGGAAAGTCACAACCCTGAATAATCAACGCAGAGCCGAAACCACTGGCACTAAAAACTTGAAATTTGGGTGGAAGGTTCAATTTGTTACGTAAGGTAGTGCTAAGAAGGGATTTTTTGAAATTCGACCCCTAAGGGGGTGAAAAGGGGTAAAATGTGTTTTCACGAATTCCTCAATATTTCTTACACCCGATAAGATATCGACTTGGTGTTTACTTGGAAAGATTATCAATGTAAATACCTAGAAACGTATTTTAGGATTTTGCCCTAATCAACCCCTAAAGGTGCAAATGTGGATTGGGGGTGAATTAAAGAACCCTAAGTATTTCCTATGTTTATTGAGTTAGAACATTCTTTTTTGGCACATAGATTTATTTTTAAAATATTTAGAAAGGGGTGTAAGGGAATTTGAAAATGTTAACCCTAAAGGGGTAAAAGGAGTAAAAGCTGAAAAGGTGTGGGGGGGTTAAATTTATTAATTTTTTTCGCTGTGAGTTCCATTTTATAATAAAATGGGTTAAAAGAGATTTTTTGAAATTCCTCCCCTACGGGGGTGAAAAGGGGTAAAATGTGTTTTTACGAGTTCCTCAATATCTCTTAGACCCGATGAGATAGCGACTTGGTATCTACTTGCAAAGATTATCAATGCAAATACCTAAAAACATATTTTACGATTTTGTCCTAATCAACCCCTAAAGGTTCAAGTCTAAATATATCCTATGTTTATTGAGTTAAAACACTCTTTTTTGGCATGTAGATGTATTTTTAAAATATTTAGAAAGAGGTGTACGAGATCTTGAAAATTTTAACCCTAAAGAGGTAAAAGGAGGAAAAACCGAAAAAGGGTAGGGGGTGAATTAAAGACCCTTCGTTACTCCTATGTTTATTGAGTTAGATCAGTCTTTTTTGGTATATAGATATATTTTTAAAATATCGAAAAAATGGTTTAAGTGATTTTGAAAAATGTACCCCTAAAGGGGTAAACTATGTTTTCACGAATTCCACAATATCTCTTAGGCCCGGTAAGATATCGACTTGGTGTTTGCATGAGTAGCTATCCAATGCAAATGTCTAAAACCACATTTCATTGCCCTAATCAACCCTTAAAAGATGCGAATTTGAATTCGGGGTGAATTATAGAACCCTTTGTATCTCCTGTGTTTGTTGAGTTAGATCATTCTTTTTTGGCATATAAATCTTTAGAAAACTTTTTTAAGGGTTTTTTAAATTTTATCCCTAAACCGGTAAAAAGGGAAAACTGAATAGAAGTAGGAAGTTAAAATTATTTTTCGCTGTGGGTTCATTTCAGTATAAAACGGGCTGATTTTTTTTAGAAATTGCACCCCTAAGAGGCGAAAAGTGGTAAACTGTTTAGCGTATTGAGTGATGGAGTAGGGGGACACTCTAGAATGCATTTGAGATTTAGAAGAAAAAACAAACATTTGTAGTCCGTACGAAGAACGGGCATCTTGCTAGTTATTAATAATATTGATACTAATAAAAATATAAACATTGGTTAAAGAGTTAAAAAAAATCCCAGATTTCTTGGTATCGAGTCTCCTTTTTGTGCTCTCTCTTTCTGCTGTTTATGTCAGACGCAAAATGAACAAAATAGGTAATTGGAGGATGGAGCATAATGAGTATTGACTACCAAAGTACCAAGTCACACACTTTTGAGCAGTTTCTAGCTATTTCCGTATGGTGGGTTGTCATCATTAATGGGTTTCACGTGTGATTTCGATTCAGATGGTTTCAAAAAGCGGGACACTGGCGCGCAAAGAATTTCAGCATAAAAAACGTGGGTGTAATAATAAACGGAATGTTTTTTTTTTGGTAAAATTTTCACGAAAAGGAACGGCCTTTGATGAAATTTCACGAGACGGAACGACTCTTGATAATATTTCACGAACCGGAACGCCGTTCTGGTCCGTTCCGGTACATTCCGACCACTGGATGGTATACTTTAGAATTGTAAACTCCGAAGAAGAATTGTGGTATGAATACAAAATTCAGTAAACGCTTTACGGTTAGATGCAGATGATGGAAAGGGTGCACTTCAACTTTTCCGTCGAATTAATCTTTTTGTACTTGAAAATGGAGGTAATTTTGAACATTTATTTATTTAGAGTTTTTCAGAACAATTAACATTGCTGTTTTAGTTCGTTATTGACTTCGTCTGTTATTCCTATTGTTCTTTACCAATTCATTTTTACATTCTTATCATTGTCAATTCGTTGCTACGTAAGTTTTTATTGTTGTTGGCCCTAAATACGCTTCATTTTTTGTTTGGACCAATCCTCAGCCTGTAAAAAGTGTGTAGGAAGGCAACGACAAGTTTCAGTACGCAATAAAACATTTAAATTCAATTATCTTAGAAACGGTTGCTCGGAGCGACACCTACCAAGTATACCTTTTTTGGACAAGACTTGCCAGGGAATAAGATTTTTTTGTTAGAAATTTAATACACTGACAGCCAGTCTTATAAAGGCTACTAATCTGACGTTAACTTTAATTCGCTGTTAAAATAAACAAAAGCGCATCAAAATATGTTTACTAATGAATGAAATGTCATAAGCACTACCGTTTTGATGTGCTTTTGTTTGTTTTAACAGCGAATTAAAGTTAACGTCAGATTAGTGGCCTTTATAAGACTGGCTGTGAGTCACATAAAAGTGATGAAGCTTTCAATGTATGCGCAATGCTGTTGGTGGCGCCCTCTGCAATGTACATCAAAACTGTGATCAGATCTGGTTTTCCCATCCAAAAAAAAAAAAAAAAATGCACCAAATTTCGTGCAGATTTAGCTATTAATAATATAAATATTTTTTAAAAAGTAACAAAACATAATAACGTTGACGTCCTGTATTTCGAAATCTTTAGCACTAAAGTAAGTTGGACTAGATCGTTAACAATTTAGCCTAAGAAATGTGTGCTAGCGTTTTGTACAGACCTTTTACAGACACCCTGTATATCACTGGAACGGAAGAAAAAATCCTTTTTCTCGTGATTGTACAGCCAACTATGAGCTCCATATAAAAAAAACTTTATAGTATAACTCGAAGTTCCAAACCTTTTCTGAAAAACTAACTACGTTACTAAGTACTTACTAAGTTACTTTTCTGTGTTTCTGTATGTTTATAAATAAGTGACATACAGCCATAAAATGCAAAGTCAAAAAATCGAACTTTCGTTTATAACACGATAACAAAAGACGATAGCCAATTTTGGTTTGAACCATTACGGTTTTCTAAAAAAAAGAGATCGGATAGGGAAAGGGTCTATTTTACCATATCTCTTAGAGTTATCGAGATTCCCTATGAATACATCGAAATTTGCCCAACCGTACATATAGTATAGTTTTCGTGTCTTCTGATTCTGAAACAGTGACTTTTCAAAGTGATGTTTCTCCGTCTGTCAGTCTGTGAATTTGTTTGGGTCCTCTCTATAGCCCAGACGGTTTAACCGATCGGCTTCAAAATGTATATCTTCATTTCTAGTATAAATTCGGAGATTACAGTGTTTTGGTTAAAATCGATAACCAGAAGTGGTACTTGGTTTTTCCGTTTTCTGGAAAAAAATTATAATTTGATAAAAAATAAATTGCATACAAAAAGATCATATAATGTTCAATTTTCTACAACTTTTGTTTAAAAAGTTTTTTTGTAGGAAGTACAGTTTTTGGATACATCGATTTTAAAAACATTTTTGGATACATCGATTTTAAAAACATTTTCAAAGTCCAAAAATTCATAATGGGAATATATGTTTTAAAAACCCTATTATATATTACGTAACTGTCTATAACTTTTGTTATAAAACATTTTTGTAAAAAGGAAGTTTTTAGAAAAAACGCAAACTTGGATTTTTACAAAAATTTCAAAAATAATGGGAATACATTTTTTTAAACTGTTATGCAGGGTGTCTCAAAACGTAATAGAAATATTTTAAGAATCAATTGGGTAACTCATTTGAAGTAAAGTCTAGATAAACCTATATCCTCTAAACTTACCGTTAACAAGTTATTCTTGGTTTTCTAATTTTTCCAGCCAACATCACCTAGGCCATAAATGCTATTTGTTTTCCATAACCATTGAACGTTATTGTTGACAAACAATATTATCGTTTTCAGTGTTAACTGTCAAATTATTAAAAAGTTAAATAGTTACAATTGTTGTATTAAAAAGTTTATCAGCATCCCTATTTACTTTAATGTAAAAATAAAACCATTACAGTTTTATTTTTTTATCCAAAAAGAAAATTGCAGCGAATTGGCTCTTTACTACGTTACTATAATTTTTGAGCAATTAGTCGTATCAAAATACATTTTAAATTAAAATTGCTAACTTTAATTAGCTTCTTCAGATATTATTTTAATTTTAATAGATATTTTTAATAACGGACACAAGCTGAAAATGACATGGTTTGAGTTAGCTAAATAAAAAAAAAAATTTACATTTGAAATGGTTGTCGAAACTTCCAAAAAATCTCCAAAAAGATATGATATTTTCATATTTGTTAGATCTGTTGAAAAATATATTAATTAGTTATGTTATGATTGTTGTGAGACTTGAAAATTCAAATGTTTACTTACAGTATTTATCAAAATTTGTAAAATGTTTACGTTGAATATGTATTACGGTACTTATTGCTTAAATCTAATGATTAACATTTCCCTTTTCCATAAATTTTTGGAGTCCAGAAATTTATAGATTTATTTATTCCGTCCGCAGACATATGTGCGACAGCTCCAACAGCTTTTCATTGAACGTAAGGCAGCAGCTTGTAAATTCCTTAAAGGTACTGTGTTCTTGCTAATTTTTAAGCGTTTATAAACTACAGTGAAGTGGTCATTTATTTGACAAGTGCTGCCCTTTAAGAAACTTAGTTAACGCCGTAAAATTACTCATAATCTTTAAGTAAGTCGCGTAATTACGAATTTGAGTAGTGCTACCGTCAATCATTAAATTAACCATACTCTTTAGTTACGTCCCGCAATTAAGAATTTCTGCATTTGCTACCGTCAATAATTAAGCTTTACAGTTTGCAATCAGTTATGAGAGTATTTTAAGTAACAGTACTAACCCTTTTGTACAGTTCAGTTTATGTCAAATACCTACATGCGTATATTCGCATTTATTATAATTAAATTAGTTGAGCTTTTCATTTCATTCAGGATGTTGCATGCGATTTCTATTATATTATGTGTTTTTGTGTAAGGGGGTTTAGCGGCTGCAAGGAATTCAAATAAGGTAAGTTCGTCGGAGCTGCACGCTGATCGTGGCACACGAGCACCGTCGACAACTCCAAAGGGTGGTTTTCATTTCCGCTTTAAGAAACTTCCTTGTCTTCCCTGTATTATCAATCTCAAAGTCGGTGGCGCTCCGAGAAATCAACACCTTCATTCAATTGAACAGGTCGTAGCCCTAATTAACAATTATTTTTAGTCCATTACAAGCAACAGTCTATTATAGGCAAGTCCATAATATCCGATTGTATTTACTTGCTTTTAAATTAATCTTTCGTCACGACTTCCGTAATCTGTCCATTACAAACGAGAGTCTATTTCAAGCAAGTCAATAACAAGTGCATCATACTGTAGTAATCATGAGCATTTACCAAGTCGAGAATTTTGCGGAAATATCCGTTTTGGTGTCGTCTAATTCAGAAAAGGTGGTTTTCTAAGTGGTCTGTGAGTCTGTCAATATGTGTCCATACCGGCTGAATATCAAGGCCTCAACTCTTCGGCCTGACGTCAGCACAAGAAGGCTGTCAGGCCGGAGAGCTGAGGCCTTGTTTCTCTGCCGGTATTGTCTGTATCCTCTCTATAGACCTGGCGGTTTATTAAATCGGCTTAAAAAGTTATATCTTCGTTTCTAATAACAACAGATCAATAAAAAAACCAATTAGGGTAGGCTGTGATATGTGTTATACGTTTGGCAGTACTGAAATGTATTGTCAGTCTATGTCAAATTCGAGATTTGCAGGTTAAGTTTTACGCCAGTCTGTGTCAAACAACAAACAAAACCTAACCTACTAATCTCGAATTTGACATAGACTGACAATACAATTCAGTACTGCCAAACGTATAACACATATCACAGCCTACCCTAATTGGTTTTTTATTGATCTGTCTGTATAAATTTGCAGGTACAAGCGATTTTTTGGCTAAAATCGGCCAACCGAAAGTTGTACTTTCTGTTCTTATACTTATTTTCATTTTCCGCAAAAATTTTATAATTGTTCGATAAAAATAAAATTCTTTAGAACAAGGTCATTTATATTTATTTATTTGATAATATGTACATAACAGGAAAGCCCAAATAGTACATTAAATTAAGATATACATATATGTGGTTTTTATAATAATTGAATAAAGCAATTTGAAAACAGATCAATTAGTAACTTTTACGTATATTTGGAGATAATAATATTTATTAATTAAATGAAAATCAACAGAACATATGTTCTTCAAGAGAACAGAATAATTTTTATTTTCCGAAAATATATAAATATAAATTATAAATCTAAAATGGATATGAAACTAATGATCCAACATTCGCAACTTATTCTTTAACTGATCTGTAGTAAGGATAAATATATCAATATCGTCAGGTAAATTATTGCTGGCATTACTTATTCTATTTAATACATTATGAGATTCATAAATAGAATGGTATTTTTGTACATACAGTAACTCATTATTTCTAGTATTATATACAGGTACACGTAACCCAATCTTATCTAGCAATTCGCTACAATCAATTTGAAAAGTTGATATTTTACACCCAAATATTATATCAGTGCATTTTCTTCTACATTCGAGTGATTCCATGCCTAGCATGTCTAATCTGTCAGTGTAAGACATTACATGATAATTTATTTTGAGTTTAAATAATAAATAGTTAACGAATTTCCGCTGGACCCTTTCAAGTCGATCGATATTGCATTGGTACGAGTAATATGGGGACAACACTACACTACAATATTCCAGGTTACTGCGAACTAAGGAGTTGAATAGTACAATTAAACTACATATAAACGTCTGGTATATCGGAAGTTTGTCGCTTGATAAAGCCGCTGATCATGAATGCTTTCTTAATTATATTGTTTAAATGACTAGTAAAAGACAAGTCCTTATTCAAAATGACTCCCAGATCTGTGAGCTCTGAGACTCGATGGAGAGGTTGACGATGTAAAGTATAGTTATAAGTTATGTCCGTCTGTTTTCTAGTGAATGTTATTATTTTACATTTGTCGATGTTAAGCTGCATTAAATTATTGGTGCACCAAACGTCTAACCAAGTTAAATCATGCTGAATTTTCAAACAATCGCTTTGATCTCGAACTTGTATGAACAATTTCAAATCGTCAACAAAAAGTAAGCATCTAGTATAAGAAAAACATTTTGATATGTCATCAATAAACAAAAGGAACAAAACTGGTCCCAAATGGGATCCCTGCGGTACTCCTGATAATACTTTTGTTTAAGTTTGTTTTGTAAGAAGTACACTTTTAAAAGAAATTGTAAAATTAGTAATGGAAATAATTACCTAACAGTGTTACACAGGGTGTCCCAAAATTCACGGTAGAACAACAACATCGAGCATGGTAATATTGGTAATGGTATAAGGTAATATAACACATAGTTATTAGTTTTGTATGCACGTATAATATTTATTTGGAAACTCGAAAACCAGTCTTGTAATGCCACCTATGAGCGTCCCGCTTGCCTTATTAATATACTGATAAAAATAATCACCGGTCCGGCAGACGTATTCTTCTTAATAAATCACTTATCTAGTATACACATTAATATCACAAATTCGTTAAAACTCCTCACCACACAAATATTTAACAACTGCTAAATACGTATTTCGACAGCCAAGATCAAGAGTAGCTACGAAAAACTTACATAGTAAAATGCCAACGATATGTTCGTGACCAAATAACAAATGGAAGTGGGCGATTTCCGCGCATTTTACAACTATTTATACTGTCTGACCCGGAGGGCGTGGCCGAGGACCAATTAACATGGCCGACGGTTAATGTAACTTCAATAAATCATACAATATGGAGGACGGTATAGGTCCACCATCTTTGTTCAAAAGTTTATTATATCGGTTCAAAAATGGCCAAGCTTTCAAAGGAATAATTATTAACCTCTCGTGGATAAAATTTAACTTTATCGTCTTGTATAATAAATTACTATTATTTTGGAATTATATTTTTTTAAAGTCATTGTCACTGTCGACTTAAATTTGTGTGTGGAAATTATGCAGTAAAAGAAAGCCGTGAGATTGTCACACCTAATTTTTAAAATAGCACTTAATCACAAAACACCTGCGACATTTATTTTGTTGGGATAAGAAACTCGAGTATGAAGAAATTCATCCTTGAAGGTTGCGTAATTAGTAATTATCTCAAATTATTTTATGCAACAATGTCGTGCGTAATTATTTGCGAAAAACTTAAATTACTCGAAATCGTACCAGCAAATGTTTGAAATGCTTTGGGAATATTATTATTTCATCATAAGCATAATCTATCCGTCTTAATTGTTTTACTATGAATTTAGGGACACCCTGTATATTACGTAATTGTCTATAGGTCCCGAGTGGTGTATAGGTCCCGAGTGGTGTAGCTTGAACAAGCGTCCACGTTCGATCAGCAGAGTTAAGCAACGCTGTCTCTGGTCAGAACTTGGATGGGAGTTCCACGACTGCATCTCTCGGCGCCTCGTGGTACGGCTATCACGGAAAAAAGTTGGTCCCGGCGGTCATACAACATCATGACAGTCGTTATTGGGGTTGGAAGTCCTCATAACTGCACAGCGACGCCTATAATTGGCCTAACGGCGGTTGGCTGAGAGCGAATTAAATAAATAAATAAATAAATAACTTTACTAAAAAAAAGTATTTTTGTAAGCAGTTTTTGAAAAAAAAGCAAATTAAATTCTTACATGTAGTAGAAGAAAGTCGTGTGGTGACCACAGCTCTGTTATGAAACTCATGGTTGTGGCGCCACCGAACAGATAAACACGTTCACAACCTTTTTTATCGAATCCCTTATGGCCAGTTGTATGTCGGATTTCAGAATAGAGGTAAAACCCTCAGTGAGATCTGGGGCATGTGGGAACAGTACAAGAAGCACTGAGACACAATTGATGCATGCCACTCTGAACGTCAGTGCTGGGTCACGCCGTCACGTCACACCTCGAGTAACGTACGATGAGTGTGGAGTGGAGTCAGATATTCGTGCGCCACACAAGCCTTGTTATACATAGATATCTGCCGCTCCATACTCCACGAAAAAACGTCGGTGTTCCAAACATTTCGAAGTTCTGATACGAAATTGTTCTGGACCTGCACTAGCTAATTATTTTTAAAAATTACCCGGTATAATTATAAGAAAGATCCCATAAATTTACATAACTTTTGTAAAGACAATAACCACAGCACGTTAAAAAAGGTGGGAAGATCGAATGCATTATGATTTCTATGGCAGTTTAAGTGAAATATTAATGCAGCAACGAAATGAAAAGCTTTTGGGCGGGAACGGTCGCTTTTCTTGGTATGGGCTAGTCGATTTATATTCAGTTTATTGGTAAAAAACGTTAAATAGTCGCGTAACTACCCCACTAGAATAAGGACACACCGTTAGAATGACAAACCTGAGGTCGCGAGTTCGAATATCGCTTCGAACATTTTTTTTAATTTTCGATAGATGCGGATCCTGTCATCTTTAATCTGAAATGTCACATTATCGGCGCGTTTTGCTCCATCTGCGCGTTATTAATAAATAGTCGACTCCGTTTACGCTTTCCAATAATTAGTTTGCGAATTCTCTTTAACCGAAGCCGTCGCACATATGTGTATAACATAATATAATAACGGCTATACCACATTGAATAAATGAATGTGTCTTAAGTGGCGGGCGTCCCCGTATTTATCTTTAAAATCTTGTCACGTCACTCTGACAGTAAGTTGGAGAGAAGCAAAGACAGCCGACTTCTCAGCCGGAACTGTTCGTGGGTTAAACAAGAGTCTAATTTTCAGCTGAAAACAAAATTGAGCGCTAAGTAGTAAGTAACCCAGCACTTTGCTAACCAATTAAAATGTACTCGTTGAAAGGCGCTACTAACCAATCCCAGAAAAAAAGAGAGGATGGCAACAGCACAAACAAAGTTCACAGGCATAAATACCGATTCAGTAAAATTATAACAGCAACGAGTACTCGGTGGTACATACACAAAAACATGGTTAACCAGATCAAAATATCTCCGTAGTGAAAGAGAGCTACTTTAAAAGTCATCAAAGTATTTAATCAATTTATGAATATTTAGTATTAATAAATAATGTAAAAAGATACAAGTTGACTGCCGAATTAGTAATTTGCATTACTGGTGAGTTACTCGGTAAAAGCGCATAACCGCGAAAACTTTCACATAATAAGTAGCTAAAAATCGTCTTTGCTGTTACTGTGTATTAATGTGTTGCACGTTAGTTGCTAAACGAAGAATTTCTATAAATTAAAAATTAATGCTCAATAATTCACAAATTCTATGAAAACAACACATTGTGATCCAGGAATTGTCATGTGGTGTAGCAAAGTTTTATCAGCCAGTTCCTAGGCAGAATTGGAGGGGGGGGGGGGGTGCTATCTGAAAGCGCCACTGGTTCGAAACAATCCAAACCACAAGGTCTACCATAAAGCAACACATAAAAACCACAAATTGCTGTAAACCAATATTGATTGATACTATATACAATCAGCTCCAAAACATGACACAATATTTGCAAAAATGTACAAAAGAGACAATACAGAATGACGAATGTTCACACTTACGTAAATAGCAAAAGATTTATCAAAGGTATCAATCGATAATGGTATATCTATTTTAATGTATTAGTGTTATCATTTTATCTGAAGGTTTTCTTTTCTTGTGAATGTGATAATCCGTGATGTTGATTTTATTTTAAGATTTATATCGTTTTGTACTAGTTGCAAATATCAAATTTGTTTATGTATGTACACAGGTCTCTTGTCAAAATGGAATGCAAATAAACTGACTAGAGAGTAAATTGCTGCACGACTTTTCTCGCAATTGCTTAAAAGAGTATCACGTACGTAATTGAAATTCGGGCGAAAGCGGAGTGCGGATGCTAAAATTAGTGTATGAAGTAATCTGCTCCAGACACAGAGTTTTCTGCGCATGGCGCTTTGTGCGTCGGAGTATTTTTACGACACCTGAAATTGTGTATTAGTTGTCCACGATTAACAAGACAAAGCCTCAGTACTCCATCGCAATTACCATTATTGCGTACAAAGATTGTTTGTTGAACGTAAGTAACTGAATGTGACTGAAAATCGTCGAACTAGCAACCACTACAGAAAAATTACTTCGCTGCTCAAAAGGCAATTGTAACAAGCAAAGCTGTAGTTGGTTTATTCTGCAACGATCTGCCCAGAATTGCACTGCAACCGGTGAGTAACACGCTACGATAAGAATTCGGCATGGACGCGAGAAACTATGTTCAGTTCTAGACTGCCACGTACTTGAAATGGCTGGAATTGGTGTACGATCACAATTGCACGGGGGAACCCGTCATGTGCAAGGCTGCACGAAACGTTCTGACCCGTGGTTCGGTGACGAAGCTTCCACAATAAAGTTGCAGGATCGGAATAGGAGGCTTTTCTCCCAGTACGATTGCTTGCAATCGTAAGACCGAAAGGCCTTTGGAAGTGGTAATTTTTTCCTGGGTAGCTGAACGGCACCTCCAAACTACTAACGATCCTTCCTTTAGGTATTCCTCATACTATGGCATCAGAGACCCAAGACGAAAATACAGACACTAAGCGTGTGGCACAAAGGAAAAGGCCAGAGTGTGGATGCCAGCTTGGGGTGAGTTTATTTCTGAAATATTCTGGAATTCTAGCATTGCTAGATAACTTTCAGCGGCTGCACGTCTTACACATCAATGCTGCTTGGGAAATTGCGAGATGTCGGAAGAATGAAAGAATCCACAGAATGCATCTCCACAAATCATCAACAAGGCACCTGCAGCAAGCACTCATCTGCCCAAGATACGTTACAGGAAACATTTAATACACTTAAAAATTATTCAAATTTACCTATTTTTGGAAATATTGAATGTGAAACGTCACCCCAAGTAAATTATAGTAACTAGAAATAGCTACCTCCACATAATTCTTGGAAGTTTTTATAAATTTTACGTTAAGCATAATTTTTAAACCTACGAACAGAGTTGCTGGAATTGGATTCGAATTCTATACAGAGCAGTTATTTCGAAATTAAATGTGTTCAAATCCAGATTCATATCGCTAGAAACGGCATTCTACACTATTCACTGCGAAATTTGCCTAGAACAAAAGATGACAAAGTCAACATCGGAGACGCGACAGGTATAGGTAGTTACAAATAGACCGCGTATGTAGCAAACTACAAGCCACGAACTAAGTTGTAGATTTTTTATTGCGAAAATGGCTTCGGCGAGGTTTAGGAATGTCCATCACATACGAAGCGCCACTATTTTCAGATCGTTAATTTTAAATAAAAATTGTATAAGAAGCTAAGAGGCAAAAGTCCACACACGCAGCCTGAAGAACAGGATTTTCTTGCACACTTGCGTTTGCAAATACACGAAATTGGCAATTAATTAACAAGCTACTTACTTTATTAATGGCCTCAGCTACCTCCATCCCAACCGCTCGTTTCGCAACTGTGCCTCAATAATTAAACATCTTCATATTCATTAGAAAACCAACGGAGAGAATTGCGTGGAGCAAACTAAATAAGATAACATCCGAGCAGCTATGTACTTCGCACAACTGCTGCTTAATAAAAACATGTGCTGCGGTAATTAATATGTGTACTTTATAACAAAACCACATGTCGGCTGTTAAAAACCCGCACTCTCTCCTTAAGGAACGTGGGAGACGCTCGATTGGGAGTCGTAGCCGGCCTAATTTTTTCTTCTGTCAATTGCCAGCCTCCACGTAGATTAAATTAAATGCTCTAAACTTTCCATGGAAATAATTTTGTTTCCTCGCTTGTTTCAGCAATAGGCAGAGTGAATATCTTTGCATCAGCGTTCCTACAAATACTCCTACGTCTTATCCTTTAATAAATACAAGAATAATTTATTTGACGAACTGAATTCTCCATGAATGTTATGTGTTTATTTATCAAACATGCAGAGCCCCCATTTTCAGAGTAAATTTTTGAAGATTTCACTTATCTTACGAGATACTTTATCGGTTAAGTTGGGAAAAAGTTGATTAATTTAGTGTTCCTTACAGTGAAATTTGCTTTAGTTTCCTTGCTCTGTTAGATAGTATTTGAAAACTACTGCGACCCGTTTGCTCTAATGTTTCAAACTATCTGAAACCATCAACAAATTCGATTTTTCTTATCCTATTTAATAGTGTAGAGAAGCAAGCAAAAAAAAAAGAAACGTAGCTCCGGTGGGAAAGTTACGGAGGATACCTACTGCACCAAGCTAGCAGCATTCTCAAAACCAAAGGAAACTGACACAAAATATATGCAGTCTAAGAGATGGAAAAGATAGAAGAGCTGGTAAAGGAATAATACAGGAACCATCAGGTGGGACTTTTTTACCAAAAAGCAAAACAAAAAAAAAACAGTTCTAAGAGAATATAAACATGTGAAAAACACGCAAACGAAGAAGAAATACTCGAACGATGGAAAGAGTACTTGGGATAAGTCTCTAAACGGATGACGATGTGATTATTATAGTTAAACAGCGTATTTCCAGCTTAGGAAAAAACAAGAAAACTGAAAGTAATCGAAGAAAAACAATCTGTAAAGGGGTTTACACGGAACTTCCCTCTATATAGTCCGCTGGGATTTGAACTCCGCGCTCCCAAGCATATATTTGATTGGAGTTTCTGGTTCGCCGCTAGAATAACTGAGTCACGGGCGAGCTCAAAATCGACTAGTTTCTGCTGCGTTACAAAGATACAATATTATTCTGTCCTATTTTTGATGTTTACCCTGTGTCTGTTAGGTCTCATTTTCGCCAATGATAAAGCGTGAGCTATATGCAAACTATTACTTTTATCTTTTGCATATAAAATATCGTAACGAGCCCAATAATATTAGTACGATAAAACGAAACACTTGGTTATGCGAATTACATCAATTATGAATTTAAAAAAGTTACCAGCGGTGGGATTCGATTTACATCACCTGCGTATGCGATTGCAACCACATCGATATGTTACAGCAAGCCATGCAGCCCCGCTGGTACGTGTGCTACACGCGGCTGTATTTAACAGAACGACCTTATTGTTGAAAAGTTTTGACTCTTTTGCGACATTATCCTGCATCTGTTGGGTCCTACTTTCGTCAAGTGTAAAGCCTGACCTATGTACAAATTATTACTTTCATCTATTTCTCAGTTAATGCGAACATAAACAAAACTTAATTTTTTAAAGATGCCCACCCTGTATATATTTGTCTGACATTTTCTCGGTTTCATGCCAGGTCTACATATGATCTGCATGCAAAATATCGCCATCCTCCAACAAATAGTTTTTGAATTATACCGCCAACAGACAGACATACGGAATTGAGAACACCTGTTTTTCGTCATCTAGAGACCCTGAAACGTGAAGATCTGAAGAAATTTCGGAAGGTGATTTTTACGCGATTACAATATTTCCTTCGTCTTTTAGACGAGGGAAGTAACAAAGTATATTTTGATAAGCACAAAAGTACACCCACAACTTTGAAGAAACGCACTTTAAGTACCTACCTTGGCATCATGATAAGAGAAGCAAATCAGACAAATGATGAGACTTAAGCAAGAATCACAACATGAAATAAAAGCTACTATACCCTGAAACAAGTATTCCAATCAAAAAGCATATCAAGAAACGTCAATAAAAGAATATATTCAATAACAGTAACACGAGTGACAACGCATCCGAAAGAAAAATGTCAGTGAAGAATTGGGATGAATCACGAAATATCGGAAGTATATGGAGCTTCGGACTCGGTGGTCATAGTAAGGAATCGGCGACTAAAATGGTTGGAGCATGCAATTAGAATAAAGGCAACCACAAACCTTCAAGTTACATTTGATGAAAACCAGAAAAGAAAAGAAGACGGGGAAAACTGATAAAACGATGGGGCGAGGACGTGAAAAAAGCTACAAGAAGGAGGAACCAGAGAGCAGAATGGAAAAGAGTCGTAGAACAGGTTAAGCACTGTAGTGTCACCTGTATGAGAGAGAAACATTTACTAACTAAAAAGACAACTGAAGACCAAGAGTATAATACGAAGTAATATATTCAAAAATACTGAACAACTAATGCATATAAGATATTGAAGAACAGTAGCAGTAAACGGAGATGAACAGACGACTCAGTAAAAGGAGGTAAAAGGTTGAGTGGTGCATCGCAAAACCCCTGGAAGAGGAATAAGAAGCAGTTACGAATATATTTTCTGTAATGTTGAGAACTATAGAACCACCAGAAAAGGAAGAATATTCAATTAAGAATGTGTAAATTTAAGTACGACGGAAGAAAAAATAAATCAGGAATTTATTTTCTTTGATATAAGGATTGTAGCAACAACCAGAAAACCAAGTACTTAAGGCTTACCGAATTCTGAAAATATGGGCAATGGGCAGCACTGGTGTACAAGATTTTACAAATTTTAGTTCTCCCTCAATTAATCGATACTATAATTGTTCATGTTATACTTGTACATCTATTTAAGTTTGAATATTAAAATAGTTTGTTAATTTACTTCGTATTTTGTTTATTTAGATGTGAGTCAAGCAACAAGCTTAAACACCGCCGACACCGAGAACTCCGTCAGTCACCGATCTTTCATCAAGCGGGTGCGCAAGCATACGAGTACCGCCGCTGTGGCCGAAAAACGCTTAGTAACAGCTGATTGTCCAAGCCTTAGTACCAGGTACAACAATTAACCCAAATAAAGCGACGGTTTGCATTGATAGGCTAAAACCAGCCTATATGATAACTGACGGAGTAAATGCACCCTAACCTTCATCACGCTCTAAAAGTACACCAAGGACATCGAAAACAACCCACCCCAGACTACAGTCATTAAATCACGCCGCCAAGTGCATTGACCTAACTACTACCAAGCCGCAAAATATAATTTCGTAACTTCGTAATTAGCAACAGGACCATGTACCAACAGCCGTGCAGTAGCCTACTAACATTATGATACCTCAAAGAATGTCAATATCCGGGAGCCTAGGGCCTTGCAAACATGTCAAACATTTTGAAGATATAGACAATGGGTAACACTGTATAAAATTGTTTGCTAATTCGTGCTACTTAATCTACATTAGTTGAATTTACAAAAATCAAATAACGTTTATTTCTTTATGGTATAGAAAATGCTCGACTGTTTATGACAGTTGTTTGCTTCCTTGTACATTTTTCAATATGCTAACGGTTAGAGAGGGAATGTCGTTGAAGGATATTATAATTTTTAAAAGCAATAATAGACTCACCACTTTTACTAAGGGCTTCCATTAATCTGAATATGCCTACGTATAGCTTACGTAGCACCTTAATAGTTTATAAAACATTTTCACGATCAAATTTTTACTCAAATTCAGCTGTCAAGAGGATATCCGCTACAGTCAACCAGTTAAACAATATTGATGCATTTTAAAATAGCATCGCTTTTGTAAGGAACCATTTCAAAGAATATAGGTATGTCTCCAAAACTATTGTTGCACAGCTAAATAAAAAAAAATCAATGTAGCTTGTATATTATATACTTACTGCAGCTGCTGATTTGGATTATTCAGTTTGTAGCTCCAATACATTAAATAAATAAATAAATAAATATGATTGTTCATGTTACATTTACACAGTTATTTTCGTTTGAATATTAAATTAGTTTGTTAATTTATTTCGTATTTTATTTAATTACGTGAAAATGTAGCAACAAGCTCAAGGATTACAGAACCACTGGAAGAAGAAGGAAACTAATCAATATGTATTTTCTCTATAAATAAGGACCATACATAGAACTACTACAAGAAGAAGTACTCGTATTTAAGAATTAGTTTCCCTTAAGCTAAAGACTACAGAATGACTTAAGAATTAGTTTGCCTGAAGTTGGAGACCACAGTACAACTGTAAGAAGAAGAATCAATTAAGAATCTATTTTCTCTAGAATTAAGGACTATACATACAACCCCTACAACAGAAAAAAACATCCGTTAATAATTAGTTACCCTTAAGCTAAGACTACAGAACGACTTATGGCTTAGTTTTCCTTAAGCAAGAGACTACAGTACATCTGGAAAAAGAAGAATCAATTAAGGATATATTATATCTATAATTAAGGACCATATATAAGAAGTCGCATAGCGCAGTTGGGTAGGCGCTAGGATTGCTAATAAGTAAGTCCTCGGTTCGAATCGGAAATTTTCCGCAGCCTTGGCGATTGGAATAGGGCTCGGTCAGACCATTCACAGTTGGGCACCAAATTAACTGTGCTCTACTCAGATCGACAGAGATAGAGTAACATGGTCAACACATCACCATGGCACACACTTCACACAATGGTTGCTGTGCAAGCACAAAAGGCGCGCTCCAACTTTATATCCCGAATCCGTGGCAAGTTGAGCATTGTACCGTCAGATGCAAGCACATAACGCCTCAACCTCTACACCGCAAGGTAAACCGAGGTTAACGATAATACATAATACATAAGGACCATACATAGAACTACTACAAGAAGAAGAAACATCAGTTAAGAATTAGTTTTCCTTACGCTAAAAGCTACAGAAAGATTAAAGGATTAGTTTGCCTTGAAGTCCAAGACTACAGAACGACTGGGAGAAGAATAATTAATTAAGAATCAAGTTTCTCTAGAATTAAGGACTATATAGAACTCCTTCAACAGAAAAAAAATCGGTTAATAATTAGTTACCCTGAAGGTAAGACTACAAAACAATTTAAGACTTAGTTTGCCTTAAGTTAGAGACTACAGCACAACTGGAAGAAGAAGAAGAATCAATTAAGGATCTATCTACTCTATAATTAAGGACTATAGGTACATAGAACTACTACTACAAGAAGAGGAAACATCAGTTGAGATTCAGTTTTCCTTAAGCTAAAGGCTACAAAACGACTTAAGGATTAGTTTGCCTTAAGTTCAAGACTACAGAACGACTGGGAGAAGAAGAAGAATCAATTAAGAATCAATTTTCTCTAGAATTAAGGACTATACATAGAACTCTTACAACAGAAAAATACATCCGTTGATTAGTTACCCTTAAAAGATAAGACTACAGAACGACTTAAGACTTAGTTTGCCTTAAGTTAGAGACTACAGTACAACTGGAAGAAGAAGAATAAATTAAGAATCTATTTTCTCAATAATTACGAACTATACAAAGAACTACTACGCAGTGAAGAAATATTAGCTAAGAATTAGTTTTCATTAAGCTAAAACTTACATAACGACTTAAGAATTAGTTTGCCCCGAGGTTTGCCCTAAGTTCAAGACTATAGAACAACTGGGAGAAGAAGAATAATCAATTAAGGATCTGGTTTCTTTATAATTGAGGACTATATAGTATACATAGCACTTCTACAACCAGAAAAAACATCTGTTAATAATCAGTTACCCTTAAGGTAAGACTACAGGACGACGTAGGACTTAGTTTGCCTTAAGCTAGAGACTACAGTACAATTGGAAGAAGAAGAGGAATCAATTAAGGATCTATTTTCTCTATAATTAAGGACTGTAGGTACATAGAACTACTACTACAAGAAGAGGAAACATCAGTTGAGATTCAGTTTTCCTTAAGCTAAAGGCTACAGAACGACTTAAGGATTAGTTTGTCTTAAGTTCAAGACTACAGAACGACTGGGAGAAGAAGAATAATCAATTAAGAATCAATTTTCTCTAGAATTAAGGACTATACATAGAACTCTTACAACAGAAAATACAGCCATTAATGATTAGTTACCCTTAAGATAAGACTACAGAACGACTTAAGACTTAGTTTGCCTTCAGTTAGAGACTACAGTACAACTGGAAGAAGAAGAAGAACAATTAAGAATCTATTTTCTCAATAATTACGAACTATACAAAGAACTACTACGAAATGAAGAAATATTAGATAAGAACAAGCAATCCAGTGAGACAAATGTCTCATTTAAAAAAACAAAAAAGACCGTTTTTCAAATAGAACGCGTATTAAATAAAAACTGTACCCAGACCTGGAAGGTGTCAAAGTGGTTGCTTAACCCGATCGACGTTTTAAGGCGCAGAGGGTCGCAGCTTCGTTTGGCCACTGAAACATTTTTATTTAATACGCGTTCTATTTGAAAAACGGTCTTTTTTGTGATTTCTCGAAAACAGGAAGTGTCACGTGACTGAAATTCGGTTCCTGAGCTGACATGACCATTCCAAACATATAACTTTCATAACTTTTTTCTCTATCTCTTACGGTTTGGCTGCTGAAACAGCGTCCCGGACGGACGGACGGACGGACAGACAAGTCTATTAGATAAAGGATTAAGTAGTTTTCATTAAGCTAAAACTTACATAATGACTTAAGAATTAGTTTGCCCCGCGGTTTGCCCTAAGTTCAAGACTACAGAACAACTGGGAGAAGAAGAAGAATCAATTAAGAATCTGGTTTCTCTATAATTGAGGACTATATAGTATACATAGCACTTCTACAACCAGAAAAAACATCCGTTACTAATCAGTTGCCCTTAAGGTAAGACTACAGAACGACGTAAGACTTAGCTTGCCTTAAGCTAGAGACTACAGTACAACTGGAAGAAGAAGAAGAATCAATTATGGATCTATTTTCTCTATAATTAAGGACTATAGGTACATAGAACTACTACTACAAGAAGAGGAAACATCAGTTGAGATTCAGTTTTCCTTAAGTTAAAGGCTACAGAACGACTTAAGGATTAGTTTGCCTTAAGTTCAAGACTACAGAACGACTGAGAGACGAAGAATAATCAATTAAGAATCAATTTTCTCTAGAATTAAGGACTATACATAGAACTCCTACAACAGAAAAATACATCCGTTAATAATTCATTACCCTTAAGGTAAGACTACAGAACGACTTAAGACTTAGTTTGCCTTAAGTTAGAGACTACAGTACAACTCAAAGAAGAAGAAGAATTTAATGTTTTTCAAGTTCAAGACTAGAAGATAATTATTTATACATAGAACCCATTCAAGAAGAGCTATTATCAATTCATAATTTAATTTTCCTTACACTTGAAGGACTACAGAACCACTGGAAGAAGAATCAACTAAAAATGTATTTTTTTCTAAAGTTAAAGTCCATACAGGTATATATATATATATATATATATATATAGAACCACTATGAAGAATTATCATCAATTACAAATTTATTTTCCTTAAACTTTAAAGATTACAGAACCACTGGGACAAGAAGAATCAACTAAGAATGTATTATTTCTAAAGTTTTCGGACTATATATACAATTATACATAGAACACCAATAAGAAAACCTATCATCAATTAAGAATTGTATTTTCCTTAAAATTTAAGGACTACAGAACCACTGGAAGAAGTGGAATAAATTAAGAAGTAAATTTTTCTAAAGTTAAGAAATTATACATAGAACCACTACAAGAAGAATCATTATCAATTAGGAATTTATTTTCCTCAATCCTTAAGGACCACAGAACCACTGGAGAACGAAGAAGAATCAAGTAAGAATTTACTTTTTCCAAAGTTAACACTTACGTCTGTAACACAAATGGTTCTTAGCATCTTAGCTCTAGTTTACGCCATATGAAATATTATATCAAAGAATTCGCAAGAAAAAGGTGGCTATGAGTTCAGTCACATAGTCCTTTAAGTTGGTACCACTTACACATGCATTATTTTTTGTAACTTTCAGTTTTGTAATTTGGCAACATTTAAAAAATTCAATTTTGAAGTAGTAAATAGTGAAACTAACGTTTTCAATTACATGTTACAGCGAAAATTCAGATGGAACAATATTTTTGACAATTACGATTTCCTAACCTAAAATTTTTATTGCTAGCTTTCTTCACTAGGTTGGAAGTATAATTCCGAAAAAAAAATTGTAAGTACACTCAGGATGTTTGTATAAACGTTGAGATTGAAATTTGCATGAGTTTAGTAAACATATTATATTTTCAACATCCTTTGAGAATCGATTTTGATTTTTTGCTCAACTACTAAATATATTATTAAAGTTTTTCTGCATTGTATTGATCGATGATGCTAATTAGCTTAATAGTTTGATCAGTTTTACGCAGTCATGGATAAATTAGAAATACTAAACAATGAAGCAATCAACTTCATTTGTTTCATGCAATTCAACAAAACACACAGGTGAAAGTTAGCGTTCAACTGTAATTAAATAAAAAGGAATAAATTTATTCAACATTGCAAATAAATAATATTGTATAAGTAATCTATAATTTCCCTTTTGGAGTGTTCCGTTAGTTTTTTAAACAATTAGTCCAAGAGCCAGTAACGGGTTTGCTTACAGTATTTTTAACAAGCGTGTAACTGTTATGGAAGGTCACTTTGAATATACTGAGAAGCAAACCCGAAGTCTGGCAAGCCTGCGGTGGTGGTTTTAGCCCCGTTGGGTCCTTGAAGGATGAAACAAAATAATAAGAAAAAAGTATAAGTAATAACAAGTCTGGCGCTTTGCTATGTTAAAGGTAATCATATCTTAAGTGTGTAAAAAAATGACAGATGCTTTCGTGGGTGGTAAGTTTACTCCAGATTCGCATAAAGTTGCATAATAAACTTACCTTAAAATATCGAGAGATCCAAAAAAAAAGCTGATCCTCAGCGGGCTGTGGAAATTCAAACGTATGAATAATATGTTGGTGGCACTGTAAGTCCATGTCAAATTCAAGGTTATCAGGTTAAGTTTTCCGTCAGTTTTGACACAGCTAACCTCGAATTTGACATAGACTTACAGTGTTACCAACTTATTCATAGTTTTTGTGTCAATTTTGACACATTATTTTTTTTCCACTCTTCAAGGACGCAAAGGGGCTAAAACCACCACCGCAGGCTTGCCAGACTTCGGGTTCCTTTCTCACTATATTCAAAGGGACCTTCCATAACAGTTACCGCTTGTTAAAAATACTGTAAGAAATCCGTTGCTGGCTCTTGAACTAAATATTTTAGAATGTCTCAGATAATTTGATTTGACAGCTGTCAAATTGACAAATGTATTAATTGTAGGTATGGGAACTAACCTAATGTGATACTGATTTTGTTTTCTGTAGCCGCCCTTGTTCAAACATTTTTATGATCGCGTTGTAGATTATGCGCTAGAAGCTCGGTTCTAGTGGGCATTTAATAACATAACCTCAAAACTGCACTTATGCAACAGGTTGGTAAATCACGGGCCTTCGACATTATCATAGAGCGGAAGCCTTACATAACAAAAAGCAGCCACCTTACCTGCATGGTGCTGCTCCAGTCAGCTATGCAAGGGTGCAGCTACTAATCCCTGGGCCCCAACATTCACAAAAAGCACCAATATGGTCCACACTGTCGGGCCGCGGCCCGTTCCGAAAGAGAAAAGCCACTAACGCACTAATGAGATTCATAAATTACATCAACAGCCGATATGCGAACACCTACGGATATTTATTTCGCTTATTATACAATACCTACATACACTTCCACATGCAGATGAAACCAAACGGCGGATTTTTCACTGAAGCTTCGCCCGAATTTCGGAAAGGCGGCGCGGGCGGCCACTCGCGGCCCGGAAAAGCGGCCCTGCGGCGCACGACGCGGCTCCAAATCGGCGAATTTTCGAAAAAATCGGTCGTTACTTTCAAATTTCTGAAATGTTGACAGCAGAACGGGTTTGCGGTAAACGTGCAAGCTGGGAGCGTTGTTGTTGTTCTGTCTCTTTCCGGCGCACGCGGACCGTGCGCGGCGGTTGGTCGGTGCTTGTTTGAAACTTTACCCGAGATGCAATGCGGTCCGCCCACATGCAAGGTTGCACAAGCGTGTTTTAAACAGACCGTTGCTTTTGCCTAGTTACTCATAGAGGTAAAAGAAGATAGAAAATATATTGTGTCAAATCGCATATGTTACGTAGTTTTTAAAGTTGAAATTAGGACAGTATTATTATTATTACTCCCTCCAAACTGAGATCTGGTAGGTATGCAACCAAGAGTACTATTGTGACAAGTTACTAGTATAAGCGAATATGTGCTAAAAAGCCTAATAATGATTTATGTAGCACTGTTGTAATGTTCATGTTATATAGTTCACTAATTACATACCTTATAGTAATTTTAAACCACTAAAACTAACAATATTTTAAAATTTCTTGTTGATAAAATAGAGGGCAATTAATATTTATAGATTTTAAAACAATAAATAATTCTTGAAATTAATGAACTTTCTGCAGCTTGTGAGATTTTTAGTTAAGGTACCTGGAATGTAAGATGTTTTATTAACTGAGGAATTAATGTTTTCTGAATAGTTTTATCTCAACTGATCAGTAAGAAATTAATGAAAATGGTGGTAGTAATCAGTAATGAAATGCACACTTCAAAGAATGATAAAGTTTGAAAACTATTAATAAAAGAAGCTTTATCAAGTAGTGTAAAGGTAAGTGAGGGAATCAGTCTACTCTCACTCCACCATCTGCTACCCTCACTCCTCCCTCTTTCGTTAAAGTCTTAGTTTTAAAGAATAAATATATATCTAGTATTAAACAGGACACAAAGGAATATGAAATGTTTGCATTGTGTTATTCAATTTCAATTATTGTAGAAATAGAGTTTACTGTATATGTGTGTTTGACTTCTTACCTTCACACTGCTTTATCTTCTTTCTTTATTTTTTATTGGTTGAAATGTTGATTAATTATACTTTTAAAAAATTACTTTTATATTTTCAAGTAATTTTACTGCAAATCAGTAGCCTATTGCAAACAAAAATAAATGCGAACACTTTAAAAATCGTAGTAGGCCTAGTTTTATCGAAAAGAAACTATAAATAGATTGCTCAGAATCACAAAAATAATTCAAATTAAATATTTTAATCGAAACTTTTTTATGTTACAGTTTACCATACTCTGATGGAAATCGTTTAAAATCCATGACTGTCTTAATAGAGTGCCATGGAAGAAAGTTTACGAACTGTGAATTAGGTTTAAGAACTGTTAATTAAGCATTCTTTAAATATAAATAACATGTTAAATATTGCCTGAAACATTGCTGAAAAAATAGTAATAGTGCACTTAGTGAATGAAAAATTAATATTTTTTCGAAAAAAAATTGGATTTTGACAATTTTTGTGATCCTGAGCAACTTTTTCTAATATACAGGGTGATTTACAATTAGGTGAAAAAAATCCTTGAGTCAAAATAAGAAGATTAAACCAAACATACAAAGTCCTGCTGACTTACATCCTCGTAAAAGATCAAGAAGTAATCTAATATGTTTTTTCTTCTTGATCTTTAAGGGGATGGAAGTCAGCAGGGGTACAACTTTGTACAAAGGTATGTTTGGCTTAATCTTCTTATTTTGACTTAATGATTTACCTGCATCACTTTTTTCACTTTATACCCTGTATAACTTTATTTTTATAAAAGTAGGTCTAAAATGATTTTTTATTTTTCGCATTTATTTTTGATCGCAGTAAGCTACTTATTGGTTTGCTGTAAATTATTCAAAAATTTAAAAAATAAAGTGTAATATATTTGTCCGAAATTAGAAATTGATAAGAAAACAAATAAGGAAGAAAATATGGGGATTCGTGAGCAGTGAAACACTGGGAAAAAAACTAAAATAGTACATTTGGTGTCCTTTCCTTTACAATTCACACTTTTAATTGCAGAGGTACAATTTACTACATCACAAGGATGAAGAGCTTAAACTTTTAGATTTCTAAAATTTATAATTCAAAATCAGGAAAGCTTGTTTGTCAATCAAATATTAGATATCTCAATGAATTATAGATGAACTAAGGTAATAATAAGTTGTTTGCACTACTAGTGCCAGATCACCATTATTGACCTATTAGTGAATCACCCGAGCTACTCTTTGCTTCGTTAATTACACGATGTAATTACATTAAATATAATTAAATTTTACTTTACTCTTTCGTATTTTTTTAAAAATAAAAACCGGTCTACGATCTAAGTCTAAAAATTAGCAAAATTTTAAGCTATCGTACAATTTAATCGGTCCAGTATCTTCGGAGGAGATATCGAACAAAGAAAGAGACCACCAATTTCATGGTTTAGATTTTTGGGTCGTGAAGTTGTTTTCTCCATCTTGGGAGACAAAGTAAAATAAACAATTTTCACCGTGGCAACTAATAAATTGCTAAATTACCAAATTTTGTTTTTTCACCATCAGTCATTACTATTTTGATTTTGAAGTTTTAAAAAGTTGTGTTGTTAGTTTGACAGTTAACAATATTTTTGAAAATATTTGGGAATGTTAGCTATTAAACCGTTTAGGTAGTGCAAAAAAGAGTATAAACACCTCAGAAGAAAAGACTATTATAGCCCACACGCCTGGTAACTCTCGGTGCTTGCTTTTGCAAATAAACTCCAAAATGTCAAACAAATATTTTACATTTAATACAAAGGTCTTTCTTTTTTTTTTTAAGGCCATTTCGGTGGTTGAGTGGGCTTGTTGTCTGCTTAGCAACCAGGTGCACATGGGTTCAAATCTGGCCGTAGCCGAGAATTTTCTCGGAGCGGCAGTGGATTTGAACTCATTAGTTAAGTTAAATGTAAGTTGTTGTGTGTGTGGTATGTTTGCATGCGGGGGAGCGTAGTGTAAGTCGCGTGCGGCGCATTAACCGAAAGGTAAAAGAGGCTATAGATTATGTATGTATGTATGTAGTATGTATGTATGTATAAAGGTCTTTTTTATAGTTTATCAGATTTTCACCTCCATTGTGAAAATCTTTTTGACCACAAAATTAAATATTATAAGTAGGTAATCCACATAAATTACTACATGAATGGATTGGCTTGTTGCGGGATGTATCCGGTACCAGGCTTTCCGGAAAAAATTATCAAAATGGTAATACTCTATCCTAAAGTAATATGTAGGGGATATTGACAAGCATCTTCTCAAAGCTCCACTTTTAAAAATAGAGGTGCTATGAATTTTTAACAGGTAGTATTAAAAGCAGAATAAACTTGCTCGTGATTTTTTTGCAAATTTAAAACTTAAAAAAATCACATATTTTAGATTTCATGCTTTTTAAATATAAAACTGAAAGTGTAGTTTTATTTTATGTAACTTTTAGTTTTCACATTTTGAGGTCACATTTATTTATTTCTTCTATTGAAAGTAATTTCAACTTCTCTATAGAATATGATACACTTTTAGTCAAAATTACATCTCTTACGACTTCATTGAAAATTGGTAAAATTAGTATGAATTAAATACAATTTTAAAATTTTGCTATCCTTCATTTTAGATTTGTGAAAAACTAACCTGGGGACTACTTTAAAACTTAGTAGGTGGATGGAGCTACTTGAATACTTTTGTTTAGCATAAAATTGTTCAAAATTTTAACCTGTAGCTCCCGATGTGAATTGTAAAACTTTAGATGTCTGTAATTCCATAACGAAAGCGTTAGTGTTAGAAAGTTTGCATATATTAAAATAACAACCATTATGCCTATAGGTATGAAATTAGGTATATTAAATCTAGTTATCCCCTCATGTCTTACATTTTTAAATAGTTATTTCGGATTTTAATGTACATACAGTGAAAATAAGTATTTTTATCCGTCAACAATTAAAAAAAAGTGAGATATAGCTCCCTATTACTGGTAATTTTATTACTTTTTACAGAGGTCAATTCGGGTTGTTACTATATTGTAGTCCTTAGCTGTAAAATTATTGCAAAGGTAGTCTCTGTAGTGATTTGGAAATGTTTGTGTCGTTTTAGTTTTGAGTGTACAGGGTGGGCAAATTTCATTGTTTGCATAGAGAATCTTGATAACTATATGAGATATGGAAAAATGAACCCCTTATCCTCAACTTCCTTTTTCGAAATATGCTTAATGGTGCATACCAAAATTGGCCATCGTTTTTTGTTTTAAAGTCGGACTGTAATGATGGCGATTAAAAATAATTAGAACAAGCCCAAACAAAATTTTGAAAAAAGAATTCTTCTTCTTCTTCGATCCTGTCGATCCTTGAGGACCATAGGGCATCCACGGGGATGTTTCATTGACAGTGTTCAATAAGTAATAAGGTTGTCGGCCTTATACTTATCTTCCCTTTCACTTTCACTTCACTTAATTTTATTATGTTAAACGATTTTAACTTAACTGTCCCTTCTGAGTTGAGTTAGTAAACTTCTTCTTGACTGCACATTAATTTAACAAATTCTTTCCAGCGATTTTTATCCTGGGCCCTTATCTTAACTTCACTCCAAGTTATATTGCGTACTTTGCACTCGTTAATTACGTTTCTTTTCCATGGTAAGGCTAGTCTGCCCGGCTTTCTTTTTCCTTTAATATTATATTCTAATGCTTGTCTAGTTATGTCTGTAATCGGCTTCCGTAAGGTGTGTCCGATCCATTTCCACCGCCGTCTCTTTATTATAACTTCAACTGTTTCTAGTCCTGCACTGTCCCACAATTCCACGTTCGTTATTTGATTCGGCCAGTGTATGTTTAAGATTCTTCTAAGGGATCTATTAATAAAAGAATTAACCATATAAAACAAAAATTCCACCAAAATAAACGTTATTACTACTCTTAATAAACCAAACAAAGCTCTTTCTGACCATGCAGTAGCAAATTTTCACAATTTGAATTTTATTTTTCCTAAAATATTGTATAAAGGAATTTGAAAAATGTTTATTTATGAAATGCTAGAGATTACAAAAGCCCAAAAGCCGTAAATTACAGTACTGACTTAGGAAAATTAAATATAATTTACCATAACTTGCTTTAAAACTACGAGTATTAATATTTTAGTCCTTAATCTTCATAACACTCTTATTATTTTTGACATATTTAATTTCAACAGGAGTTGTGTACTTGCGTTTGAAATGTTATTAACAAAATTGAAAGACTATGTTCATGATTCATGAGTTGTGTCTGTCTTTAACTGTGAAAGAAGTAGGTAATAACTTGCCATAGTCATTATTGCCTGTTCCAATTATAGATGTAATTAATGTGAAAATATAAACTCTTTTTTAGCTTAAGTAAATTTTTGAATATTGTCCAATTATGTAATTTAAATTTCTACAAAATTTTTGTTGGGTAGAATTAGTAGTTTAATAAAATAATAATAATTAATTTTATACCGTGTTCTCCAACTTTTTATTCTATTTTTTAGTTACCTGTAAATGTTTGATGCTCTACTTTATTTACGCCTTTCAAAACTGTAATGCACATGCGTATTGTGAGTTGCATACCTACCAAGCTCTATTTGAAAAACTGTGCCGCGGGAGGTTTTTATAGGTAAAGATCCGGTCTGGGTTTTGTACACTTTTAGCCGATTTGATAATCAATTTTAAATCCAATTTTAACTAAAGTAATGTTAGAATGTGCATAAAGACATATGTAGCACATGTTACTATGCACATCTAATGTCATTTTAGTTAAATGAAGCTTTACATTTGATTATGAAATCGGTCTTTATTGTATATTACACTTTTTTTAAATGTCCCTACACAATGACAAATAACACGTTGTCGCCTATGAACTAAATCCTCTATTACAGTGAGTGCATTTATCACCTGCATTAATTTTTGCAATTCTGAATCATTTTTGTTTTGCAAATTTCTTTACTGTGTGATATTTCATTCACTTTTTTAAAACACAGTAATTGCGTTTCTATGGGAACAAAGTTATCGAGCCGTCCTTTTTATTACTTGAAATCTGAATTTCTGAAGACTATTTCCTTCAAAAATGTTTGACCAATCAGAGAGCTCGAATTTAAAAATATCAGCCAATCACATGCAAATGACGACGATAATTTTGTACTAGTGCAAGTTGTGAATAATTTTACATTTTTTGCACTGGTGCAAATTGACAATATACATCCTTAAAAATGATTTTGGTTTTGTGTGTGGATTAATATTAAATTATTTTTTTAAATTCAAAAATACAGTGAATTTATTTTAATGGTTAACATAGCAGTTTCGTTTCTATGCCAGCATTTAATCAAGCAGGTCACTTCCATAGTTACAAATCAGACCAATAGATTAGAGAGTTTATTTTACGAGTTAACATACGAAGTATTACTTGTCAAATAGAGTAAAAGTTATCCTGATGTATACAACCGAATAAAAGATACAACTTGTGAGTTGCATAGTACCTACATTCCGGTAACAAAATTAAAGTTTCTTATATAACACCTAATTTAAATTCGTATGTTAACTCGTAAAATAAACGTTCTAATCTATTTATCTTATTTGTAACTATGGAAGTGATCTGTATGATTAAATGCTGGCATAGAAACGAAACTGCAATGTTAACCAATAAAATAAATTCACTGTAGATATTAGTGCATGGTATTTCGATCGTCGATGTGGTGAGACGTAGATCGCGAATGTTGGCAAATATCACTGATTTTTTTGTGTTTTTAGGGCTTTAATCTACGTAGATCCGATTATAATAAATGCGGAAAGGCAAAGAACGTTGATAATAAGAGCGAAAGATAATACCGGCTTGTAGCTAAGCAGCGCGCGCATACGGCGTAAAGTTCATACACGTTGAGCGAGTGTCTGGTTGCGCGTCCAAATTGCACATTGTTGTATAAAATACGAACAACGCAAATAACTAGTGGAACAAAACTACTAATAACGAAGCTGATGGCACTAAATAAAGAAAATAAACCGAAGAAAAAGGCGCAAGAATGTAAAAGACTAATAGAAGAAGAAGAAAAAGAGAAGAAAGTGCTCTTACAGCAAGTTAGAAAATTATAAAACCTCACGAATATAGTTGAAGAGAAGGGAAAGAGAAAAAAGAAGAAGAGAGCGAAATAGTGAAAATAAAAAATCCTGAAAAGAGTACTAAAGGAAATGAAGAAGAACTCGGCGGAAATAGAAGCACTGCATGAAGTTCTAAAGAAAAGAGAAGCATGGTGGAAAAAGGAGAATGAGACATTAAGAACAAGAATTAAAACAGAGATTAAAGAAAGAGGAACGAGGGAAAAGGAGAAACAACATAATAATTAAAGGAATGAAGATTAACACATGTAAAAAAATGTTAAATGTAATTTGGCGGCGTACTTAATGAGTTGTACGCTAATGAAATGTCTGAATGAACGCACAGTGCGGCTTTTGTAATATAACTGCGCATATACTTAGTTGCACACACAAATGAAGTGTAAAATACCTTGTTTTAAGCAGCTCAGTCCTGGGGCAGAACGACGGAATGCTGCAAACGGCGGCGACCTGTCACTACAACTGTCAATCATTAGGCTTGGGGGGGGGGGCGGTGTAATTTGGAAACGTCAAAAGAATTTCCCTGTATTTATTCGGGCACGGCGGTGTAACACCACCTCGGCAATCTCACGCCTAGGGAGCCATGAAATTAGGCTACTCGCATAAATAATCCCATTTCAAGAAAACTGACATCTGAACTAAACAACTCGCGAAAGACTGTACGAGCGGCCACCTAACTTCACAACGGTACACACCACTCACAACGCCTATTCGTCACCGTATGCCTCAAAGAAACCACAATAAACAATGTCTAAAACTTTGCTGCAACAGCACAAAAAGGAATATCGGGCGTCTCCACGCCGAAGGGTGAAGACACCCACCAAACACGCTATGTCGACTGTCCTCTGTCGCGGACCGAGGCTGAACCCCCTCGCAAACCGACGCCAAGCTCTCCAGACCGACACGTTCTAACGCGCCAAAGGTGACCAATCCCAGCGCAGGCCTCGTCAGACCCGCAAAACGCGTGATCGCTCGCAAGCGAAAGAGGTAGAAGCTATCCTGCTTGCTCTCATAGGCTAAATTTTAAATAACTTGAAAATAGACGTTCTTACGACGGATGGGGCAAGCAGCGGCATGAAACGATGATGTAAAGATTGGCGTGGTGCGCTAGACCTTTAAATTAAGTCGAAAGCCAAGCTCGTGTCTGAATTTTTGTTTGATGCGAAAAAAACTGAGGCATTATGCCACAAGTTACGATTGAGATGGTTCCGACATACGAGCAGGCTTCCCAAGTCTGTCCCAAAACTATGAGATATGGTTAAATAGCTATCGGATCTGCAGAGAAATAAAATGGCCTGACACAATTCATATTTACGATTTCTGCAAACACCCCTATGCCGTTAGTATGGAATCGTATCAAATGTATTATAGGAAATATGCAAACTTTATCTGTCCCAGCCATATACCATAATAATTCGCTTATAAGCTGCTTAGATTACATAGCAGAAGCATTCAGTCAAAGTTGTGAAACCAATTCGAGCAACTCCAATTTTAGAAGATAGAAGGAAGACTGTGAGGTTCACCCAATACAAATTGAAATTGGTAACGAACAGCTTTACAATATCCCCATACAATATTCTGAACTTCTATCAGCATTATCGTCTTTTAAAGATTCTAGTTCAGGCCCAGACAAGATTCCTATAAAATTTTTAAAAAATTGTTTAAAACCTCTTTGACATATTTATTAGACATATTGGAATGGTCTTAGGCCCACAACTCGACTCTGATAGCGATTGCCAAATTTAATGGACATTTCAAAAAGCACAGGGTTGAGGTGTTTTATATAACTGCAAGGCTAAACTTAAATTCCACAGAATAAATGCATTGGTAAAGAGATGCCAGTAATAGTATAGTAATTGAATAAGGAACGCAAAATGCAAAACTCATTTCTCACAGGGGTCTAAGTCAGATCAATTTAAATAATAGGTTTGTGCAAAATTAATAGCCGAACCAAGAGAAATTATTAATCACAAAAAGGTTTGCTATGTGCAAGTAAATGAAGCGTAGAATTCAATTAAACGAGACAGTGAAATTTTGTGAGGGTTCTAAAAAAGGTATAGAAGCCAGAATGGCATAACAACATTGCGAAAGAGCATATAAGAAAGAAGGCAGGCAGAAAAGACATTACAAGAAAAGCAATTGAGGTGCAAGGAACTCTTAAAACTAAACAGTGCAATCTATTGTCAGTGAATAGCAGAGTAAATAAATAAAACGTATTTGTGAGTGGCGCAAAGAGATGATTTTAATTATTAGAAACAGACAATAAATTTAGTTTATAAGAAATTTGTAGATTTTAAAACTATGTTATCAAACTTAATTCCATAATGTACAAAAATAAGAGATTAGAGATAGTTTATATTTTGCTTCAATAACGGGGAGATGACAAATGAATAAATTATAAGAATGACATTGTAAATTGTGCTCCACTTTAATAACATTTTTAATATAACAAATGAGCATTTATCAAGCTAAAAAGTTTACCAGTTTATTAAGTGCATATCCAAATTTAAGTGGTATCGTTTGTGAGAGTTTCCCCCACCAAAAATAAAAAAGTTTCACGAGGGGACCTTTCCGAGGTTCCAGCAGTCATTCAGCTCGAGATTTGGATATCTGCGTGCAGCCAAGAGGACAGCATTCCAGGGCTTAGTGCAGCTCGGTAACAACGTTTCCAGGTGATTTTACATCGAGGGGGCCCGTAACAGCTGCGGAATTTCAACGGCGTCACCTCAGGGACCCGAAGCAGTTCGGCTCAATATAAGATACAAATTTTTGCCTAAAATTATCCACGTTAGGGCCGGGAAATTTACGTGCATGTGAGAGGAAGCATTACTTAACAAGATCCAAGCATTTCCACGGCTATAGAAAAGGTGCACTACGGAAAACAAGCGGATTCCATTATTTGAGGTTATGCGAAGGAGGCAAGCCGCCGGATGTGTCCGAGAACAATTGCTAATTTCCGCCCGCGTCCCTTTTGACGCCATGAAATAAATTAATGCCTGAAACAAATGATGATTATTGACGCCAAAGCGCGTAAATTTGAATAAATACCTTTCAGAACATTCATAATTCCACTATTTAAAAACGTCAACAACGCATTCTTGCACTCGCGATACATTTTGTAAGTTTATTTAACCGAATTGCAAATATTTAGCTTCTGCGTATTGGAACTACTGCGGTAAACAGGACCGTATTCGATAATTTATAATTCATAATCAACCAGAAACCCAACTGAGAGAATAGAGTTAGTGCTTTACTGAGAGCTAGCGTTTTATTATCATTATTTGCAGGTAAATAAAATATAAAAACGGGCATATAACCATTTATTTAGGCATTCAATAGGTACAGCTCATGTTTTAATCAGCCTAAGAATTTTTATTTCAAACAAAATATTAGTTGAAGGCTCTAACTTAGAAATAAATATTTAATTAAATTAACCCCAACAATTAGAGTGCATTTCACCGCAATATATAATTCTATCTGAACCATTCTAACTTTTCCTGAAAGCTGGAGGAAATCGACTATTATAACTATTCTTAAACCTAGTCACGATAAACTCGACCCCCGACCCTACAGGCCCATTTCATTAACAACTAAAATGTGCAAAGTAATTACTTGAAAAAATCGTGTCACGTCGGCTAATGTGGCAGCTTGAACAAAATGGATTCATCTCTCCCGCACAGTGTGCGTTTCGTAAAAGTCGTTTCACTTTGGATAACATTGTGAGAATCGAAAGTGAAATTAACGAAACCTTCGCTTATGGTCAGCATTTGGTAGCTATTAGCTTAGACATGGAAAAAGCCTATGACTTAACATGGAGACACCGCATTATTCAGTTATTAAAGGATTGGAATATCCTTGGAAACATACTAGCGTTTGTAAATGGCTTTCTGAGAAAACGACTATTTCGAGTGACGTATTATCTAGTGAAACCACTTTGGAAAAAGGCGTTCCCCAGGGTTCCGTCTTAAGTGTTGCGTTATTTCTTGTAGCAATTAACGATATTTGCAAATCAGTGGCTTTTCCTAGTAAAGCAGTTTTATATGCAGATGATGTTATCCTATACTGCAAAGGAAAAAATATCCATAGTAGTCAAGAAAATGTGCAAGTAACTTCGGACCAGCTTACTAATTGGGCTCGTTTGTCTGGATTTAAATTTTCTTCAACGAAGACTAAAGGCACAGTTTTTTCAACAAAACATACCATGCACATTCCAACATTAAAATTGGAAGATCAAGCAATAATTTTAGAAAATTCTTTGGAAATCCTCGGTATGACATTCGATAAAAAAACTAACGTAGAAACAGCATATTATTGCTGTTAAATCAGATTGTCTTTCTACGAATGAATATTTTGAAAATTCTTGCTAACCGGAATTGGGGCAGCGACCAAATAACTATTTATAATGCGAACATACAGAGCACTTGCCCGTTCTAAAATAGAATATGGATCTTCAGTTTACTCATCAGCAAGTAAATTTACTTTAATTAAATCTCCTCAACTCGATTTAAGCATCTGCCTTTCGTCTTGCCACTGGAGCCTACTGTACCAGCCCCATAATTAGTTTACAAAACCTGACCTGTGAAAAACATACTCTGTGCCTTTCTATCACCGACTTATAATAAAATTATTCAAAATCTGGGCCTCTCATTTTTTGATCAATTACTTTAGCCCAAATCTATATCTCCTCTTTGGTGCCTATATCCAATCTCAACAAACCTTTCCCTACACATATACCCTAAAAGTACTACCTTTCCACTAATTTACAAACTAAAATTATATGAAATTCTTGATAATTACCCAGAGTCTATTAAAATTTATACTGATGCTACAAAATCAGAAGACGGAGTAGGGGCTGCCATATTAACGAACAGTGGTGGTTACAAATTTAAACTTCACCAAATTCCTGATCATGTGTGGTTGATACAGTGCTATTCAAGCAGTTAAGGAACTTTTTTCCAGTAATCCTTTGGTCATGGAAATCCAAGAGTGCCACCAGGAAATATTAAATTCGGCCAAATCTGTATGTATTATTTGGATATCGGCACATATAGGTATTTCCGAAAAATGGACGAGTTGACTTATTGGCCAAAGAAGCTGTATTCGATTATACAACACAATTCAACAGTATTACAAGTTATGATGCCAAACACTCTGTAGAAGCTGTTATTAAGAAGAAATTCTATCAACAGTGGGAGAGTTTTCAAAACAATAAACTCCGTAATATTAAAGATAACTTAACGAATTGGATCCCTGCAATAGTCCTAAATCGAAAATCCAGTATTTTACTGAATAGAATAAGAATTGGTCACACCAATCTGACTCACAGTTATTTGCTAAATCGAGAAATCTCTCCAGTATGTGAAACGTGTAATGTTCAGCTTATAATAGCACACATAATTTTAGAACGTCATCTACATTCAGAATCAAGAAATTGTCATCAGTTACCAAATAATCAAAGTGAAGTGTTAAAAAATGACAATATAAGTGCAGTTAAAATAATTAGATTTATGTTAGAATGTAAATTATATAATTTATTGTAACGCTATCTTTATAGGGCGCTAATAGCCTAGCTGCTGATGCGCCATTAACCTGTTAAATTAAAAAAAAACTCCTATAACTGTTATGAATAATAATCCCAGTAAATGATCAATGGTTTATTACTTTCCTGCAAGTAGGCGCTGTAACCTTCAAGGGTGGGCTCAGCTCTTGCTAAGCCTTTACAACAATGTAATATACAAATTTATATCGGTATTTACCACGAAATGACAGTAATAGCAAAAACCCATGGAAATAAGTACTTTCAAACGAACTTTCGGCAATTTTAAGAAATTGTTACGCTTCGGTGGCGCATTTATTAATTTCGATGTCTGTGGTTCAAATTTCGTATTTCTCGCATGACTTCCAAGCCGCAAGGACGTACGTACAAACGTTAGCTCCGCGACCCGGAAATGTGAGTGCGGCTTATCAATGCCTGGCGCCCGTGATAATCCATACCAGCAATAACTACATTATTTAATTCTGGTAACAAACATTATTTATAGTTAGCAGTAAATTCCTCAACTATTAATTATCACCCCCGAACGGGGGTGAACCGTATGTGCTATCATGTCGGTTCAAAAAAGAAATGCTGATCACCTATCACTGAATTACAAAAGAAATATCAATGGAATCCTGAATCGCTACTTGAAAAAAACAAATACTACTTATCCGAACATCTCGAACCGTCTGCTTCAAACGACGTAGAGGTTAAAGAACCATCCAATATTAAGATACCGCCTATATTTCTCCACGGTCCAGTCAACCACAAAGAAGTCATAAACGATATCAAAACCATTGCCAAAGAAGGGTTCTCGAAGGCCCTCAGTGCGTCGTCATTGAAAATCACTTTATCATGTGAAAGCGATTATAGAAGTTTATCCAAACATTATTTGACAAATAATATAGAATTCCATACATATCAAAACCCCAACAACAAACCCCTTTCGGTAGTTATGAAGAACGTCCCTCCATCACTAACCGAAAAAGATATACAAGAAGAGCTTGCAATCTATGACCTTCCGATAACACCAATTACACGCCTTTTGAATAAAGATAAAACGCCTATGCCCGTTTGTGCTATACTTCTCACAGCAAATGCAAAAGCAAATGAAATTTTTAAAGTAAATAAGATATACCACACTCTTGTTACTGTAGAGCCACGACAAGTCAATCGTAAAACACCCCAATGTCATAGATGCCAACGCATTGGGCACACTAAAAATTACTGTTGTTTAGAACCACGATGTGTAAGATGCCAAGGAAATCACTTGTACATCAACTGTGATAAACCTCGAACCGACACTGCAGTATGCACAAATTGTGGAAAAAAACAACCCGCCTAACTTTAGGGGGTGCAAATACTTTTTCGAATCAAGGAATCAACAAGGAAAACGACCCCAGAACGTAACTCCTACAACACCAAGAACAGATAACAAGCCCGCACCCGTTAACAATATGAAAAACTTTCCTCCTCTCTCAAACAATGCAAATAACATTTCCCTAACTAACCCATCTTGGCCACCGAAAAACAATCCTGCACCACCCGAAACCTCACCCATACTCAACACCATCCTATTGTCTCTCATCCAACCCTTCATCGAACAAATCAAGCAATTCATATTATCAAATATCCTCCGTTCCCTTTTGAATGGACCACAGAGCTAAAACAATAATTCAATTAAAGCTTCTCAACTGGAATGCCAATGGCATTAAAACACAACTAACTCTATTTAAATTATTCCTTGTGAGATATTCCATCGACATAGCATGCGTCTCTGAAACTCACCTAACTAATTTGGACAATCTTTAAATCGCCGGATATCAGATCTCCCGTGCAGACAGAGAGGCAATATTTGCATCAGGAGGTGTAGCTATCATCATAAAACGCAATATAATTCATCATGAATGCCAAACAATCAAAACTACCAACCTTGAGACAGTGGGAGCTAAAATTAAATTAACTAATGGTACTACTGTAAACGTAGTTAGTGTTTATAAACAACCTAAGAAGCAACTTCTCGATAAAGACATCTCCATCATATTTAATACCCACGCTTCTCATAGGAGGCATGAACTCCAAGAATACGACATGGGGATGTAGAACAACAAACCCGGCTGGAAATAAACTTTATGACCTAACATCTACACACGCTTTCCAAATTGAAGTTCCTAATGAGGCCACATATTACCCTTATAGAAGCAACTACGTACCAGACATACCGGACATAGTCGCCCACAAGAATTTTAACAAACAAATCTTTCAACAAGTACTCACCGAACTCGATTCAGACCACCTACCTGTTATAATATCGTTTATATTAACACCAGCAAAACATATTCCTGAGCCGCGATTAATAAATGGACTAGTAAACTGGGACATATTTAATGCTACACTCGACCAACAGCTTAAGTATCCCAATGATCTTCAATCCCCAAACAAAATTGACCAAACGATCTCACACATATCTAAAATCGTCTGCGACAGTGTTAATACGGCCACCAAAACTGCGCATAAACGAAAAGTGAACGGCGATCATTTTTCACCCAAATATGTAGTGAACCTAATTAAACAAAAAAGCACCTTGCGGAGGGAATGGCAGAGAACTATAAATCCTATAACCAAAAACATGGTGAATAACCTGTCGCATCGCATAAAAAAGGAACTTGATGCCCACCGAATCGAGACATATCAAAAGCATATTAGCAACCTCGAACCAAGCGACCCAGGTTTGTGGAAGACAACCAAACGCATCCTGCACCAACCACTCGAGATACCTTCAATATCTTCAGGAACAGAAACACAACTCCGACGAAGAAAAATGTGAAGCTTTCGCAGATTACTTGGAACAAACGTTCACTTCTGCAAGCCACGCAGATCCAATATTTAGAAATATAGCAATACATTATGTAGAAGCACATCAGCCAATTGCAGAAGCCAATTTTAAACCTACATCACCCAGAGAACTTGCTTCTATAATTAAAACTCTCCCAATAAATAAATCACCTGGATACGACAAAATACCAAATCTCATACTAAAGAAGCTCACAAAAAAAGTATTAGCATACCTAGCATGCACCTTTAATGCCTGCCTAGGAACCGGCTACTTTCCGAACGTATGAAAACATGCAATTATACTAATGTTTCCCAAACCAGGTAAAGATAACAATTTCTAGCTATCGACCAATCAGTTTACTAACAACAACCTCGAAGCTCTTCGAGAAGGTAATTTATCTCCGACTTAATGAAGAAATTATAATACCGAGTATTCTTCCAACTTTTCAGTTTGGATTTAAAGAAGGCCACTCCACCTGCCACCAACTTCAGCGCATGACCGAGACCATCGAACGAGGATTCGAAAGTAAACAATACGTTACTACTCTGTTCTTAGACATAGCACAAGCTTTCGATCGAGTGTGGATAGATGGCTTAAAATACAAAATTACACTTCTTCAATTACCTGAGTATATTAAATCCTTGTTATTTTCGTTTCTCGAAAATAGTTCGCCATCAAAGTGCATGCAAGTTTATGTACTACGAGAGCTATACACGCAGGGGTCCCACAAGGGAGCATACTAGGCCCAATCTTATTCAACATCTATATGTATGACTTTCCCGTTCCTAACGCAAACCTTGCAATATTTGCTGACGACATGGTCGTGCTAACCAGAAATGAAAACTTAGAACACGCAATCGCTGAACTCCAAGCTGCCACCAATATTCTAAGCAGATGGTTCAAACAATGGAACTTATCAATTAATTATTCCAAGTGTGTCACGAACATATTTTCACTTAGAAAAATCAAAAATCCGTCCCTTATCATAATCAACGGCCATCCTATCCAGTGGAATGCTACTGACGAGCCCGTAAAATACCTCGATATCTACCTCGATACTAGGCTTACATGGAAATACCATATATTAAAAAAACTAAATGAAGGTCATACATGACTAATCTAACCCAATCATTAATAAAAAGTCATCTATGAGAATCAACTGCATGACTCTTCTGTATAAATCATTAATACGTCCTCTGGTTCTATACGGGTGCGTGATATGGGCTAACACTTCACAAACCAATTTGAACAGAATCCAGATTCTACAAAATAAAATTCTTCGAATGACAGTCAACGCACCGTGGTTCATCACTAATCAACAGCTTCATTACAAACTAGGCCTACCTACAATTCAAGAACACATGGCAAAGTTGACCAAAACCTTTCAAAAAAAACCTCACCAACTGCAGTGGTGCCACCTCTTACCAACTAGGCCAAAGAAGTATTCATACACGGCTAAAACGCAAGCTACCCCAAGACATACATCTAAGTGATAGTGGTGACGGCTAAGTGCCAAACAATATTTAAATAAACATAGTGATCTGACGGCAAACCTAAGTGACTATCAACTCTAGTTTAATTCAAATGGTTACTAATTACCATTCATGCTATTTCATTTTGTTATGTGGTAATTGTTAGAAATACCTTGTATAACAATGTATATTGTTGAGCAGGTATAAACTCTATTAAAAAAAAAGATATTGTTACGCTTCGGTGGCGCATTTATTAATTTCGATTTTGTTGTTCAAATTTCGTATTTCACGAGCGTGAGCCAAGCCTACTTTTTCGCTTTGAGTCCGTGAAGTGTCAGTCAACAATTGTACTCATTTCTGGACCCGTCTTCATGCTGTGATGGAGTCAGCCAGAGCGTAAAGTGCCCAGCGGATGTATGGGCGTGCAGTTGGTTATTGTGTAGTATTTGTCCTCGCCACTATCAGCGAATCGTTGTATTCCTGGCCTAATTTAATAGGGAATTCGGTCCCATGCCATATCGGCGGATCTAACGCTGGTTGACCTATTTTTGGCACGTGCCCAAAAGCACCTTGGGCCGCAAGTGTGGAGCCCCATTCCGGCCCCTGGCAATTACTCGTGGAAGCATCCAGGGAATGAGATTGAACCTATTGTTTTTTGAATGATTAACTTGAAAAGAGGCTTCCACGAATGGGGCCCCAAGTTAATCCGCTGCGAATTCCGGTTCAATGGGATTGCCGGGAACTGCCACTTAATAACCCTTGACTTGGGTTCAGTTATTTGTTGGAGTGAAACAAGACTTAACAAACACGAGTATATTGAGTAACAACGATTACAAACGTCACTGATGAACCGATGGTTTTTTACAATAGCTTCAACTGTTGTGACACGCTTGGATTGGCCACGCGAAACTAGCGAATCTCGCGTAACCGTCACACAAAACAACCTGGAAACGTCTTTACCAGGGAGCTAGACCGACCGCAAACCAGCACAAAGCATAGCTGAACTTGCTTACTCGAAATTCTGAATCTAACTGAAGCTGAATTGACAATCAGCTGAACTCGCAAATTCAACAAGGAGGGAAGGCTCAAACACTATTGGCGGAGGCGATCCTGCGTAGCCAATCGGAGCGTCGCACGTTGTTTAGGAATAAATGCTTATTTTAAGAAATCTTATTGCTAATCTCTCTCAATGAGGCATTGTATTGAACGAAATCCATAAACACATGAGTCCCAAATACGCTAAGTCGGCTTAAGTCCTATTAGAAAGTGTATCCATCCGCTTAAAAGCCATTAAGGGAAGCTTACAAATTCCTTTCCAATATTAATAGAGGCAAACAAATACGGTAAGATGCAAATTTGACTTTACCACGACCTTTGAATGAGATAGAACAGTTATGATTTGAATTACATGAATAATTATAAGCAAAAAGGTTTTGATGCACGCATCTGTGTGAATCAAACACCTATCGACTCGCACTGAGATCACCTGTTAGCCAGGGCCCGCTTCAACATCAGCTACGTGAATTTCATAACACATAGAAAGGGACCCAATAAGGAACACACATACAGGTTAAATTTTCTCTTTATGTAACATTTACTGGCGACCAGTGATCGGATGCGAGCTCCACTCATGTATTTGGCGTTTGGAATTTCGTTGTGAGCTCAGGATATACAGTTCGCCCAGCGAACTTTGTACCCGAAGGCATCAAACGTTTCCTCCCCATCCACGGAGCAGACACTGCTTGCCAGATTGTCTTGTAATTTCGTGTCTTATTTTAATTTGTGCGATACATAAAATCGCTGTACTATACATTTTTTAAGTCTTATGAGTTTTATAAGGTTCCTCTTAATTTTTCGGCCTATATTTTAGTCATCTGTATTTTGTACCCTATAGTATTGAATTTGTGATTAATTATACTATGATGCCAGCCTTGTGGGTTTGATTTTGTTACTGTTATCTGTGCGTGATTTGAGCGTTTGACTAAACAGGCGTTTATACCTGAAAATGGAATTTATGTATAAAAGCCATAAAAATAATCATTTTCAGGCATTTTGCCTAAATTTCTGGTCTGTACTGACGATTAATGATTTGGGATTGCTGTTCCCAAACCTGTGTACATTTCTGAATACCAATGTAAGTACATAAGTCAACACAAAACGATATGTACTAAGATCAGATGCACAAAATTTGTTGTAAACCAAAGCTGTATATTGGCTAGACAATAAATTTGTTGCCGAATTATTTCATTGGTTTTCAAAATTCTAGATAGAAGCTGTCATAAAAAATTTAATCAAAAAGGTAAAAGTTCAATTTTAAATTACTTAATAACGCTTGAATAAGTCACTGCTTCCACTTGTTATATGAAACCGATGCGAGACGTGTCGTATAATTTATCTGAATATTTCATTTTAAAACAGCTGCTTTATTCACTAAAAAAAAATTAATTAATGGGCGTTACTGGTGATAAACGTTAGCTTCTCTAAGTTCATAAATAATTGTTAATATTCAGGGCACGTATAAAATGAAGTTTTCTATGTGCAGGGACGGCTTTGAGAATATTGACTGTTGAATTAAATTACAGATCGAGTTGAATAATTAATAATGAACTTACTGTATGCCTATTTGGAGCCACATCGCACTAATTGGAAGTATTAAATCCAAAATAGAATCAGTTAGCAGTTTTATTATGGAACACTGATATACTGCCAAATAGAAACCGTGAACGATCGCCATTAAGATTTGTCCATAGTAAGTCCCATTTAATAAACCATTTATAAACATTTTTCCACGCCCATATACGAAAGTGACAGTTTCCATACAGTCAAGTAGCCACGAAAAATGAAAATATCATTCATCCGGTCGTTATCACAAGGAACGTGTTTGTTATGAAAAAAAGTCACAATTCACAGTTATACAGTGGGCTAAATATGTTATTTCAACCTAAAAACTACTGGAAATATGTAATTTTGACCTAAAAATTACAGACAATCACTGACTGGTTAGTTGTCCACAATATAAAGGTGTCATTCACTAAATTGCAAAACTGTGTCTTTTTTTTTTTTTTTTTTTTTTTAATATAGAGTGTATTGCCAGATCAGCATAAAAAACGCTATACATGGCACTGTTAATTATTAGTCATTATAACTATACATAACTTTATCGAGGTCGGCTTCAACGGCTCCTCTGTCACTAAATGGTTTTTGTTGTCATTACTGTCACTATGAGTCTTTTATTATTATTGTCACTATGCGTCTTTTATTTTTATTGTCACTATGTATTGAGCACTATTGTTCGGGACCACTACTATCGTCATCAACCTGCGATGGCGGTAGAAGATCACTGGGAAGTTTTCTTTTAAGCCTAATGTGAATGGAACGTTCACCAATTCCATAATGGGCAGCTCCACTGCATTGGTGTAAATTTTTGTAAAATTGTTTAGAGGTGTAATACACAAACAATTCGATGGTAGGTATTTCCAATTCACGGTGAATTTGATTATTTCTGGCAAACCATGGTGCATTTACAATAATACGTAAGATCTTGTTTTGTAGTGTTTGTATTTTCTTTATATTTGTTCTTGACGTGGCACCCCAAACAGTACACCCGTATGTGATTATTGGCCTTAGGAGCGCCGTGTAAAGTAATTTTCCACACTCTACTTTTAAGGGTGACTTTTTATTAAGTATTGGGTATAGCATACCTAACCTGGAATAGCATTCAGATAGCTTTTTGTTAACGTGAAAACTCCATGTAAGTCTTCTGTCCATATAAACTCCCAGATATCTAACCGCTTTATCTTTCTGATTCCAAGCGATTTCTCTATTGTTAACTGTTATGTTTGGGGGATCGATGGGTCGCCGCAAGGTAAAAATTTTCGCCTCGCACTTGTCAGAGTTTATTTTAATGCACCACCGTGTTAGCCATTTAAGGACTTTGTCTACGCTCTGTTGTAATTTAAGCTTAACTTCATTTATATCATGATCTTGCGTGATAATAGCTGTGTCATCCGCATACATTGCTATTTCTGAGTTTGTTGGTTGCGGAATATCATACATAAAGATATTGTATAATATGGGCCCTAATATAGATCCTTGCGGAACTCCGGCGTGTATTGGTCTGGAAGTGGAAAATGTTGAGCCGATGCGAATTCTAAACGTTCTATTGGTTAAGAAAGACGTAATGATGTTTCGAAGATATTGTGGAATTTCGATTCTCTGCATTTTTAGGAGTAATCCGTTTATCCACACACGATCGAATGCCTGAGCGACATCTAGGAAAGCGACAGCAGTGTGTTGTTTGTTCTCGAATCCTCGTTCTATTATTTCAGTGATTCGAAGTAGTTGATGATTGGTAGAATGGCTACTTCTAAAACCAAACTGAAAGGCGGGAAGTAAGTTGTTATCTTTGAGGAATTGAGTTAGTCGCGATTGAATTATGCGCTCCAGCAATTTAGATATCGTAGACAATAGACTTATTGGTCGATAGCCTGAAGGAGAATTCGTAGGTTTTCCGGGTTTATGTAGCATTAAAATTGAGGCTTCCTTCCATGCGTCGGGAAAATGACCCAATCGCATACATGCGTTAAAAATTGTCGCTAGTAGAGCTAATACTTTGTCTGGCATGTTCTTAATTGCACTGTTTGGTATCATGTCTAAACCAGGAGCTTTCTTTAATTTAAGTTTATTAATAAGTTGTTTAATTTCATATGGTGAAGTTGGTTTAAAGATGTTTTGAGTTTCAGAATCGTTTTGAATGGAAATTTCTACATGGTGCATAAAGTTCCGATTTGCTTCATCAACCGGTGTAGTAAATGTGTGTTCCAGATGATCTGCAAAAACTTCTGACTTATCAGGGTCTTCGGTAAACGTTTGATCATTCAGTCGAATTGGGGGAATCACCGTTGGTTGTCTAAGAATTCGTTTGGTGGCAAACCATAGGTTCGAGTCATTAGGAGACAGATTACCTAAGTAAAACTGATATGTCTCTATACGGTGTTTATCCAATGCTCTTTTAACTCGTCTCATCATGTCATTAAGTTGAGTTTTGATGTTCCGGTCTTTTGTTCTCTGCCACTGTCTTCTAATTCTATTTTTATCTCTGATTAGATTTAGAATGTACATTGGCGGTTGTGAATAATTGGGACGTTTTCGCTGGTGGGTGACGATTGTAGCTTGGTCGATAGCTTCTTTAATATTATCAGTAAGGTTGGTTATTACATCGTTGATTTCAGATTTTGAGTTGATTACAGTTGGACAAATTATTAAGTGGCATAGTTGCTCTTGGTATATTTCCCAATCTATTGGTCCCTTAATTAACCTTGGAAGACTTGGGACTATTATTGCAGAATTATTAAATGTCATAACCACTGGCAAATGATCGGAGTCAAGTTCTGCAAGCACGACTTGGTGTAGTGGTTCTCTAAAATTTTTATTTAGAACAATATCGAGTATGTCAGGATCATGGTCCACTCTATATGGATATCGAGTTGGCTCGTTAGGTGCCATCACTTGTATGTTGTGTACGGTCAGCAAGTTGTGTAGTTTTACCCCGTTGGAGTTTGTCGATCTGCATCCCCATATTGTATGCTTACAATTTAGATCTCCAACGAGCAGAGTTGGAATTTCTTCTTCTAATACTGTGTTGACATCAGTTGCAATTAATTGTCTGTTTGGAGGTTTATAAGCACATATAATTTTAAGTGAGCTGTTGTTTATTAACGGAAGTTTAATTGCAATTGCTTCAAGGTTTATTAGATTGTTCAAATCCAACTGCGACGCTACTAGAGAACGTTTTATGAGTATTGCTACACCACCGGCACCATAATTATCATTTCTATCTCTTCTATATATATTATATTTAGGTATATTAAATTTTTCGTTTTCTATTAAATGTGTTTCAGTTACACAAGCAATATCAATACTATGTCTGGCCATAAATTCTATAAAAATTGACCTTTGATGTTTTATACCGTTGGCGTTCCAATTTATCATTGTTAAGTTAGAGATCGCTTTTTGATTATTTGCCATTTGTAAATAGCATAGGAATTAATGACATTATAAAATCTTTAATTGTGTTAATGTGTGGACTAAGGAGATCTAAAATAGCTTGTAGTATCTGTTGTGTGAGTGGACTGGATGATTTATCAGTGGTTTGAGAGCTTGTATTGTTTTCAGGTCCTTTGGCATTCTTAAGAATATTTGCATACAGCTCATTCGAGGTAACATTGCCTACACAAGAGGAATTTGGCCTTGATGGGTGGATCGTAGGATTTGTTACTATTTTGGGATTTCTTCGAGTCATTACTGTGGTTTTCGATTGGCACATTTTTTTGTAGTAGCTGCAACCCTTGTAATTTGCTGTGTGTTCGCCTTCACAGTTAACACATTTAGGTATTTCATGTTTCTGTTTACTACATTCAGAATAGTGATGGTCACCTGCGCATTTAACGCATCGGGGTTGTAAAAAGCAATAGTTTTTAGTATGGGCGTACCGCTGACATCTGGTGCACTGTGGTATGTCATTGCTTTTTCGGCGTGGCTCTACTTTAACAATACAATATGCAAGTGTACTTAAATTAAAAATATTCTTTGCTTCGCTGGTCATAGGTAATTCAGCAATAATTATCGGCATACGTACTTTGTTTTTATTTAGTAATCGAGTGACCTTTTTCACGGGATGCTTTCTTTCCGTTAATTCATGAAGTAGTTCGTCGTCGCCTAAGGAAATAGGAACATTTCTAATTACAACTTCAAGTTTACTATTTTCAGGATTGTGGAAAGTGTAATAATTAAGTTTGTTTTCATCATAATATTTAGTTAGGTGGCGGTAGTCATCTACGTTACTTAAATTAATTTTTAGTTGACCACCTTTTAGAGAAGTTGTAAAATCATTTTTAACGATTTGCTTGATATCTTTAACGACCTCTTGATAGTTGTTTGAATTATGCAGAAATATTGGAGGAATTTTGTTTTTAGTAGGCTCGGTGATCGATTTATCGTTGTTTGTTGTCTGCGACGTAGATTGTTGCGCTTTTTGTTCATCTTGCAGCGCTGCATATTTATTACTTGCAATAAGCGTTGTGGTATCAAATAGATATCGTTTTTTGGGATCAGGATCGGTAGTTTGTGGTGACTCCAGGCCACGTTTAGATAATGCTGGTGGATTAGTGTCCATAGGAGAAATTTGACTATCTTTGTAAATCAGCGTTGGAGGTTTAATTGGTTGATACGACATTGTTAGTTAACCCGTTAGATATGAATACCAATCCGAGGCCCGAGGGCTTAGTTTTGGAAATAATTGTTAATTTTAGATATTAAGTAATACGCACTTATGAATTTAATTTGTGGCACACTATCACTTTGTACAGATGATACGGTCACTGCGCTTCAGTACATCCGCTCGCGGCGATAGCTCACTCTAAAACCTAAATTGATGTACGAAGGATATAGCTCAAGAGTAGAATATTGTGGCAGCAAGACCGATGCTATAAAAATAGAAAGCGGTGTAAAACAAGGTTGCACTCTGTCGCCTATCCTCTTCTTAATTGTAATAGATTGGGTAATGAAACGGACAACAGACAACAAAAAAGGCCTCACCTGGAGATTCGGCCAGGTCTTAGAAGATCTAGAGTTCGCCGATGACATCTGCTTAATAACTGAGAAGATTAGTCATATGCAAGAGAAAATCAACATCTTAAATAGTAACGCAAATTATGTAGGATTAAAAGTTAATACAAAAAAAACAAAAACCCTCCGCATCAGCACAACAAGTAGTAATACTAGGCGGGTTCTGGACCAAAGTGTGTCTCTGCGCATGTGTTCTGCGCAGGTTGTTAATAGGGGCGATATTTGCGCGCACCGGATGTCTGGGACGCACCGGATGTCGCGCAGACGTGTGGGGTATTTTTTTCGAGGTGATTGTCCTTAGGGTGACGTCATAGTCTGGGAAATTTGCGTTGGCGCACATGTGTTTGTGGATGACTCATCACAGATGTGGCCACATGTGTTATGATGACCGGATGTCGCGCAGACGTGTGGGGTATTTTTTGCGAGGTGATTGGCCTTAGGGCCTGGGAAATTATTTTCGACATGTGCTTGTGGATGACTCATCACAGCATGTGGCAACATGTGTTATGATGACTCATCGCAGCATGGGGTAAATTGCCTCCTCTTGACACAATTTCGGCTGTCAGTGTTGCAGCAACACGCGTACCTTCAACATGCCTGCAGCAAATTGCATTTGGCAGGCATATGGGAAATATTACAAGGAATTTTCTGAGTTATTTCCTTGGCTTGGCAGCGAACGTATAAGTGCTACCGTTAAGCTGGATGGACATCCGGACTTCTATACAACTAGTACAAAACTACACCTCCCAGACTCGAATAATTTTTTGAGTACAATGTGATGGAACCCATCGAGGAGTATTTAAAAAATTGGAATTTAAAACGTGAATGTGTAAAGAAAATCGTATACGAGTTATATTGATGCTCCGCCGTCATCCTAAAATTCAATGGGTCAGGCTAACCACCACCACCTGATTTTTTACTCCAAGACAATTGTAAAGATATAAATGTTTTTATTTATCTAAATCATATCATAGAAATATTAGTTCTACGATAGCAATGATCAAAGACTGCTTCTCAAATCATAGTTGGAGTCCTCCAATGGAACAACCGCACTTCTGGCCATCTAACATAACAAAAGTGGAGGGCTGCGGCTGTATAAATTGTATCAGGTGGTTAAGCTCAACACAAAATCTTAAGGCACCACTACAACAACCTGAACTGGAACAGGTGCCACCACCATCCCCATCACCAACTCCTTCATTTCAAGCATATAGTTTTACACTTTCTGAACCAACACTGCCTCTAGATTTAAAAATTAAGTTAGGTAATAAACTTATACATGTAATTATTAAAGATTAAAAATAAAAGGCTTTTTATTCTAATATGTGTTTTATTTCATACATTACAATGTATTGGATAAAATAAAAATTACAACAGTTGTTGGTGTTGATGTTGTTGTTGTCATTGTGCCATCTAGTGGTAGTAGTAGGGAAAGCCTCATTGCAAGGCCTGGATCTGGTCAGCCATTTCGATTTCCTCGAAGGAAAGTTTAGTACTGTTACCACACTTTCCGCCAGATATGATGTAGTAGCAGCATCCAGAAAGTCGTTGCAGATCCTCATCTGTGAGACAGTCATATCTTGCTGGTAATATGACTTTACAATCGTGTAGCTCAATAGCTACTTTATCACCGTATCTTGTAGAACATCGAAACACACTTATTATTAAATATTTATTTTGAACAACTAAGTCTTTAACATTTTTCCACTCTTTAATCTCGTTCAACTTAGACAATTTTTCAGTGAAATCTGCCATGTTGTTAGAGCACGGTACAAGCACACACGAGAATGATAACAATGCTGCAAAATACTGAGTTTATATAGCACCACTCAAGATGTTTCTAAAATTATCCTCAACATGTGTTATACACACATGTTCTTGTAACATGCGGTTACGATGACTCATCACAGCATGTGGTAACATGTGTTATGATGACTCATCGCACATGTGGCACATCACAGCATGGAGTAATTTACACAATATTTTTAGCATCTATCCAGCTATTGTGCTGATTTGAAAATCCAAGCCATTTTACAAATACTTTGTTACGTTTTCGTTTTATTACACGTTCAACGAGATGTATGTCTGGATATTTAACTTTTTGAAGCTCTAGATCGTAGAAACACCCTCGAATAGGTTGATTTGAAGCATCTTTTAGTAGATAGGTAATTGGATTAGTTAATTTAACTTGATCGATTGTGAATATTTCATTAGTCCAGTTGGGTGTATATCCTTTTTCAAATATTGTTCGATATTTGCTAATTCGCACAGGATCGCCAACCTTAAATTTTACATTACTTAAATCTGTCATTTTTATATGATTATAGACTTGATTGAGAATTTCCTGCTCATTACTCTTATTCACATCAGCAGGTTTTTTACCAATCGTACTATGTTTTCTGTGATTGTAGGTGTGACTGACTTGAGATAATAGAGAAAGCCATTTGTATGAACCTTGCAAACTAAACATCTTCCACATAATAGATTTAAGTGTACGATTTACTCTTTCAACGACACATGCTTTTTTTGAGCTGAATGTTGAGAAATGGTTAATTTTATATTTATTCATTAGCGTTTGAAAATCTTTATTGAAAAACTCTTTACCTTGATCTGTTTGCAAGTTCTTTGGAATTCGGCCGCTTTCAGACAGTATTTTTTCAGTTGCTCTAGCAACTTCCCTAGAGGTTTTGGTTTTTATAGGTTCTAGCCAAACATATTTTGAAAATACATCTATAATTACTGAAATATATCGATAACCTTTATTTACTTTAGAGTATGGTATCATTTCTACTAAATCAGCTTGATGAAGGTCATCTAATCTTTTTACTATGACACGTCGTCTCCTAAAGTTTATTCGTGCAGGCTTATGTAGCTCATCTACTATCTGAGCCTTAATTGAACTGTTTATTTTCGGTATCTTTTTCTTCCGAGTCATTTTGAACTCCTCTAAATGGTACGGTTTCACCAACTGTAGGTTTAGGCGACGGTTTAGTTAGATTTAGAGAAGAGTAGAGATGATCGATTTCAGATTGAATGTCTGTAAGAATTTCATTTGCTATTTCTATATTTGTACTAGCAGATTTTTGATGTTCAGAAAGTAGGTAAATAACCTTATTAAGTTCTTTGTTAAGGAACGATTTGTTGACAGCGTCTTCTTCATATAGAGGTTGCGCAAGATTGACTAATCGTTTATGTTGAAGATCAATATATTCGAAGTCGTCATCATCATCATATGATCCATAGTAACGATTTTTGTGCTGAATGTGACGACCGAACTTATCCCGCGACATTTTTGAACTGACGTTATTTAATAATTCTAGCTTCTTTTAACTCTTCTATTATGCTAACAATTTCATTTCTGTGATTTGAGTGACCAGCTGCTTGAGAGGCGTATAGTAACTTTAATCGATTCACTAGCTCATTCGGATCGTCCCAGTAAACATAATCCAATGGTTTATTGGTAACCTGTTTATACATTTGCTGCATACCTTTACCAGTACGTTTTTTAATCGCTAATGGCGCTGCCGATGATGATGATGATGATGGTGATGACTGTTCAGGTTTTATAAATTTCTTATATTTCGCTTGGTTGAAACCTACCTTCTGGGCATTTTTATCAAAATCTCTATGTGCTGCATTTGTTCTGTCTATAATATTATAATTTGCTATATCTGATCGAGTTGGAGTTATTTGAGGATCGTTTTTAAATAATAATTCGTACAAACCGGGTGAACCTTCATAGCGCACATTCTGAACAATTATATCTGAACCCTTTATATCCAGTTCAGCTGAACCAAAATAAAATTTGTTTTTATCAAAATCATATCTAATCCCATACCTCCCAAGCTCAGGTCTTTTTATAAGGTAATTGTTTGCATATTTTCTAGGAAGTTCGTCATACTGTTTAAAAATAGAACTTATAGCTTGCGGTTCTATGTTGCGAGGTGATTGAAATTCGTCTTCAGCAGACGATAGCGATTGCGATACTTCATCAGCCGGTTTTGGCGTAAATAATTCCAATTTTGGAAGTTTTTTTGGTGAAATATATTCTTCATCAGCATCATAATCGTATTTGGTTTTCCCTTTATCATCATCATCAGCATCGTCGTAATTGTATTTAACTTGCTTTTTCAATTTGAAAGGTGTAAATTGTGATAGTGATGGAAGATGCTCTTTTTTCTTTATCTCTCCTACAAGAGTCTGCACTTTTTCTGTAACAGGCTTAAAAAATTCTCCGAGGATCTGTTGTTACTGCAAATTACCCTCCTTAAGAGCTCTAACTTTCTGTCTTATAATATTTTTAGTTTTAATAAGTTCTGACGATGCTGCTGCCGCTGTACTCGTTTTCATTATTGATGAGTAAACAGACTGTTAGGTAGGTAAACAGACAGACAGACAGACAGACAGACAGACAGACAGACAGACAGACAGGTAGACAGGTAGGTAGACAGACAGTTAGACAGGTGGACAGATAGGTAGGTAAACTGTTCAAAACCAGACCAGTTCACACACTAACAGCTATCTATCGAATAATAGATTACTAGAATTGTTAGATGTATATATACGAATCAAATTCATAACGATAGCGTCCATTATTTAAATCACTATCTTTGTCTATTACCAAAAATCCGTGTTTATGACTATTCCAGCAATAAGCACACATTTCTTTAAATTGTTCATAAGTCATGTCGGTATTAACATGATCTCGATAGACCTTCTGCAAATTCAGATCATCCTGCTTAAACAACACCAGCATGTTAGCATTATCACGAATAAGATGTTTAGGAATACATGCATATGTTTGACAAAGATAGAAACAGTCTATATTTTTATGCCGACCCATGCTAAAATATTCTCTCATAACGTCCTGTTTGTCGCAAGCAATGTCATCAAAAATAAAAATGCTGTTAGATTTAGCTTGATCAGGCGGTACAATGTTCGCACCATCGCTGTATGTATAGTAACCAACCTCAGGAATTAATTGAAAAACATACTTAGATATTCAAACTTTGCTTGAAACAGCGATTTTGAATATATATAAATATTTTCGAATCGTACTCCATTAGCATCTACTATTAGCGAAATAATGATGTTTGTTTTACCACAATTCGATGGACCTAGAACGAGACATCGTATCGTGGAAGGTAACAACGGTCCGTGTCTCCTGCTTAGAGATGTAGTATGATTATCGTCATGATTTTTTATTGACAAGCTGTTTTCTAGTTTAACTACCTTCATGACGACTAATTGCAAACTCATACTAATACAGCTATGAGCTTAATATATATTAAGGTTCTAATCAACCAGCTCTCAGTTCTATAAAATGCCTCGTCATCGAAACAGTAAACCAGTCATTCGACGGCGAGGGGCAGGTGTAGTCAATACGCTTATTAATAAATTGCCTTTCGAATTGCACATACCTGGATATCAATATTGCGGACCAGGTACAAAACTAGAGAAAAGAATTGCAAGAGGAGATCCTGGAATTAACAAATTAGATCAAGCGTGTCGCGAGCACGATTTGGCTTACTCAAAATATTCCAATAATATAGAGGAACGGCACAAAGCTGATAGTATTTTAGCTAAAAAGGCTATTGAGCGTATTAGGGCTTCAGACGCTAACTTAGGCGAACGCGCTGCAGCTGTAGGAGTAACTGCAGCTATGAAGGCAAAAGTAAAGATGGGGATGGGAGCTAAAAAGAAAAAAAGTCAAACTGGTAAAAAGAAAAAAGGTAAACGTCATTGTGGTGGTGCTCTTACTTTCAATCAAGTCTTGAAAAAAGCAAGATCTCAATTAGGAGGCCGAGGACGTTTGCAGCAAGACTTAAGCAACGCTACGAATATAGCTGTTAAGGCAATTAATAAAATAAAAAGGAAAAAAATTATTAAAACTCCACGCGTAATACCTGTACCTAAAACAGGAGGAATTTTACCTTTGATTCCAATCTTTGCAGCTCTTAGCGCTTTAGGAGCTCTTAGCGGCGGAGCTGCAGGAATTGCAAAGGCAGTTAAAGATACCGAGTCTGCAAAGAAACAATTAGCAGAGTCTGAAAGACATAATAAAACGATGGAAACAATCGCTTTGGGTAAAGGGTTATATCTAAGACCTTATAAAAGAGGATACGGATTGTTCATGACAAAAAACTAGTAATGCAGCTACCAAACCGCGCCTTGACAAATATCGATTTACAATCATACGCTAAACGTTTAAAAATTCCAAACTTTCGAGGTATCTTTATGAGGGATGATTTACCGAAACAGGTTCGCAATATAGAATGTGGTATTGTAAATTTAGATGATAAAACGAATCTTGGCACACATTGGGTAGCTTACATAAAACGTGGGAAAGATGCAATTTACTTTGATAGTTTTGGAGACTTACAACCGCCAAAAGAGATTGTGAAATATTTGACAAGTAGCAAAGATGGTAGCTGTCATCGTATTAAATATAATCACCAGACATTTCAAACGTATGATTCTGTAAATTGTGGACATTTATGTCTTCAGTTTTTGCACAATACCATGTGTAATTGAAATTAATAGCTTCCAGATGGCTGTAGTTGTACATCTGCAGATCTGCAAGTTAAATGTATGAAGTCATTGCGTGAGAATGTTCTCGTAACTTGATATTTAGCCCCGAGGAGCTTTGCACAGACTTCACACCATGAGTCACCAACCTCGACCACACATCATGAGTCACCAAACTCAACCGTACGACGAATATAGAATGCAACTTAACCGTTGGTTGGCGAAGCTAGAGGTGTTGAAAAAGGATGTGGAGACATATCAGAAATTAAACGATATGTCAACACAGTTTTTCCACCTGCAATTAAGCGATCTGCAGCAGCGACAGCAGCATCAGCAGCAGCAGCAGGATCAGCTCTTCCTTCTCCTAATAGATCAATTCAATCATGCCCTGTCAATGGAGCAGTATAATAAAGAAGATTAGGAATAGACATAGGAACACCTGCAACAGCAAGCAGGTTCAATTTTACCCTATTGTTCAAATCCATCATTTCCATAAGAGAGAAGTGGAAAATGACGATGATCTTCCGCACAATTACTGGCAGTTGTGCGCACTCGACAGGATGAGGTTTAAGGATAGAATAGATAAAATGTCGCTGGTGCTAGAGCCAGTTTTAAAAAAGAAATTAGAATGTATTATAGAAAATAATTGTAATAAATAGGATGTAGGAAAAAGGAAAATAAAACTCATTTGTTTAAAAAGTTGTTTTATTTCTAGTAAGCACATTTACAATTGATGAGATGTAACATAACAAATTACATACATTTACAACAAATTTAATAAATTTCCTCATCATCATTCTCATTTTCATATCTCGTGTCTGTTAGTAATACATCGAGGGATAGTAATTTGGATAATAAATCTCTTAGCTATTACAAAAACTGATACGTCAGAGGATGTCATGGCTGGCATGTGTGCGCAATATGATCAGCAGCAGTAATCTAATCACCAACGTTTTCTCATAATAATATATAATATTCTGAGAGGAGGTCGTCGGCTGACAGATTAAATTAATAGCCTCCAGATGTTTTGTTTCAGTTCTAGTTAAACTGTCTAATATTAAACATGTCCTGGACTTTTACACTGTCTGGGAACGAATCTGTTCTCACGGCTCAGTATCCATCCATACATCTGGATTCTGAATCTGAATACGTTATAGGATTAATCAGTTTTGAAGCATATAATGCTATACCTAATATCGAATCAGATAATAATAAATTTCATTATACAAACATTGACGGTAAGCCTAGTGTAATTGAAATACCCGAAGGTTCTTATGAAGTCAATGATATTAATCAATATATTCGTCGTGAACTAGGTATAGGTGGTGTAAGTAATTTAACAAAGCCTAAGCTACCCTCTCCTCAAACGGGTGGCGGTAATGATGTACTAGAAAATATTGTACAGCAACGAGCAGAACCTGTGCTACGTATTAAAGCTAATAATAACACGCTCAGGAGCGAAATAAAATCAACCTTTGCAATCGATTTTACTGCTAAAGATAGCATTGGCCAATTATTAGGCTTCAAACTTAAAAAACTGAAACCTTATGGCAGATATATTTCCGATAATCCTGTAGATATATTTAAAGTTAATACTATATGTATTGATTGTAATATCGTAACTGGAACTTATCACAACAGCAGTGCTGTACACAGAGTTCATCAGTTTTTCCCTACAGATCCACCAGGATTTAAAATTGTAGAAAATCCTTCTAATGTTATATATCTACCAATCAATACGAGAATTATCGATAACATTGTCATACAAATACTGGATCAAAATGGTAAATTGGTCAATTTCTGCGGAGAAACCGTCACGGTAAGGTTGCATCTCAAAAAACAAAATGGTGGTTAGATACAACTCTTTAAATAAACAGCAGCAACAACAAACATATATTAGGGATGAACAGTTTGTATCCGACATTAGTAGACTACCTGCAGTCGACAGATTAACATCTGACAATAAACTGTTCCTAAAATCTTTGGGGTTTAAGTTAACTGATAGAAGTAACGACGGCGAAGGGAAAAGGAAGAAGAGAAAACATCTGGTCCGTTATTAAATTAAATTTTGTTGTTAATATTAGAAAAATTCTAATACTCTGTCATATTAAGAGCGCTTGCTTTTCATCATCATCATCATCATCATTAAATAAAAATGACGGTTTCAGAAGTACTAAACGTTACTGAAAAAGCTTTTCAAGATAATTCAATTATTTATGCGGAGAAACATACGCACCAACCCTATTCTTCTACAACATTTAATAATAATGATGAAATACGAATACCTATTTTACATCAAGATGTGTACACATTACCGTGCAACAGTGTTATATGTTTTGAAGGAAAATTGTTAAAGAATGCAGATAGTAAACCTACCGCAACAGGATCATTTGTAAATTTAGGCATATCTCACCTACTTGATGAAATTAGATATGAACTTAATGGTGTAGCGATTGATCGCGTGAGAAATGTCGGTATAACTGCAACTATGAAAGCTTACGTATCATATAATTCGAACCAAAGTATTCGTTTGGAGAATGCAGGTTGGGCTCCGACCAAAACAACTATTGAGGGATTGGTTGACTTAAAAGGCAATTTTCAGATATTTGTCCCCTGCGAAATGTTGATGGGAGTTTTTGAAGACTTTAGAAAGATTTTACTAAACGTTCGTCAAGAATTAGTACTTATTAGAAGCAATCATGATTTAAATGCTGTTATTAATACTACGGCTGATGAAAAGCTTAAAGTAGAATTAACAAAAGTGTATTGGAGAGTGCCGCATATTTCGGTGGCTGATGTAAATCGTTTAAAATTATTAAAATACGTTGAGCAGAGTAGTCAGCTGGAAATAAATTTTAGAAGTTGGGAATTGCATGAGTATCCAGTATTACAGCAAACAAAACGACACACTTGGGCAATAAAAAATGTTAGTCAAGTAAAACTCCACACTACATTATTGTAGGTTTCCAGACAGACAGAAAAAATAAAAATAATAAAAATATGAGTCAATTTGATTCTTGTGATTTAAGAAATATTACACTCTACCTCAATTCTGAAAGATACCCCTATGATAATTTAAATCTAGAATTTTCCAGCAATCGTTATGCTCAACTGTATGAAATGTTTGCAGGATTTCAATCGTCTTAGTACGAGCATGACAATCAACCTGTTCTTGCACCTGTGCAATTCAAAAGTATAGCTCCATTAGTTGTAATAGATTGTTCTAGACAAAATGAGACATTAAAAGGCGGTGCTGTAGATATTCGGCTTGAATTCGAAACCAATACTGATATACCGCAAAATACATCAGCTTACGCATTGATTTTATTCGATCGAAAAGTAAAATATAATCCTTTCACCAGCGACATAAAAATAGTTAACTAGATGTTGCACGATTAGTTGCAGATTGTCTGTTCGTTCAATAACAACAATAGTGATTGCGATGAAATTTATTGATATTCAAGGTTTTCAGTATAAAAATAGCAACTTTATTTGTAAAGAAATAGCTGTATATGATAGTGATACAAATGATACAATCCATCAGATTGTAGAACCGCCGATACCGTACGAGCACCTTTCAGACGCTTTAAAAGATCAGGTGGTTTGGCTTACAACAAATCTGCATGGACTAGAATGGAACAATAATGGAACAATACCCTACGAAGAATTATCTCTGTACATCCGGAGGATCATACAAACTAATGATTTCATATTTCTCAAAGGATTAGATAAAAGAATATGGATTAAAAAAATGTTGATTGGTGAACAAACTGATAATGTAAAATTTATTGATTTACCAGCTTGCCCCAATATAAAGCAATTAAAGACCCTGTATAATGCTAATTTTTGTTCCCATCATATTGGTACAAGAGTGCAATGTGCTAAACAAAATGTACACATTTTGCACAAGTGGTATAATGAGTGGCATTAATTGCCATTAGTTGACACTTAATCTGCACATGTGCATCCTGCTGCGGACGCTTAATCTGGACCTCCTGCTGCGCAGTATAGAGTAGTAGGAGGAAATTTGCATGTATATAAGAATAACTGTTCTGCTATAGGAACATTAATTCAACATGAGTCCAATGTGCCAACAACTGCCTGCTATTTCATCGTCAACATCAACCACCACCGTCGACAGCGATGAGGGATCGTGGACGTGGCACCAGCCTCAAGACGACCCTCACGTTTGGTCGGGTATGGAGGATGTTGACGATCCTCCAACCATTGATGTTGACGACGACGACGACGACGACGATCATTCGACCATTGATGTTGACGACGACTTTTCATGTTGCGGTTGCGAATATTGCCAGGGGTTACCAGAATCGCCATCATCATCGCAGCCTCAGCAACCACCATCATATTCAGCAATAGATGATGAAGATGTCCTGGGTCGATGATGATGGCTATTCGTACACCTGCGGGAGCGAATATTGCCAGGAATCTCCATCACCATATCCCGAGCAACCGCCAGCAGAACAATCGCAGCCTCCCCAGCAGCAACCGCAACCTGAATTTCAGGCTGAATATGAATTCAGCCTGCCTGCACCGGCCCTGTCACCTCATATGTCGCCAATAAAAATTCATATAAAATTAGGTAGTAGTAGTTATATTTATATTATAAATAGTACTGAATAAAAGACATTTTATTTTCATGCATGGTTTTTTATTTAATTAAATATCTTATTTATTTATGAGTGAAACAGAACTTAACCTTAACAATACTGAATAAAAGACGTTTATTTTCATACATGTTTTTATTTAGTGAAATATCTTACGTATTCATGAGTGAAACAGAACTTAACAAAGAGTAAGTATCAATATAGTCTTGAGGTGTTGTTGAGGGCCAAGGACCGGAACAAGGACCAGTTCTCCAACCGACAGCTTCGCCATTTTGAGCTTTTCTGATATTTTCCTCAAGCCATTTAAAAATATCTTTGTGTTGATGTACAGCGCTGGGTTGAAATATATAAGCTATGTGGTGTGTATTCAAATACTGGAACACGTCTTCTATAAACTTGATGCGAGCATAATAGGCAGCCTCGAAGATCGCATCGTGAAGAAAATATGGATATTGTTGCTGCTGCTGCTCACCTGCTACAAATTCAATTCGAGAGTCAGATGATAATAATATTTCAATAAGAAAATGCTGCTCGTAGGAACTGGTGTGGTGTAGAGATAATTTTGATAGCACCAAGTTAAGATCTGTCTCACTATTAATTTTCAACTTTCTCCCTCTTACTTCGTTAATAATTTTTCTAATAACATCGAAAGCATCTAACATAGTTCTTAAAATTTCACTTACGACATCAGTTTCAACAGTTTTAAAGTGCGTAGCCCAAATAAGAGTTTTACTAGGTATAGCAATACCAACTTTTTGTAATATATACTTCAAAGTTTGCAAATCGTTACGTCCTATAGCATTACGTAAATGATAATTATAGGTTTCTTTATTTTTAACGTACAGATCTTTGTTCAACCACTGTATATTTGAATTTTGCTGCGGCAACAACATTGTGCCGACTGAGATATCTTATACTGTTTACATATTACTTATACATTATGAGAAGCAAGGAAAATAAAAAACATATTGCAGAAAAAATTGTTTATTTGCAGTAAGTAAACGTATATACAATTGTATGAGCCCCTCCAGCTGTGAAGCCTTCTTCGACCGCAGTCTGGGTAGGTGGCTAGCCTGACCCATTGAATTTTAGAGAAAAATAGGAGTGACGATCATTAAAGGTGTTTTATATAAGCCTTCTTCAGCCGCAGCCTGGACAGGTGGCTAGCCTGGTCCATTGAATTTTAGGATGACGATTATCAAATGTGTTTGCATGTTTTCTAAGCCTTCTTCGACCGCAGTCTGGACAGGTGGCTAGCCTGATCCATTGAATTTTAGAACGACTGTCAAAGGTTTTTTCTGCATGATTGTATTCAAATAATGAGTATTGCAGAGACATGCGTACTTTATATTCATGTGTTTGGCAGTTGGTACCCCCAAGGCAAAGTATCTGTATAAATATAGTTTACTATTCTTTTGTCATCGTGGCAGTCTAACGCCTTTTTTCTTTGTTTTAAAGAAAAGACATTGTGGGTTTTTGATCTAATTGTTCGCTGTTCGCAAAATACAGTCTCGTTATTAAAAAGACTGTCTTTGTAATCGTCAAATGTAATTCTATTCAAAGCAGCTCTGGTAATACCTTTAGCTTTCTTTGTAATTCTAAATTCCTCATTCTCATCATCCTCTAGTGTTTTCAAAGCATACATTTTTGCACGTAAACCAATAAATTTTGTAATTATTTTTCCCCCCATTTCATCCTTCATTAGGCCTAGAACCTTTTTATTAGCTTGCGGAAGGTTATATGGATTGTTTGGTGGATAATCGCTTGTATCAAATTTGTGAATATCTTCTCGCATTAAATCGTATATATTCGTGAAGGTAAAATGATATACAAGACTATCTGTGTCGGTGTAAAGCAATTTTGCATTATTACCCATTTTCTGTTTAATATATTTATAATGGAAATCGTATATTAAAATTTTTGAAAGATCTAGAATTGAAAATCCTACGTATATTGGCTTATTAAAAACTACTTCCAACCGATCTAATTCTATGAGTACCAAGTTTTCATCTTTATTTAAAATAGTAATGCTGTGAAAATTTGGTTTTGATATGTATGCATTGACTCCGTACCTACCTTCCCATTTAGAAAGTAATTTTACTGATTTGTATTTTCTAACATTTTCCATAGTCTTTCCAAATACAGCGTTATTCATAAGTTTATAGAAATCTTTTTCAAAATTATTTTTGGCGGCTTGTCGTAATTTTGTATTTAAATCTATGTACGATTTAAGCCAAGCTGATTGTTGAAACTTTAATATTCTATGAATTTTTACAATTTTCAAACCTAAACTTACAGCCTGTTGCAGATTGCGATAATGTATTATGTAGTTTTGTTTTTTAAATAATGTAGTCATTAATTTTGAATGTTTCGATGATGGTGGTGTATAATGATCAGGACAAAGAGGTAAATCTTTGTGAAGTTCGAATAAATGTTGAGGATATTCTAAATCAACTTCATAAATATATCCTGTTTCAGCATTTTCTGGAATATTTAAGTGATCAATATTATAAATTTCTAAATCATTTACCCATTCAAATCCCCCATACGGTAGATATTCGGACATTGCCTTGCCGTACATGTTATTAATGTCAAAATACAGGATATATGATTCAGGATCAGTTTCTACATATTTTTTATGCATAAATCGATTATTAGCTTTAGCGTAGCGATTTGAACACTGCGCTAACTCTCCTCTAATTCCCTTTTCTATAAAAAGCAGTTGATCTACATCTGTCAGTAATTCAAGTTTAACTTTAGTAGTTTTTAGCATTGCTTGAAAAGAAAGTCCTGGTGCTGTGTAAAAATGTAAAGCATCTAATCCGTATGTTTTCATAAAATTTTCTCTGAAATTTTCAAACACATCGGCTAAGAGCAGAACGTCGACAGTAAGGTACATATCTGCATACTGGCCTAAAGTTTGCACATTGAAAGTGTTCCAGACACGCAGCGCATGTTCATAATTTTCATCAGAAATAGCTGTTCCATGCAGCTGGTTAAAAAAATGAGTTTTTTCGGGAAGAGTATTGTCATTCAACTTTTCAAAACTGTCTAAATAGTCGTAGGGAAAGATCCCCTTACGTAGTAATAATTGAAATTCTTCTTCGCTCTTACAAAATTTGTGCGTAATAATTTTTAGGTTATTCGGTAAATTTAGAGACAATTGTTCTAAGCTGCTAGCCATGAATCGAAACGAGTCTAAAAATCTAAAATAAATATTTGTTCCATGCATATGCTTTGTAAATGAAATATATTTTTCCTTATTTATAGGTAATAATTTAATTTCTCCCCTAATCAGGTTTGCTAATGGTTTTATAATAAAATGCGCATCATACCCGCTGAGATTATGAAAGAGAACAGGAATATAATGAGCATCTTTGTAATTAAGATTACAATGTTGGTGAGCACTGCCTCTGAACTCGCCTGTCTGATGATTGTGATCACGTACACGCACGTCTTTAACAGAGAAGGGTTTTTTGCAAATATAACAGCATACTGATTTTTTAAAAGACTCGTTTTGCTGTTGACTAATATTCATAGGTTGCACATTTTTCAATATATCACTTACTTGATATGTTATAGTCTGTAATTCTTTTACAAATCGCTCAATACAGTCAGCACCGCGATATATCCAAAATCGTGATAAACTGTCGTCATATGAGCATTTTAAATAATATGCGATACTAAATGGCGTGTGTTTTTGATAAACTGTGCTATTTTCAGCTGACATAGCAAGGTTGTTTTGCTTTTCTAAAATACATTCCACTTCCGCGTAGATTGAAAATGGCACTTTTTCCTGATATTTATAGTTTGTAAATTCTATGCATTCACCCCTGTAAGGCATTCTAACTTTAGTTTTATTTACGCTATTGCAATTTTTAATGTGATTTATGTGCGACTGTTTAGTTACGAAGTGATTTAGACAAATATCGCATAGAAAAGTTTGAGATTTTTTCTTATGCATCTGAGTTGTAACCAATCTAGATAAATTTTTAATCCAACAAAAATGAAACTGCTTCTCCCCGTTGGGTATCATTAATAAATGTATAGCATCCTTATTAATTAATGTATTTTTACTAATATATATCGGCAGTACTATATTTTTACTATATTTATTTTTCCTTTCTAAAGTATAAATATTTATACGCAAATCATTCATTCTTTCAAATTTTGATACGTTTTTTAATTTTATTGGAAATTCTAGGCCTGCGTAATTTAAAACTTCGTTGAAATGTGGATACGAAGATATTCTATCAGAATGCTTATCTGCAGGATGTAATGCCGATACTATTGACCACAAAAAACAATATTGATCATCATTTTTTACGTTAACTACAGCTTTTTTATTTTTTATATCTTGAGGCAAGTCGATATAACTACCTACCGTTAGGGGACTGTAATTATTTAAATTTACCTTTAAATGTAGTATCTCGAGTAAACTCCAACCTGAATCACGTTCTTGAAACTCTTCTAATTTTGTCAACAGTTTATTTTCCACATAGTTTGCGTACCATTGTTTTATATTAGTACCAGAATCAATTTTTTCATTTTTAGTAGCAAACGTTTTTAAATCTATCTCCCCACTGCTAGGTTTGATAAAATATGCGCTAAATATTACATTAGCTTTAAAGATTAAATTATTTTTCATAATCTTTTTAATTTTTATTGAAAAACTTTTATACGATTTTGAAAGAAATTCTTGAGGCTTCTTATAACCCAAATTTGCAATGATGCCAGTCCTTATTCGACTATGAAAGCATGATTCTACGTCTTCCCACACTAGCTTGTTTTTATTTAAAAACTTTTGCTGTCGCTTGCCTCCTACACCCGATCCTCTCTTTACTAATTTGATTTTTAAATTTCTTAATAATTGCCGCTGCCCCTTTAATAAACTAAGGTTTGCTTCTAACTTGAAAGGATTTTCATTCTTACCACCACCATCACGAATAAACCGCCTAACAGTTAAAATAGTTCTATTTACAAGCTTAATCCACCTATCAACCTCATCACTACATTTTATCAACTGTAATGCACTCCTAATTGACTTTATAGAATTTGAACTTAATTCTGAAATGCTTATTGCTGCACACATGCTGAAAGTACGCGTGTCGCTGCAACACTGATTTTGCAGACAGCCGAAATTGCGTATTTAGAGAGAAAACACATCTGGCGAGCAATGATGTCATCACCCGCAAATTTCTCACGCACAACTGAGGAGACAATTTACCTCATGCTGCGATGAGTCATCATAACACATGTTGCCACATGCTGTGATGAGTCATCCACAAGCACATGTCGAAAATAATTTCCCAGGCCCTAAGGCCAATCACCTCGCAAAAAATACCCCACACGTCTGCGCGACATCCGGTCATCATAACACATGTGGCCACATCTGTGATGAGTCATCCACAAACACATGTGCGCCAACGCAAATTTCCCAGACTATGACGTCACCCTAAGGACAATCACCTCGAAAAAAATACCCCACACGTCTGCGCGACATCCGGTGCGTCCCAGACATCCGGTGCGCGCAAATATCGCCCCTATTAACAACCTGCGCAGAACACATGCGCAGAGACACACTTTGGTCCAGAACCCGCCTAGTATTACTACTACAACAAGTACCCAAGAAATAGAACTTGAAGGAGAAAAAATACAAAACGTCGACCAATTCGTGTATTTAGGAAGCGTAATTGAGGACTCAGGAGGATGCCAAAAAGACATCAAGAGGAGAATTAGCAGAGCACAAAATGCATTCAATAAACTAAAAAAAGTGTGGACCTCAAATGAATTAACCACGAAAACCAAAGTGCGAATCTTTAATACAAACGTGAAAAGTGTGATGTTATATGGATGTGAATCATGGGCATTAAACAAAAAACAAATGCAACAACTTCAAACCTTTACCAATAAGTGCCTAAGGAGAATCCTGAAGATATACTGGCCTAATAAAATATCAAACGCGGAGCTATGGCAAACCACGAATCAAGAACCAATCAAAAAACTAATAAAACAACAGAAGTGGAAGTGGATTGGTCACACCCTACGCAAACCAAATTCAGATATTACTAAACAAGCAATCGAGTACACGATTAAAGGCAAACGAGAAAGGAAACGACCAGCCAACACATGGAGAAGAAGTACGAACGAAGACTGCAATAGCATCAAAACAAGCTGGACTGAAGTTAAACAAACAGCCCACGACAAAAAACAGTGGAAAGAAATGATCAACTATATGAACACAGAAGATAAGTGAAAAAAAGAAAAAACCGCACTACACAACTAGCACAACCATTTAGTGAATATTGAAGAGCAAAGGACGAAGATAGCCCAAGGCTAGCAACCCTGCGGCTATACACCCCCGCTACAGAAACGCTTCGGCGCCCTATGCTCCACGAGGAGTCAAGAGGACTAAGTAAGTAAGTAAATCACGCTCTACCGTAAATTTGAATGTCAACATAACCTAAAATGTCTAACACAATGTGACGGAAAAAGTGTCACCGAACTAAGTTTTTATATTTCTGTTATCGTAGAAAAAATAGTGTATGATACACGTGTATAAGTGCCATTTAAACACTCGACGCGACGTTAAAAGTACTCCGCTTTGCGTCGTGCTCTTAAACTCGTCGCACGTGCTTTAAAGGCGTACTTATACACTAGTATCATAATATACTATTATTAGCGAATAATATGTGTGTGTCTTGCACTTCAATTAAAACAGGGCCGGACATAAATAATTATCGGCTTCAGGCAATTTTAACATTGGGTTTTTGTTTCACATTTTGACATTTGCGTTATTTTAAACACAATTATGACGTTATTTTTTATGATGTTTTACGTTGTTCAAGTTAGCAACATCCTGCGAGTAGCCTCAAGCTACATTGCACGTAGGTTGTTTTAGAATTTAATTCTATTTTCTTTTATTTATTTTGTGTTTCTATGTGTTTTTATGTTATTATTTGTTTTTGGCATCAATAAATTCGTGTCCATTGTTTAAACTTAGGTTTCAGTCCGACCAGCACTACTAGGGGAACCTGCTTTGGCAGATAGTGATATTTCACAAGTCACTCACTGACATATTAAGAGAGTTTAATATTCACTGAGCTAAATAGGGGATAAAAAGGACAAATAATTGTTTCAGTATTAAGGAGTCCGAGACGTCTAATTCAAATTTAATGTCTTCACGGAGGGATAAAAAATTCGTATCTCATATGCTACCTAAAAAATATAAAATAGTTTTTGGAATTATATTTTTATAAATTAAGAAACTATTTCACCTTGATCTTTTTATTATTTTTATCCCCTACTCCCCCTCCAAAATTTCTTCGGGTCAGCATCGACTCAATGTTGGTAACCCTAGAAATTCGCTATTCAACTAGTACTTATATTAAATACAAAGTGTATGCTAATGCGTCCAGAGCACATGTACAGTTGCGGAATAAAAAATCCGGGCGAGTCTTATAGAGGATTTTTGCAATTTTTGGGTAATGTAAATTGGGCTTTGCGTTTCTAGGTTAGAAATATTGACAGTTAAACAATGAGGCATGCTGTCATATACGAGTAATTATTTTGACTTTGACTAATTTCACCAGGTAACGTGATAAGTAAAGTAAGGTAAGATATACACTGAATCATTTTAAGTGCCTGGATTTTTAATTCCGCGACTGTACTTCACAAATCAACTTCATTAAAGGAAGCCTGCACACCGTCAACATCCTGCATTATGTGAGTAGCAGCTATATTTCCGGAAACCGAAGGAACCCCATCTTGATTCGACGCACCACGTCTAGTCATCCCATGAAAAGTGGTCGTACGGTAGGATAGTTGCCTTATTCTCTGCCATTTGAATGTTAATTAGCCCGCGAAACTGTTAAATGCTCGTTACCATTTTTGAAAGAGGCAATTTAAGACCGAAATTTTACTAGAGTAAAAAACAGTAATTTTTCTTTGATCTGATATAACCTCTAGGAACTCACAATTTGAAAATTAAATTGTTGGTTATGTCATGAAAAGCAAACAATACTGGTCTTAAGTACATCGAACTCTAAAAAAGAATTCGTTTACTAATTTTTGAGTTACAGGCAATAATATCTGAGTACCCATTCTAAGCCCTTACGCATCATACTTTTCAGATATAAGCTAATTAATCACAGGTAAGGCAAGTGTAGCCCTGGGTTTATAGCAACGTTTTGGTCCAGTGAAGTATTTTTATAATAGGTACGGTGCAAATGTAATTTACGCAACCCAGTATTTTTTTATATAATTAATAAAAATAAATAGGTATTGGGGATATCACGGCAATATATACTATGATACGCCCCCTCTACGAATGGAACGCCAAATAAATATGTTATACTCTCCAGTGTGATACTGAAGAGCTTTCACACGCGGAGAATATCAATACTATTTATTGTTCATTGAAATGTTAAACAGTATTTAACATGATCGCGTCCTCGAATGTTAAGATACATTTAACATGCATCCACTTATTTAACATGCATCCACGCGCGTCCTCGAATGTTAAGATACATTTAACATGCATCCACTCATTTAACATGCATTCACTATAGCAACATCACACATATTCATGGTAGTCCGATTTCGATTTAGCAGTTTTTAGTAATTATTATTGATTCAAAATTATTGCCTCAATGAACAATAAACTAATGAACGCATTTCGAGGGGAAACCGTCTTAACATTTCTCACATAAATTACCACTCTTGCTTCGCTGCGCTCGCTCGAGTGGTAAAAATATGTTCGAATGTTAAGACTGGGTTACCCCTCTTAATACGTTAATTACTATAAACAATGGCTGGATTTAAATATTTTCTTTCTTGATCTTTACATGCAAGAAGTTAAGCAACCAATTTTTACTGAAATCTCTGTGTTTTGTAGTAACTGTGATCCTGGTAATTGCCTATGTAATATTAAGATTAAAAAACCAACATCTGCAAAATATTTGGGCATTACTGTTGATCAGCATATGAGATGGGATTCACATATGTATGTTGCAAACTTAGAAAATTAATATATATGTTTAAAAGATTACGAGATATATTATCATTGAAACAATTATACAGCTTCTACTATGCATTAGTTCAGTCAGTCATCTCATACGGAAATATTGGCTGGGGTGGTGCAACAGGTCTACGCATTGGAAGAGTTAGTGTATTACAAAAATATATTAAAAATAATGTTGCGCAAACCATTGCTATACCCGACTCGGCAATTGTTTCAGGATAGTCAAGTTTTAACAGTAAATAAATTATTTTATAATGGGATTTTAAAACATGTAAGAAAAAATCCTACAATTGTTAACAACATATAATACAAGAAACAAACCTGATGATATTCCAATAAAAACAAATAAAAGTGTGGGGCAGAGTAGCTTCCATTACTACTTACCAAAAATTCTTAATCAGTTTAAAATTAGTATATTATGCAACGAGCATTTAATGATAGCTATTAAGACACGAGTATGAGAATTACGACACGAGCCGTAGGCGAGTGTCGTAATGAATATGAGTGTCTTAATAGCCATTAAATGAAAGTTGCATACACATTTTTGTCTACGTCTAGTTGTAATAGTGAAAAATAAGCACTTTATTTTCAATTTTTTTAAAATTATAATGAAATTATGAGTTGTAACAAAGGAAATATTATGGAAAACTTTTATTATAAACAAAACACAAAAATGTCACAAAATCAAGGTTTAACAAAAAAAAGGAAATTTTTGAATTATTTTTGATTTACAGTTATATTTGTGATGGTAGGTACAGTTATTAAAGTGCAACTGCGGCGCTTCTGGTAGTTTTGTGACAATATTGGTGGATGCCATTGTTGATGTTGATGGAGTAGTAATGTTTATTGAATTGTTGGTTTGGTTATATTCTATTGAATTCACAATTTCATTGTCTACGCTGACTTTATTTTGAATTGATTCGTCAATGTAGTTTTCGGCCACTGTTGTGGATTTCCATCCTCCGTGACGTTTTAGTGACGTGATGTCACCACCAGCGTCAACCAATATTGTGGCAGAACTGCGGCGAACGCAGTGTCCGGTATATAAATTGGGATCTGGAAGATTTAAGTAAGTAGCAATTTCTTTTCCCATGTTTCCAAATTTGTTTATTCCTACGTTTTGTACTGTGCATTTTCCATTTACATAATTGATAAAAAAAGATGGGGTTGTGCAATTGTTTGGACGAAGATTCATGTACTTCTTGCATATTTCATAATACTTTCCCGTTACTGTGAATTTTCGTGTTGTTTTAGTTTTTGTATTTTTAATTGTGATTAAAAGGGTTGATGTATAACCATTTACATCTCTAAATTCCAATTTGTGTAGCTCATTCCTTCTACAAGCTCCCATAATACCAAAGATGCATGCCACCTATGAAAAAAAAACAGTTTTTCATGTACATTTGATTGCAAACTATGATTTACTTACCTTGGACAATAAATATTTAACATCTGGGGCTGTCATTTGTAGAAAACGTTTTTAATTTTTTTTTAGTTTATATCCTTCAGATTTTCTTTTCAATAAGGCGTGCAATTTGGGACATTTGGTTATGTCCACTTTTTGTTTAATAGATAATGTAGATTTCAAAATTGAATAATATGTCCATAAACTTGTAGATTTTTTTCTTTTTTGATAACTCATCAAAATAAACAATTAAGACGTTTTCTGAAAAGCTGCTAACCTTATTTTTGTCCCTCCAATCCATAAACTGAGAATATATTTTTTTGTATGCCTTTGCTGATTTTACGTAATAAATTGTTTGCGACATATGTGGTCTGTTCCACAATTTCTGGTGGGGTTAAATTCTTAATTTCACTCTCACTATCACTCATTTTTACCGATTTTATTTGCAACAATCACAAATTTTAGGAATTTACCAGGTAAACAGTGACTATCAATTGTTAAAATTGATAAATTTTAGACCTGTCAGATGGTCATGGCACTCTTTGATATTAACCGAATATTGGTTATAAACTTGTATATTAATGAAAAATTTGAATCTTAATGGATATTATTAAAGTACAGGTAGGAAATATATTGTTACGTTCTTAACGTTCGGGCTATTTAAAATTATACGACAAACATGGGTTCAAACATTTATTTACAACAATGAATTATTACGATTATTGTTATTTAGATTAGATTAGATTTCACGACTGCCTTTTGCTGGCATGCGCACGTCAGCCCTTAGGGCTTTTTGTACTGTCGGGAGTTTTCAAGTTAGCAAGCCGACATCCGTGTCTTTTACTAGACTTGCAATGTCCCCTACTAGCTTGTGGTTGTCAATAGAGTTAAGGCTCCAATCGAGTTGGTGTCTTTTACGCTCTAATGCTGGGCATTCAAAGAGGATATGATAGGCTGTTTCATCATCCTCTTGGCATAGTCTGCAAACAGGTTCATCTCTATAGATATTGATCCTGTGCATAAATTCTCTGAATGCTCCAGTGCCTGTTAGTAGACTGACTACTTGCTTGATTCGAGTTCTGTTCAGTCTCAACAGGGTTTTGGTGGTATGTGGATTCGGAGTTTTTAGCAATCTTTTGCAGTGTGTTGCTTGATTGTAGTTTCTCCACCTTAGTTGGTGTGCGGTATTGACCCATTCATTAATGGCTCAAACATTTATTTCTCTCTCTTAAGTCGTTGTTCGGTTTCGAACGTCGTGACCCCTTTCTGCATCAAAAATGTGTTAATGCGCGCCACGCATCTCTGTCTTCTACTTGTTGCATGCATTGTGTTAGTGGAATGCCTGTAAAGTGTGGTACTTGATCTATAAAACGATTTGGCGAGCGACCTCTTTTTCTTTTACCGTCTACTTTGCCCTGTACTACTAATTTTTCTAAACCATCCTTCCGGATGATGTGACCGAAAAATTTTAGGATTTTTTTCTGAATGCTCCGCAGTAGTCGGTTATCGGTACCTATGTGAAGCTCTTGAAGAATTGATATGTTAGTACGTCGCTCGACCCAAGAAATTCGGAGCATTCTTCTCCAACAGAACATTTCAAATGCTTCAATGCGTCTACGACAAGCTGCATTTATTGTCCAGGTCTCTGAAGCGTAGGTTGCTATCGGAAATACTAATGTTCGTACTAGCCTCATTTTTGTAGCTTTGCTTATTTTGTGATCTTTCCACACTGTTGTTAAGCTTGTCATCGCTGTTTTGGCCATCCCGATTCTTCTTTTTATTTCTCCTTCACAGTCGCCGTTGTTGGAAATACGCGCTCCGAGATAAATTACTTCATTTTTTGTTGGAATATCAGTAATTATCCTTTGGTGCCGTGGAACTACTCCTGCTCGATCTACGATCATTAGGTGACACTTGGAACGATTAAGCTTTAAGCCGACCTCTGAGCTACAAACTTCAATTCGTTGAAGAAGATCCGCCATTTCTTCTTCGGTACTGGCTAGCAGTGTTGTGTCGTCCGCGTATCGCAAATTTGATATTTGCCTCCCTCCAATCGATACGCCCCCACGCCAGTTTTCTGTAACTTTTCGGATTATCCATTCGCCGTATATGTTAAATAAAATAGGTGATAGCACACAACCCTGACGAACTCCTTGGTTGATAACAAATGGCTCAGAGAGTAGATCATCTACTCTTACGTAGGACTGGTTGGATACGTAAAGATTCCGTATCAGGCGGACAAGGTGTTCTGGTACAGCCATTTCTCCCAGAATTCGCCACAACTGTTCCCATGCTACCGTGTCAAAAGCTTTTGAATAATCCAGAAAGCAAAAGAATGCCGGAACGTTAAATTCATAAAATTTCTCGACCATTTGTCTAACGTTCATAAGTTGTTCTCTAGTACCACGGCCTGGCATAAACCCTGCTTGCTCCTCAGCTATTTGTGGCAGGAGGTAGGGTTTTAATCGCTCTTGAATGATGTAAAGCATGATCTTACTTGTGTGCGAAATTAGTGCAATAGTTCGATAATTTTCGCACTTACTGCGGGTTCCTTTTTTGTGCACAGGTATATAGATTGACTTTGTCCAGTCAGCAGGCCAGACACAAGATGTCCATATTTTATCGCAGATACGATATATAATTTCTATACCACGAGCGCCTGTAGCTTCTATCATTTCGGTGACAATGCCATCTTCCCCTGGTGCCTTATGGTGGTGTAGCTTTTTAAGAGCTGCAGTTATTTCGGATTTTAGGATAGCCGGTTCTAGGTGTTCTGGTGGCGGCAGATTGTTCAGTTCAGCTCGATTTACGTTTTCACAAGACATAAGATTTTTACAATACTGCTGCCATCTATTAATTATTTCTGGCTTTGTGGTCAACAGTTTCCCTGAGCTGTCTTCTATTGGAAGTGAGCGCGGTTGAAATGTTCGAGATAATTGTTTTATTTTAGTAAATAGATCTCTAGGCTCATTTTTCAATGCATGTTCTTCGACATCTTCGCAAATACCAATTATAAAGTTGTTCTTGTCAGTCCGGACAGCTTTTCTAATTTCCCGCGTCAGATATTGATATTGAGCAAAGGTATTGTCATCGTGTAATCCTTTGGACTTTATACTACAGCGTTGTTGTATCAATTCCCAGGTTTTGTTAGTAATCCACGGTTTTCTGGGTTTGGTAGTAGCTTTGCAACTTTTAGCTGATATTTCGATGTTCGTTTTCAGTTGCTGCCAGAGGTCGTTTGCATTTAGTCTGTGGAGGTCTTCATGTGAAATTCTTTTCAGCTTTTCAGTAACGCTAGTGATGTAGCACTGATCTTTTCCTAAAAACCATCTATTTTGCTTATTTACAACAATGAATTATTACGATTATTGTTATTTACAAGCACACGAGAATTATCAAGCAGATTACAAATTAATACAGGCACTAACAAATTATCGATACATTTATTTATTTATATCACTCTTAAACACTAACGATTATATATTTATTTATTTCTATTATTTATGTTCACGCGTTTTATTTATCTGGGAGCTCGCCGCTCTGATGCTGAATTTGAACTGAACTGTCGATTCCTGCTGACACGTATTTATATCACGAATGAGTCATTCCCGGACAATCGAGGCTTTACTCGCTTTTCTGGCACATGCATGACGCATATTTGCGAGTGTTTGACCTCGAGCGCGTTCCCGAAAGCTCCGGAACAATGGCTCATTCTTCCCAAGGTTGTCTGCCGGCGGCGGTAGCTTGCAGCTGCCTAAGGGCACGGTCGTTACACTGCCCCCGCCTTAGGTCGTTCTGTCCCAGAACGAGTTGCGTCGGGTGCCTGTCACTCGCTCTTGTGGGGATTCGATGACGGTATTTACAGGCGGTGCCTTTCTTGCACACGGACTGGTTGAAGAAGTAGCAGTCCACCGTGGGCTCAATGCTTCGCGCCGGGCTGCAACAGCAGACCTCGATCTGGATGCCGGTCTGGTCGAAGACTACTTCCAGCATGCTGCGTACGACCCTCTAGTCCAACGAATCCAGGCCGCATGCTAATTTCGGCATCGCTAGCCGGGTTTCGCCGTTCTTCACCATCTGCTCCTTAAGGTCCAAAAGAGCAGACCAGAGCTCCTGGTAACTAGGTTTTTCGTAAGACAACCTTTTCGTCACCAGGTAATAAATGGAGTTGTTGCCTTCCTTCAGCTGCAAGGTTCTGCCAACCTGAGGTGCCTGCTCTCGCAGCTGGTTTAACCGGCCAAACTGCTCCCGAAAGGCAGCGGCGATCCCCCTAGACATCCGGAGGTCCTGGGCGACGCAGTGTGCCAGGGAATACTGCCGCAGGGTGTCGAACAGGTCACGCTGCACCTCTGTAGTAACTCCGAATCGCGCAGTCTTCGTACCCCCATAAGCGGCCATAAACTCCTGGAAGGAGGTTCCTCCGGTCCCTAGTCGTCTCAGGGGTTGTTCCGTGACAGCCTCCACTTCCTCATTCGTTCCGGCATATGGGGTCAACCGATTGAAGTGCACCACCCTGCACTTTCCTCGAGGAGGTTTCTGGATTCGGTATACCACGTCATTCAGTCGAGCAACTACAGTGTAGGGGCCTTCCCAGTTTCTTTGGAGCTTGGGGGAGAGGCCACGACGCCTCTGGGGGTTATGAAGCCATACCAAATCGCCAGGCTGGATACCACCGGCCTCAGCGCGGGCATCATATCGGTCCTTCATTCGGTCGCTGGCACCCTGAATGTTTCGGCGTACGGCGTCGTGGATCTCTTCCATCCTCTTCTTCAGGTTCCCCACGTAGTCCTCGCCGGCCGTTTCTTCGCCAGGCTTTCTTCCAAACTTGAGGTCACATGGCAATCGCAGCTCGCGCTCAAAGAGTACCGTGGCTGGGGTGTGGTTGGTTGTCTCTTGTACTGCCGATCGGTAGGCTATTAGGAATAGGTGAATGTACTGGTCCCAGTCACGCTGATGTTCGGAAACCACCTTGGACAGATGCTTCCCCATGGTTTGGTTCATCCTTTCCACCATGCCGTCCGATTGAGGATGGAGGGCAGTGGTCCGGGTCTTGTGTATCTCCAGCAGCTTGCAAACGTTCTGGAACAGTCCAGACTCGAAATTCCGGCCCTGGTCGGAATGTAACTCCAGGGGGACTTCAAAACGGCTGAAGCACTCCTTCACCAGAACATCAGCTACAGTACCGGCCTCTTGATTCGGAAGGGCATATGCTTCAGGCCACTTGGTGAAGTAGTCCATGCACACCAAGATGTATTTATTTCCCGCTTCGGTTTCGGGGAATGGTCCAGCGATGTCCATGGCTATCCTCTCGAACGGACTACCGACGTTGTACTGCCGCATCGGAGCTCTACGTCTACCAACCGGTCCGTTTCCTGTAGCGCAGGCTTCGCACCTCCGGCACCACTCTCGGACATCATCTTTGCAGCTCGCCCAGTAGAACCGGTCTCGGACCTTCTGCAACGTCTTCTTCAATCCAAAGTGTCCCCCAGAGGAGCCATCATGCAGGTGACGCAGAACCTCGGCCACTCTACTCCTTGGAACCATCAATTGTGATCTCGTTGCCCTACCGTCCTCGTCTTCCAAGATTCTAGTCAGGACGTTGTTCTCGAGCTGCAAGGAGTCCCATTGCGCCCAATAGGTCTTCACCGTTGGGTTGGTGGCGGAGACCTCCTGCCAGGTAGGTCGACGGCCATCTCGCTTCCAGGCTATAACTGTGCCTAAGTCGGGGTCGTTCTCCTGGCTGTTCTGCAACTCGTCTAGCTCCCACGAGTCGTCGACTACAGTGGTACGATTGATGGGTACCGCACGACTCTCCAGTCTCGAACAGTGGCTGCAGTCCGCAGGGCAGGGCCTCCTGGACAACGCATCGGCGTTGCGGTGGGCTGTGCCAGTTTGATGATTTATTTCAAAGTCGTACTCTTGTAGGCGCTCGATCCACCTAGCCACCTGCCCTTCAGGGTTTTTGAACTGCAGCAGCCATCTTAGAGCAGCATGGTCGGTCCTCAGTAAGAATCTTCTGCCATACAGGTATTTATAAAAATGCTCCACGGACTTGACTACTGCCAGAAGCTCCCTCCTGGTTACGCAATAGTTACGCTCTGGTTTGGACAGGACCTTGCTGAAATAAGCCAGGACTTTCTCTTGCCCATCTTGGACCTGGGACAGAACACCACCTATTCCGACATTGCTAGCGTCAGTGTCGAGGATAAACTGGCCTTCCTGACGGGGATAGCAAAGTACAGGTGAACTGGTTAAAGCAGTCTTGAGCGTCTCGAAGGCCTCCGCGCACTCAGCACTCTATTCGAACTGTCGTCCCTCTTTCGTTAGACGGGTTAACGGTTTTGCGATGTTCGCGAAGCCCAGCACAAACCGTCGGTAGTAAGTATAGAGGCCCAAGAAGCTTCGCAGTTCATGCTTATCCTTCGGGATTGGCCAATCCTGCACTGCCTTTACCTTACTCGGGTCTACTGCTACTCCCTGGCGGGATACGACGTGCCCCAGGTACTGTACCTCCTTCTGGAAGATGTGGCACTTGTTTGGACTCAATCGCAGGTTGGCACCTCGCAATCTACCGAACACTTCCTCCAGGTTTTTCAGATGCTCGTTGAAGGATTTGCCCACCACTATGATGTCGTCCAAGTATATCAGGCAGGTCTGCCAAGATAGACCCTTCAGGACGGTGTCCATCAGCCTCTCAAACGTGGCGGGGGCATTGCACAAACCGAACGGCATTCCGACTTGCCAATAACCGCTCTTTAAGTCTAGCGTCGAGAACCATCGAAAACCGGAGAGTGTATCCAGGGTATCATCAATTCGTGGCAGAGGGTAGCTGTCTTTTTTGGTCACATGATTCAGCTGTCAGTAGTCAACACAGAACCTCGTTGAGCCATCCTTCTTCTTGACAAGAACCACAGGGGAGGCCCACGGGCTGCTGGACGGTTCGATGATCCCTTGGTTTCGCATATCTTGGAAAATCTTCTCAGCTTCTTCCCGTTTGGCGAGGGGCAACCTTCTTGGATGTTGGCGTATCGGTTGAGCATCCCCCGTATTGATTTTATGTTTAACTACGTCGGTACGGCCGCTGGGATGATCTCCGCACTCGAAGACGTCTTGGTACCGGGCCACCAGATCTTCGATCTTCTTCCGTTCTTGCTGGATCACGCCCTTGCACGTAGACATCACGGTGTTAATTAATGCCTCTGGGCAGTCCTTCGCCTTGCGGCCGCCGCCACTAGTGATCGTTCTCACAACGGCGGAGACCGGTGTGCACCTTCCCAGGATTGTGTCTTTCCTGACGGTTGCTGGTTTCCTGTTGACGTTCATAATCCTTACTGGGACCTTAAGCCCAGTCTTTACCAACGTCTTCCCAACCAGGATACCATAAGTGAGCTCCTTGTCATAATCGGGTTCAATCATGCGCACTACGTTGCCCCGGAGATCGCCATCCAGGTATACATCCACGACCCTCTCGGTTCTTCCAGGCAGAGTAACATCTTCCGCCAATACCACTCGTACTGCGATCTCTTCTCTTGGGTGTAGGGAAAGCTCCTCCCCACCCACGTGCAACACGCCGCGTCCCAGGTCCAAAGTGAACCCACACTTATTCATGACATCCATTCCTAGGATGAACTCGTCCGCAATGTCAGCAATCAGGACCCGATGCTTGAGGGTTTGATTTCCAATCTTTAATTTCACATCCATCTCCCCATGCGTGGTCACTGCGCCTCCCGTGGCAGTGCGAAGGCGTGTCCTGGTGGGTAGCAGCTCACCCTCGTCTCGTATTACGTCAGACCTGGCGATGGACTTCGTCGCTCCAGTATCCAACAGCAGAGACCAAACTCTTCCATTTATTTTCCCATCAATGAAGAGACTATCAGGCTGGCGCTGCACGGACGACACATGTATGGAAATCTCCGGGGCATGGCAATCACGAGTCGACTCTCGCCCCTTCTTGTCGACCCGCATTAGTTTTCCGACGGCTCGTCAGACACTCGGGCTCCTTTCTTCGGACAGCGAGCCCTAAGATGACCCATCTCTCCGCAGCTCCAGCAACGGGGCCCCTTCTCCCTCGTCTCCTGCCTTATAAGTCGTCGCAACATGTCCTCCATGGATTCAGGCGCCATCTCCGTCGTGGCGACACCGCGGACACGACCATGTCCTCTGGAAGCACTCCTTGCCGCTTCAAATTCCAATGCATGGGCTAAGGCCTCTCCCAGTGTCCTATGGCGCCCCAGACGTACCGCTTGCTGAGTATCGGCGTCTTTAACTCCATCTACGAATGTTTGGACGGCTAGCTGCTCCAGGAAGTCCTCCGGCGCCGATGGATACGCGAGCCGAACCAATCGAGCAACATCGGCCTCCAGTTCTTGCAGAGTCTCCCCCGACTTCTGAATTCTGTTCTTCAACTGGGCTCAATGCACATGCTGAAGATGACCATTGCCATAACGCCGTTTCAGACGATTCACCAATTGCTGGAAGTCCCTCTGCTGATTTTCTGGAATCATTTGCAAAACATTCAGAGCATCCCCTCGCAATGTCAGGATCAATGCGGTCGCTTTGTCTGCCATTCCCCAACCATTAGCAACGGCTGCGGCTTCAAATTGCTTCAGGTATGTTGACCATGGCGTTTTCCCATCGTAAGAGGGCAGTTTCATGTGCAAGCCAGATGTTGCGGGCCTCACTGGGGCAGTATCTTGGGACAGAGCAACCTGAGGGGCAGCTCCTCGCGATAAGGTAGGCTGATTCACTGCAATTGGAGAAGAGCAGCCAGCAGATTCAGAGAGAGCTGGTTGGCCTTGGCCACTTTGTGACTGCAGCTCCAGTATGTCACTCCGAACTCCGGCCAACGCTCTCTCCATATCTTCCCGAAGTTCATCCTTGAGGTCTTCTTGCGTGACTCAATTTTTCCTCAAGTTTTTGGACTGCTTTTTCTTGCGCGGCTTTCAGCTCTTCCTTAAGTACTTTCTTGAGGTCTTCTTGTGCTTTTTCTTGCGCGGCTTTCGATTCTGCTTGCGCTTTTTCTGCCTTCTCCTGCCCAACTTGGATCTCTTTCCTAAGATCCTCTTGTGCTTTTTCCGCTTTCTCTTGCGCCTTTTCCGCTTTCTCTTGCGCCTTCTCTGCCTTGTCCTGGCTAACTTGCATCAGTTGCAAAAGTTGGCTTAATTGGGCTTCCATTTTGCTGCTTTGAGATCGCGTCAAAGGCATGCACAATACTCACTTCAATTTATTTATCTGACCGTCGGTTTATCGGCACTTGTTAAATAATTTATTTATTTATTGTTTGTTCAATAATTTTCTTATAGCCCCCGGTTCAAAACCTCACACTGACACCACTGTTACGTTTTTAACGTTCCGGCTATTTAAAATTATACGACAAACATGGGTTCAAACATTTATTTACAACAATGAATTATTACGATTATTGTTATTTACAAGCACACGAGAATTATCAAGCAGATTACAAATTAATACAGGCACTAACGAATTATCGATACATTTATTTATTTATATCGCTCTTAAACACTAACGATTATATATTTATTTATTTCTATTATTTATGTTCACGCGTTTTATTTATCTGGGAGCTCGCCGCTCTGATGCTGAATTCGAACTGAACTGTCGATTCCTGCTGACACGTATTTATATGACGAATGAGTCATTCCCGGACAATCGAGGCTTTACTCGCTTTTCTGGCACATGCATGACGCATATTCGCGAGTGTTTGACCTCGAGCGCGTTCCCGAAAGCTCCGGAACAATGACTCATTCTTCCCAAGGTTGTCTGCCGGCGGCGGTAGCTTGCAGCTGCCTAAGGGCACGGTCGTTACAATATAATAAATCAATTAAAGTATAGGAGTAGAAAAAATATATTTCGGACAAACTGAACAATAGAAGTTATAATAAATTGTGTAAATTGTTTCTGACAAAAACAAATATGTATTCTCAAATATAATACCTCCAATCATTCCCTTAACATAAATAATAATTAAAATAATTAAAATTTGTGAAGGTCATCTCGGGGCATCTTATATATCTACTGCTTCGGGTTCCTCGTCGTGGTAGTTCGTCTTGTGTACGTTTTGATGTCGTTGTTTGGGGTTTTTTGCAGTAAAGCCTCAGCATTGGAGCGTGGATAAGGCGGACTGTCTTGGCGCGGGCTCGTAATGTAGAGTACTCGCCACGCACCTGCATATGCAGTTAGTGGTGTTATTAAATTATATTGACTATTCCCCTCAGATAATATAAACCAATCCCATCAATCAATTTTCAAAATTTGAACCAATCAGAGTCGAATACAGCGAATATTTTGCACTAGTGCAATACCCGGGTATTTGCACAAGTGCAATAGCGAGTATTTGCAGGAAAAAGAGCAAACCAGCAAGGTACACAAGAAATTTCAGACAGAAAACTGAAAACTTATTAAAAATGAATAGTGTGGTATACAAAGGATGATATTTCTTCGAGGAATAGTCTTGCAATATTCCCCACGTGCATTCTGTATAATTCGAGTATTTCTCTCTAGGGATATAACTACTGAATATTCATAGGTTTTCCTTGTATGCCGTGAAATGGCCCTCTCTTTTTTTATGCGTCTAATTTATGTGTAGGTACATATTACCTGCTAAAAAGAGATTATTATTATTATTATTATTAAAATGCACAGCGACGCCTATAATTGGCCTAACGGCTGTTGGCTGAGTGCGAAATAAATAAATTATATATTTTTCTACGATCGTGTCAAAATGACAACTTTTTGCAGGTTCTAGTGTCAAAAGTGACGTTTGTAGCACTCTTAATATTAGCGCCCGAATTACGTCTTTTTTGCACGTTGCCATTGGTGGCGTGTTTTAATACACGTGTATAAGTGCCATTAAAGCACTAGCGACGTTAAAAGCACTCCGTCTTGCGTCGTGTTCTTAAACACGTCGCACGTGCTTTAAAGGGGTACTATACACTAGCATCATCCATATATATAATAGACTTGTCTGTCTGGGACGCTGGTCCGTCTGGGACGCTGTTTCAGCAGCCAAACCGTAAGAGATAGAGAAAAAAGTTATTAAAGTTATATGTTTGGAATGGTCATGTCAGGTCAGGAACCGAATTTCAGTCACGTGACACTTCCGGTTTTCGAGAAATCACGTGATTTCCGTCCGTCCGGGACGCTGTTTTGTCTGGGACGCTGTTTCAGCAGCCAAACCGTAAGAGATAGAGAAAAAAGTTATGAAAGTTATATGTTTGGAATGGTCATGTCAGGTCAGGAACCGAATTTCAGTCACGTGACGCTTCCGGTTTTCGAGAAATCACGTGATTTCCGTCCGTCCGGGACGCTGTTTCAGCAGCCAAACCGTAAGACATAGAGAAAAAAGTTATTAAAGTTATATGTTTGGAATGGTCATGTCAGGTCAGGAACCGAATTTCAGTCACGTGACACTTCCGGTTTTCGTGAAATCACGTGATTTCCGTCCGTCCGGGACGCTGGTCCGTCCGGGACGCTGTTTCAGCAGCCAAACCGTAAGAGATAGAGAAAAAAGTTATGAAAGTTATATGTTTGGAATGGTCATGTCAGGTCCGAAACCGAATTTCAGTCACGTGACACTTCCGGTTTTCGAGAAATCACGTGATTTCCGTCCGTCCGGGACGCTGTTTTGTCTGGGACGCTGTTTCAGCAGCCAAACCGTAAGAGATAGAGAAAAAAGCTATGAAAGTTATATGTTTGGAATGGTCATGTCAGGTAAGGAACCGAATTTCAGTCACGTGACGCTTCCGGTTTTCGAGAAATCACGTGATTTCCGTCCGTCCGGGACGCTGTTTCAGCAGCCAAACCGTAAGACATAGAGAAAAAAGTTATTAAAGTTATATGTTTGGAATGGTCATGTCAGGTCAGGAGCCGAATTTCAGTCACGTGACACTTCCGGTTTTTGAGAAATCACAAAAAAGACCGTTTTTCAAATAGAACGCGTATTAAATTAAAACTGTTTCAGCAGCCAAACGGAGCTGCGACCCTCTGCGCCTTAAAACCTCGATCGGTTAGGCAACCACTTTGACACCTTCCAGGTCTGGGTACAGTTTTTATTTAATACGCGTTCTATTTGAAAAACGGTCTTTTTTGTTTTTTTAAATGAGACATTTGTCTCACTGGTCTGCTAGTAATATACTATTAAAATACGGCCGATTTTTATTCCACTTCATTTACGAGTTCTACAAGACCGATTTGCATGATCTTTCTTTTATATTGAAGCTTTCACTCTGTTCTAGAATAGCCAATACTACTTTTAATTTTTATATGTTTAAAACCATAAATTTTAATATTGTCAATTTTTTGAACTACTCACGCTCGGCCTGACTGCTGTAGTTTAGTGTTGGTTGTTCGAAGTGTGTGGATACGTAGACTAATTATACAAATAGTACGTTATGGCAACTGCTTATTTAGAGTCGTTTCATATTGTTTGTACAAAATCTAGAAATGCCATAATTATATATGACTGGGATGATTATAAAGACTTCATTATTGGCGTTAATCTTATCGTTTTCCTATTAACACTCCGTTAGATTACGAACATCGTATGTCTCTCGACAGTGAATACACCGGTCTTATTGAACTTTATTTTACAGGTCAATGACTTACTAATTAAGTATAAAGTACTTACATAGAGAAGATACTAATAATATTGATCATTAAGGCACGGGAAATGCCTTTTTCTGGATGCTGGACATTACAGTGTTATCGAATTTGGTTTCAATTTAAATCATGATGTTACTGATATATCTATAAAACGAAAACGTAGAAAGTGAACATTAACGCGAAAAAGTATGAAGTCATCCACTAAAACATGGTTTTCCGAAATTCCAACCTCAAGGGATATGAAAAGGCTAAAAATAGAGTAAAAATGACTTATTGACTGCGG
>OW679203.1:8621074-8818183 GCA_940337035.1 Agriotes lineatus | reverse complement strand
ATATTGTAAATAAAGTGTTATTACAATTATATTCGTTGTGTTCAATCATTCACGACCGCGACGACTTGCGTGATTCTCCGCCGGTATTTCGTTGTGCCCGTAAGGTTCGGGTCGCAACAATGACCATAAAAAATAAAAGGAATTTCAGGATAAACACTGTCAGTCATGACCTCATGACTAGGTTGATATTGAATTACATCAACAAATATTTTTCAATCTGTTAAAAATTCATATCGTGTTGGGAATGTTTAATTACCACTTTAAAATGCCTGTTCTTTTGTTTACTGTGGTTTTGCAAAAGGGTTTTGTTTGGGACTCCGTTACGCGTCGTCCTGAAACATCCGAACATTATTTTTCACATTATTTAGTGTATTTATACATTTACATAGATAACTATTAATTTGTATCAACCCTTTCGTTAAAAATATGTCGGGAAAAGCGAATAGTCATATGAAGAACGTCAAAGCAAGAGTGGTAGATGGGGCTATTTTGTCAAAATGTTTTTTTTCCAAATGTTTGATTATATGTATAAACAATAGAAGATAGTTAGATTTACTATTCTATGCCACATGAAGGTCAGCATCATTGATGCTTATATTGCCCATTGACAAAATTTTTGCAAAATCCATGATGATTCCTTCAAGCACTTCCATCTTCCTGATCATCTGCTTCTGCAACTTACAGGCTCAAATTTCTAATTTCTGCCATCGTTGTCAGCTGATTCATTTTCACTTTGCGGTGGTTTAACGTTAACGAAATGCTGGTCGTATGCACTAAAAGCGTCTTATCTTAAAATTACTAGCAAACATTTCCGTATATTTCACATGCTAGACCGGATGCACTGAAATTCCTCTCTCGGTAATCATTGCATGCTTTTTTACATTTAATTTTTCAAATAAATATGTCTTTGTTGTTTCATTCAAACTCTAATGAGAGTTTCGGCCTATATACGAAAATATGTTTTCTCAATTATATGCTCCGGCTTTTTGTCCCATCCTTTCCTCGGTTTTACTACATCCTCTTTCTTCAATATCTATTAGTAGGTTAACTTTGAGTGTCTGCCAAGATTCATCCGATCCATGTGTTAATTACACGTAGCTTGATATTGTAAATTCTTCTCGTTGATATATCAAAGATCCTAAGTTCTTCTCTTAGTTTTGTCTTGTCGTGTACAGTGTTAGTTCGTTTTCTTCTTCTTGAATCAATTATTAGAATGTGCAGTTTATTCCGGTTCTTTGTCCCATAATTTTCTCGGTCTTTTTAAATCCCTTGTTTTCAACGTGTGTACTGGTGCGCTAGTTTTGGGTATCTGCCAGGATTCATTCTGTCCATGCGTTCTTTACACGAGGCTTTATATTGTTTAATCTTCTCGTTTATATCAAAGATCCTCAATTCTTCTCTTATTTCTCTCTTGTCGTGTATTCTTCTTCTTTTTGAATCAATGATTAGACTGTACAGCTTGTTCCGGCTGTTTGACCCATCTTTTCCTTCTTCCCATATCCATTTTTCTTCAGAGTGTGTATTGGTAGGCTAGCTTTGGATATCTGACAGAATCGATCCGGTTCATGTGTTCCTTTCATGAAGTTTTGCGTTGTTTAATTATCTCGTCTATATCACAGATCATCAATTCTTCACTTATTTCTCTCTTGTGTACAGAATTAGTTCTTTTTCTTCTTGAATCTAGGATTAGACTGTGCAGCTTGTTTTAGTTCTTTGTCCCATAATTTCCTCGGTTGTCCCATATCTCTTTTTAGCGAGGTGTGTGTACGCTAGTTTTGGGTTTCTGCCAGGATTCATTCTGTCCATGCGTTTCTTCCACGAGGCTTTATAAATATTATTTAATCTTCTCGTTTATATCAAAGATCCTCAAATCTTCCCTTATTTCTCTCCTGTGGTGAACAGCATTACTTCTTCTTTTTGAATCAATGATTAGACTGTACAGCTTGTTCCGGCTGTTTGTACCATCTTTTCCCTCTCTTCCCATATCCCTCTTTCTTCGGGGTGTGTATTGGTAGGCTCGCTTTGGATACCTGACATGATCCATCTGGTTCATGTGTTCCTTTCATGAAGTTTTGTGTTGTTTAATTATCTGGTCTATATCACAGATCATGAATTCTTCACTTATTTCTCTCTTGTCGTGTACAGAATTAGTTCTTTTTCTTCTTGAATCTAGGATTAGACTGTGCAGCTTGTTTTAGTTCTTTGTCCCATAATTTCCTAGGTTGTCCCATATCTCTTTTTAGCGAGGTGTGTGTACGCTAGTTTTGGGTTTCTGCCAGGATTCATTCTGTCCATGCGTTCCTTCCACGAGGCTTTATATTGTTTAATCTTCCCGTTTATATCAAAGATCCTCAATTCTTCCCTTATTTCTCTCTTGCCGTGTACAGCGTTAGTTCTTCTTCTTTTTGAATCAATGATTAGATTGTACACTTTGTTCCGGCTGTTTGTCCCATCTTTTCCCTCTCTTCCCATTTCCCTCTTTCTTCATGGTGTGTATTGGTAGGCTCGCTTTGGATATCTGACATGATCGATCCGGTTCATGTGTTCCTTTCATGAAGTTTTGTATTGTTTAATTATCTCGTCTATGTCACAGATCATCAATTCTTCACTTATTTCTCTCTTGTCGTGTACAGCATTAGTTCTTCTTCTTTTTGAATCAATGATTAGACTGTACAGCTTGCTCCGGCTGTTTATCCCATATTTTCTCAGCTCTTCCCATATCCCTTTTTCTTCATAGTGTGTATTGGTAGGCTAGTTTTGGATATCTGACAGGATCGATCCGGTTCATGTGTTCCTTTCATGAAGTTTTGTATTGTTTAATTATCTCGTCTATATCACAGATCATCAATTCTTCATTTATTTCTCTCTTGTCGTTTACAGCATTAGTTTTTTTCTTCTTGAATCTAGAATTAGAGTGTGCAGCTTGTTTTAGTTCTTTGTCCCATAATTTCCTCGGTCTTCCCATATCCCTTTTTATCGAGGTGTGTGTACGCTAGTTTTGGGTTTCTGCCAAGATTCGTTCTGTCCATGTGTCCCTTCCACGAGGCTTTAATATTGTTAAATCTTCTCGTTTATATAAAGAATCCTGAGTTCTTCTCTTATTTTTGTTGTGTCGTGTACAGCATTAGTTCTTCTTTTTTTGAATCAAGGATTAGGCTGTGTTCCAGCTCTTTGTCCCATCATTTCCTCGGTATTCCTACGTCTATTTTTCTTGGAAGTGTGTAGTGCTACGCCAGTTTTGGTTATCTTCCAGGATCTATCCTACCCGTGTGTTCCTTGCATGAAGTTTAGTATTGTTTAGTATTCGCGTTCATATCAATTGCCCTCAGTTGTTCTCGTATTTCCCCCTTGTGTACAACATCAGTTCGTCTTCTTCTTCTTTTTGAATCAACTATTAGGCTGTGCAGTGCAAGACCGACAACCTTGTACTAATTATTCAAACTCTCTCGAATCGCCGCCGGCGACCTATAGTTCAGCGGGACTTAAAGGATTGATGATGATAATTCGGCTGTGCAGCATATTCCAACTCTTTGTCTCATCTTTTACTCAGTCTGTATTTCACCGTCCTTGTAAAAACAGATTTTTTTTAATAACTATAGGTGTGTGGTATTTAGCTTTTAATCATATTAGTTTAGTTTATTTCATTAGTAATTCTTAATACAAGTAAATAGCTGTACATAAATTTAGTGTAGTTTGTAATTCTACCTAGCGGTAAGTTTACCCACTATTGGTGGAACGTCAAGTTATGGGGCTTACTGTCCCCTCTCCTGCCACCCCTAAATCTTGGGTCGGTGGCCCACATAGCAGGAGATGAACCTAAGACGAGTTGGTGAACGGTCGGTCAACTGATCCCGTTTTTTGTTGTTTTGTGTAACCGCTCGTGTTTATCGTTTTGTGCTCCTGGAGTCACGGGTCAATCGATGTGCCACTCCCATCCTTTATGTCCATCAAGGTAAGTCCCTATACAAACTTCTACTTTGCGTGGGTATTATCGAGTCTTACGCTCTCCGTTTAGGTAGAATTAATTTAGATATTAATTGCCCTGGAGACAGATACATTTCTGGTCCTTCGAGCCGGATCTAATCAATTGAGATTATCCGTTTTTTGTTGTAGTAAGAAACGCGTCAAATTTGTCGAATTTTCCAAATTTTGATATCGTTTATTTTCCAAATTCAAAGCTCCAGCGCAGGTACAGCTATTTACGAGTTATTATTGATTTAACGTTATTGATTATTGTATATTGCGTATGTCGTTACGTTTCGCCGTCCCACATAATAATTTTATGCCTAATTTGGTCCGCATCTTTGCATCCATTGTCGCTCGTTCTCGGAATTTCCTAGTTTGGTTGCGCCGGGCATATGGTCAACAAGTGACCATCGTAGAACGGTTGGGTTTTATTGCTTTTGCTTTTATTGCTGTGGTACTGCAGGCGGCTGTCGATCCTCAAAGTTTTGGATTTTGGATATAGCCCTTTGTCGCAGTTTCCGCCGCCGCTTACCAATAAATCATGGCGAATCAGCTTAAAATGAATTTGGCACTCCGCAGTACTTTAATTAATCAATTATTGGAAATCCGTGACCTAGCTTCTTCATCTCAGGAAGAAACCGCGTTACGTCCGTTATTCAAACGGCGACTTGACAGGGCAAAGTCGATTTATGATGAATTTCAACCCTTGCATCGCGCTATTATTCAAAATATATCCACTCAAGCTAATCTGGACCTAGCATCCGAAGAGGCCATTAGGAAACAATTTGATGATGCCTTTAATAGTATTGAAGCCATTTATTTTTCTTTGTTTTCTGAAAATGAATCGTCGCCGAGTTTGAGCAATCATAATGACAATTCTTCGAATCGTAGCTTCAATCATTCTAATAATATCCGTTTGCCGAAGCTGGAACTCCCAATTTATTCCGGCGAGTATAGTCAATGGACAGGTTTTATCGAATTATTCCGAAGTGCCATACATACTAGATCCGATTTGTCTGACATTCAAAAACTGCAATACCTTTTGAGTTGTTTACAAAATGAGCCATTAAATCTTATTAAGTCGTTGCCTTTGTCCGGAGATAATTATAAAATCGCATACGATACACTCGTCGACCGCTACGATGATAAGCGTAGATTGGCTAATTACTATTGGACAAAAATTAATAATTTTCCAAAATTAAAAGCAGAATCCGCGAAAGACCTGCGAAAACTCTTTGACCACGTTAAAGAGAATCGTTTGGCCCTTAAGGCTCTAAACATTGCTAATTCGTTAGAGGACTTTATGTGGTTTAGCATCCTTTTAGATAAGCTTGATACAGATACGCGAAAATTATTTGAATCGGAGATTAGGTCTAAGGCATCGGATATTCCAACGCTAAAACAATTAGAAGATTTTATTGAAAGTCAATGTCGCGTCTTGGAAAGTGTAGATAACTCAGCCAACAAAGGGTTCAAACACCTGTTTGCAAAGCCGTCTACTAAATCGGCGTTCTTAGTAAATAAATCCTCGAATAATAAACTTACTTCAGGTAGCGAAAACACTTCGAAATGTCTGATTTGTCAATTGGCACATACAGTTTATGCGTGCCCTGTGTTTGCGGCAAAAACGCCACACGAACGATTTGAAATGGTCAAATCGCATCGTCTTTGTTTGAATTGTTTGCGCTTTAACCATAACAAACCTACGTCTATGCTCAGCGGTAGGGTTACTGCAATGGCGTCGGTTTCGGAAGAGGAGGGTGGGCGTTACCCTCATTAGACACTGGATTTGATTGGAACAAAGTTTATTATATTTACACTAACTAACATACAAATAAGCTTATAACTAGGTAACATTTATATACAGAAAAAGAAAAGAAAATGGCGGATTGGCATCCGCGATTGGAAGCGGGTGTGGTCCTTCGGAGGCGGGGCCGGCGGCTTCCTCCAGTGGTTGCAGCGGCGGCGGTGGCGACTGGCGACGGGGCGGCGAGCTGAGAGCAGCGGCGGCGGCAACGTCGGCGGCAGGGCGGATCTCCTTGGCGGAGGCGGCGGCTGGCGGCTTCCTTCGGCGGTTGCAGCGGCGGCGGTGGCGACTGGCGACGGGGCGGCGGGCTGTGAGCAGCGGCGGCGGCAACGTCGGCGGCAGTGCGGATCTCCTTTGGCGGAGGCGGCGGCTGGCGGCTTCCTTCTGCGGTTGCAGCGGCGGCGGAGGCGACTGGCGACGGGGCGGCGGGCTGTGAGCAGCGGCGGCGGCAACGTCGGCGGCAGTGCTGATCTCCTGGGCGGAGGCGGCGGCTGGCGGCTTCCTTCTGCGGTTGCAGCAGCGGCGGCGGCAACGTCGGCGGCAGTGCGGATCTCCTGGGCGGAGGCGGCGGCTGGCGAAAGTGGCTTTCCAAAAACGGCAGGCAGCAGAGTCCAATGCGTAGGATTGGCTCTAAGTCCACGAGGGTGATAGGCTCTGGAGAGGCTGGAGCTGCTAGCTGGTCCTGGAAGCTGAAGTGGCTCGAATCCCAAGTCCCACGAAGACGGCAGACAGCTAAGTCCAGTGAAATGGATCGGCTCTAAGTCCACGAAGATGCGGCAGACAGCTAAGTCCAGTGAAATGGATCGGCTCTAAGTCCACGAAGATGCGGCAGACAGCTAAGTCCAGTAGATGAAACGGCTGGTGGTCCTGGAACTGAAGTGGCTGCTGGTGGTCCTGGAAGCTGAAGTGGCGGCTGGTGGACTCTCCTTGGCTGAGTTGCTGCTGGTTCGACTCTCCTGGATTGAGTGATTTCTTACTGCCAGCGTCTGACTATTTAAAGGAGCCAGTCCTTTGTCCAACGCGATCTCGACGCTCATTGGTCGAAGTAGAAGGGATGTTTTGCCCGATTTCGATATATTTTGAAATTATAGCATTTAATTGAGCGGCGTGATCAATTATCGACTTGGTTTGAGTCGCAATCAATAGTTGATGAAATGCCGATTCTAACGACACCCAATTTGCTATGTTTTGAGTAAAAATTAGCTCAACTTGGAATTTTTAATGCAATGTTCCGCGTAAAGCTTAATTAAGTATTATTCTTATGGCGTGTGTTAAAAAGTTTATTATGCTTTGATCGGTTGCGCGCTATTTTTATAAGATTTTTGAGACCAATTTCGCATTTCTGGGACGCTTCCTTCCGTTAATTAAAATTTAATTTGTAATCTGCATCTTTGCCCGCTGTACTCGGTCGTGGCCCCTGATTTCTTCGTTACAATATGCCTTTCCTCGGGCCGCTGAACTCTCGGCCGCTCTCCCGGGCGCGTGTTTGGCTGCCTGATGGAAAAATTGCTTTTTCTCCACCTGTATATGTGCTAGCGCCCTGTGGTTTGGTTTTATTAGGTGGCGGTTAATTTTTCCTATCTTCTGGTATCCTTTATGTGTGATTAAAACAGAGCGCACTCTGTTTTAAGGGCGTTTTAGTGAAAAATTCTTAATTTAATCTGCAAACATTCGTGAGGCGTATTTCGCTGGCTGTCACCTTTCTTGGCCGGCCGGCTCCAATAAAGTTTATGGTTGCAATCTTGCTGCATTTTAGAAATTCGTTGTAAGGACACTTATTTTTATGATTTTAGGGTTTTGAAAGATACTTCTGCGTAGGATCGCGGCGGTTTGTTAAACAGATGTAATATTCTTTGTTCTTCGGGCGCCTTTCGGGCGGCGTACGTTTCCTTTGTTTTTATTCGATCTGTTTAACGGTTCATATCAATATGAGTAATTCTTGTCCATCAAAATCAGTATGTAGAAACTGTCGCAATAAACACCACACGATGCTCCATTTTCCGGCAAGATCCCAAAGTTCGGCGAATGCTGAGGTCGGTGTAACTGTTCCACCCCCCGAGGTGCAAACGAGCCTAACCGCTTGTGCGAGCGTATTGTCGTGCGAATCGGTTTTACTTTCTACGGCTATTGTGGAAATTCAAGACGCTCTCGGTAATTTTCAGAGGTTGCGCTGTCTCATTGATAATTGTTCACAGGGTAGCTTTATCACGCAAAAGGGTTTAAGGCGTTTGGGATTAACACTTACAACATTTAAAACCGTTATTCATGGTATTGGTTCAGAAACCTCTGAAAAGGCCTTGCTTTCTGCAGGTTTTGCAACATGTTGTCTTCGTCCTTGTTGCCGCAATAAGCCGGTGCCTGTATTTAGCATAAAGGCCCATGTAATCCCTCAAATCGCTGGAAATATCCCGGCCAGTTCCATCGACCCTTCTAAATGGAATCATATTTCTGGCTTAATATTAGCGGATCCCGAATTTTATCGGGCCCGCCAAGTAGATTTATTGCTAGGTGCCGATATATATGCACACGTGATTAAACCTGGCGCAATTTTGAGTACGTCCCAAAATGAACCAGCAGCTCTTAACACGGTCTTCGGTTGGGTTGTTAATGGATGCGTTGGTCCCGCGTCGAACGCAGTTGCTAAAGCTTATCTGACATCGGTCGAAATTCCAACCCTCGATGACACATTGAAAGCGTTTTGGCGAATAGAAGAACCCCCGCAGATATCTACGGTCGACGCCGCGGATGCCATTTGCGAGTCGTTATATTCATCTACGGTATCCCGTAATAGTACTGGTCGATATGTCGTTTCGTTGCCGTTCAAGGTGCAAAATCCAAAATTTCCCAATTCGCGCGATATCGCCTTAAGGCGGCTGCAATTGCTCGAAAATCGCCTTATGCACAATCCTTCTTTGAGAAGGGAATACGTCAACTTTATGGACGAATACATTAATACAGGGCATATGGTCGTCGCATCGGCGGATCCTCGTCCCGATAAATTTTATTACATTCCACACCATTGTGTGACGAATTCAAAATTTCGTGTTGTTTTTGATGCCAGTTCGAGAGCTTCAAATGGCTTATCGCTAAATGACACATTGTATTCTGGGCCAAAGTTGCAGCAAGACATAGTGTCTGTGTTATTAAATTTTCGTGCTCATAATGTAGTAATAACTAGCGACATTAAGCACATGTTTCGCCAAATAATCGTCTCGACTACAGACTGTGATTTCCAACGTATTCTATGGCGCTCTTCCATAGATCAGCCTGTAAAAGAATATATCTTGAATAGGGTCGCATATGGAGTTACTTCATCGCCGTTTCTTGCAATTAGAACTCTTATTCAATTAGCTGATGACGAGCAACACCGGTTTCCCCAAGCATCTTCTGTCATTCGAAGAGATATCTATGTCGACGATATTGCCACTGGATGTTCCTCCGTGGCTGAGGCCTTAATCCTACAGGATCAACTGATAAACTTGTTGCGTTGTGGCGGATTTGAATTAAGGAAATGGGCTAGTAATTCTCCAGCGTTAACCAACCACCTAGACCCCACGCATCTGGTAGAGAATATGGTATCTTTCGATTCCGGTGAACCTTGCTCCCCTTTGAAGATCCTTGGCTTACAATGGTCCCCATCAAGTGACAGTTTTAGATTCAAGGTTGAACCTATTGATCGTCCCTGTTCCAAAAGGCACATCCTATCGGAAGTCGCAAGGGTCTTCGATCCCATCGGTTTCTTAGCGCCGTTAACGTTCTTTTCGAAGCGGCTTATACAACACTTATGGTGTCTAGGATTAGGATGGGATGAACTGCCTCCCTCGGAAATAATTGATCGTTGGGAATTATATAAGTCGCAATTAGTGGACATAGCTCATATCAAAATTCATCGCCAATTAATTCCTGCGAATTATGTCAACTGTGAGTTGCACGGGTTTTCTGACAGTTCCGAGGCCGGTTTTGCAGCGATAGTGTACCTTCGATTTGTAATCGGTCCGAATGAATCAGTAGTGAAGTTTATGATGGCTAAAACCAAAGTTGCCCCCTTGCAACGGCGACCAATTCCTCAATTGGAATTATGTGGGGCTCAATTGCTAGCCAAACTTATTTATTTTATTTGCTCGTCCTACTCGTCGTTTGTTAGCTTTGCAGCAATTTATGCGTGGACTGATTCTACGATAGTTTTATCATGTCTTCATTCGTCTCCGCATCGGTGGAAAACATTTGTTAGCAATCGCGTTAGCTACATTCAAGAACGCGTACCAGCATCTTCTTGGCGCCATGTTCCTTCCGCTGATAATCCCGCGGATTGCGCATCCAGGGGACTTCTTCCTCGGGAATTGCTGAACCACCCCTTATGGTGGAGCGGCCCTTCTTGGCTTTCAAAAAATTCTGACGAATGGCCTACCCTAAAAGATCAAAACTCCTTGGACATGGAATCAGTTTTACGCGAAGAACGCAAACTTGTGTTGATGGCACCAACCGTGAACGATGAGCCATTTGATCCATTTAATTGCGATCAATTATTGTCTCGATTTTCATCGTTACGGAAAATAAAAAGGATCATTTCCTATTGCATGCGGTTCGTGCACAACTGCCGCAACGCTACTACACGGCGATTTGGGTCCATCACTGTAGGTGAACAACAAAGGGCCCTAAATCTATTAATTAAACATGTTCAGCACATATCGTTTCGTGATGATATTCGAAGATTGACTTTAAATCAACAATGCTCCAAGCCAATTAGGACACTCGCTCCATTTCTTGATTGCGAAGGAATTGTCAGGGTGGGCGGTCGTTTAGCTCATGCTAATATTTCCTATGGCAGTAAACACCCTTTTCTATTGCCCAAAAATCACAAGCTGACCGAGATGATTATAAGTCAATTCCACGAAGATTATTTGCATCTCGGACCTCAGACGTTACTTTATTTATTCAGGCAGCAGGTTTGGATCATAGCTGCTAAAGGCGCAATTCGTCGTTGTGTTTCGAAATGCAATCGCTGTTTTCGCGTTAACCCCCAATCGGTCACACCTCCAATGGGGAATCTTCCCGCTACCCGGATTACCCAAATTAAACCATTCGCAGTCGTAGGAGTTGATATGGGTGGCCCATATCTCATCAGGTTAGGTAGACGTCGGGGTCTTGCGCCACAAAAGGCTTACATATGTTTGTTTGTATGTTTTGCTACTAAATGCCTGCATCTAGAATTAGTTTCGGAATTATCAACCGATGCATGTCTGGCAGCGTTGCGCAGGTTCGTCGCTCGGCGAGGCCGTTGTTCCTCCATTTTTAGTGATTGCGGAACTAATTTTATCGGTGCCAATAGAAAACTTATTAAAGTCATTAAGGACGCGGTCGAGTATGAAAACATTTCCTGGTCATTTAACCCCCCTTCGGCCCCTCACATGGGAGGGGTCTGGGAAGCAGGAATCAAGTCAGTGAAGTCCCATCTGGTTAGAGTGATAGGCGATCAAATTCTGACCTACGAGGAATTTCTCACGGTACTCGTACAGATCGAAGCTTAGTGCAAACCCCAACGATCTTGCAGTGTTAACACCGGGGCATTTCTTAACTCTCGAACCACTTTCCGCTGTCCCAGACGAAGATCTGACCAATCTAAAAATCAATCGTCTGGATCGATGGCAATTGCTTCAACGCATGCACCAGGATTTTTGGCGGCGATGGCATTCGGAGTATTTACAAACACTCCAACAGCGTTCGAAGTGGTTAAATCCCACCAAAAACCTGGAACCGGGGCTAGTAGTTCTGATTAAAGACAATTCCGCTCCGGCTCTGCAGTGGCGTATCGGCAGGGTGGAAAAGGTGCATCCTGGTATGGATGGAGTGGTGCGAGTAGCCACGGTTAAAACGACCAGTGGTAGCTTTCAGAGCCCGGTGGTTAAACTATGCCCTTTGCCCTCCCAGTAACCATCACCGATCTCGGATAGAAAAATGCATGGCCTTTTTGGTGGGCGGAATGTTTGGTATTTAGCTTTTAATCATATTAGTTTAGTTTATTTCATTAGTAATTCTTAATACAAGTAAATAGCTGTACATAAATTTAGTGTAGTTTGTAATTCTACCTAGCGGTAAGTTTACCCACTATTGGTGGAACGTCAAGTTATGGGGCTTACTGTCCCCTCTCCTGCCACCCCTAAATCTTGGGTCGGTGGCCCACATAGCAGGAGATGAACCTAAGACGAGTTGGTGAACGGTCGGTCAACTGATCCCGTTTTTTGTTGTTTTGTGTAACCGCTCGTGTTTATCGTTTTGTGCTCCTGGAGTCACGGGTCAATCGATGTGCCACTCCCATCCTTTATGTCCATCAAGGTAAGTCCCTATACAAACTTCTACTTTGCGTGGGTATTATCGAGTCTTACGCTCTCCGTTTAGGTAGAATTAATTTAGATATTAATTGCCCTGGAGACAGATACAATAGGACTTAAAAACATCTCAAATCTAAAAACTTAAACCAAGTAACTTATCAATACGTCTGATTTAATACTATCTATTCTATTACAAACAAATGTACTATCAGGTATGTATCTAGTTCATAAAATTACAATAGCAACAACTCGTTTATCTCAGTTATATTTTTTAATATGTAAATACCTAACGGAACCTTGTACGATTCTGTTCATGGCAGATCGAAACCAGATTCAGAAAAAAAATTTTTTTCTCGATTAACCGATTTATGTATTCAAGTCACGAATGCAGTCCCGAATCGATTGAAATTGAGCATTAATTTGGATCAAGAATCAAATCAAATGGTGAATAGATTTACAATTTTAATAGTAAATTAATTAGGACCATTCTACTGTTTTCAACATCACAGGTAATCATCTTGAATGTAAAACTATGGGATTAGTTGTATGTAATGAATAAATGAATAAGTAAATTGTTGCCTACAATGCCTTCTTGCGTATTTGAATTATATCAATTGTTTTCTTTTTCTCACAAAGTACATTTCAATTTGGTTTCGCTACATTCAATTGTATGTTATTAACACTCACTTCGATTGGATTTGTATTATTTTTTTTTCAATTTCTACTGGATAGATTTAACTTTAACAACATTTAATTTGATTTAATGATAATTACATTTCATTAGAGGTTTATTAGTTTCGTATAGATTTTTATAAAATTCCATTCTATTTTTATTAAGTTCTATTGTATTTTTGCTTAATTAAATTCTACTAGATTTTTTATGAACTTCGGCTTTAGATTCGGTTTTTATTAAATTCCATTCGATTTCATAAAATCGATTTGTTTCGATGGTTATTAAATTCTATTAGATTTTTGTTAACTTCGGCTTTAGATTCGATTTTCAGTAAATTTCATTCGATTTTTATTAAACTCGATTTGGTTTGATGATTAATAAATTTGTATTAAATTCGATAAGATTGTTAATATATTCGATTCGAAATTAATAAACTTCAATTCAGTTTTAATTAAATCGGATTTAATTCGATGATTATTAAATTCGATTAGATTAATCTATATTAAATATCGAGATCTGTAGGTTAGTGGTTAGTACGCCTACTTAGCATTCGGGAGGTCGTGGGGTCGATTCCCGCAACGGTCAGCAGAGTACCTTCTCTGAAGCGAATGCCGGAGCAGTATTTCTCTACCTTCATTAGCCTTTCTTCTATTCTCCACCCCTCCTTTATCTCGCCCATCCTGAAATTCCCGTTCTTGGCTGAAGAGAGACGCAAGGTCCCTATAGCAGCCCGCTTCCCGATTGGGGAAATTAAATTGACCTTGAACCATTACCTTTCGTATTAAATTTGATCCGATTTTAATGAAATTCAATTTGACTCAATCATTATTATATTCCATTAGAGTTTTTAACTTCGATTACATTTTTATTAAATTCCATTTGATTTTGGTTAAATTCGACTAGATTTATCATGTTCTTTAGATTCGATTTTTATTAAATCCCATTCGATATTAGTTAAACTCGATTTGATTCGATAATTATTAAATTCGATTAGATTCGAGAATTATTAAATTCGATTAGATTTTATTACATTCAATTCGAATTTAATTAAATTAGATTCAATTTTGATTAAATTGGATTTAACTTGATGATTATTAAATGCAATTAGATTAATTCATATTAAACTTGATTAGATTTGAGTTCGGTTAAATTCCATTAGTTTGAATCCAATTTTAATTAAATTGGATTTGATTCGTTGATTATTAAATTCCATTAGATTTTTATTAACTTCGTTTAGATTGTTATTACATTCGATTCGAATTTAATAAAATTCAATTCAATATTAATTAAATTGTATTTAATTCGATGATTATTAAATTTGATTAGATTAATTTATATTAAATATGATTCTATTTTAATAAAATTCGATGAAATCAGGATTTTTAATTCGATTAGATTGAATTCTATTTTAATTAAATTGAATTTGATATGATGATTATTAAATTGCATTAGATTTTAATTAAATTCCATTTGATCGATGACTATTAAATTTGATGGATTTTTAGATAAAGTTAATGATTATTAAATTCGATTCGATTTTAGTTAGATCAGATTTTATTTAAATTCGATTTTAATTAAATTCGTATTTCCTAGATAAATTTGTGCTTTCTTAAAATGTTCTGGTCGTAGTTTTCCTAAGAAACCTTTGTATTCTGCGCATAGAAGTTACTCTAAAAATGATTTTGTGGGATTAAAGTGCAGAGAAAACGCCGCTTGTAACAATTTTTGGTAGAAATAGGCCTAGTTGCTCTTCCTCTGTTGTATTCACTTTTTGTTCGAAGAGTTTCATTTAAAAATATTTCCTATTCGAATTGTGTATGCCGCTCTAAAATAAGTCGCGCTTTGGCGGTTGCTGTCCTGAGTACGGGCCTGGCTGGCCGTCCCGCGCCCCGCGCTCTCTTCAACGGTCACTTCCACAGTCATTTCAAACAGTGTACGTTGCCAAGGTAGCACATTGCGTTTGTTGCATTTCCCAGTTGTTTACGTTGGGTGTCCGAGGTGGCCGTGGTGCGCGTCGCGGTCCGGGACGCGTCAGCTCTTTTCCGAAAATCCAGAGAAAATTTCGTGGCGAGATTTACACCGTGTTGGCGGTTTGTCGAGTGCATGTCCGATGGTCGCTATTTCGTGCATCGTTAAGGACTGTTTAGTGCTCCAGTGGGTTGTGATAAATTGTGCTCTTTTATGGAATCCTGAAACGCAGCACGTGTGAAGCGTATTGATATGCAAGGTTTTTGTCGATTTTTGTTTTTAAAACGCTGTGAATTTGCCCCCAAAACTGACCGCACCGCAAGGAGGGTGGTTTAATTACCGGTGATTGGAAAATGTTTCGATTATGGCGTTGGTTATAGCTGTGATGTTCAAAAACAAATGAGTGTGTTATTATTTGTCACCTGTTTATAACGTTCAATGTTTTGATTTAGTCCTTATTCGTCAGTCGAATTGCTACTTAAAATGGATGAATAAGTACGTACTAAATTAGTGGCTTGGATGTATCTCACTGTATTTTCGGCAATGTATGCTATATTGATATATACAGGGTGTCCCTGAAACATATCCATAACTTTTCTTTGAACTATTTTTCGTATTTTTAATTGATGAAGAATTTCCTTTGCATCATCCCCTTGCCGAAAATGTTGTTTTAAGGTTTAAAAATATTTGAAAGTATCTGAAAAAGTCCCTTCAACTTGCTCCTCCAACGAAATTCGGCCCGCATATTGGTATTGGGAGCGAGTCCCTAATATCCGATTCACTTTACATAGGATTAATGACTTTTTAGTCGGGTCTTTACTAATCAGTCTATTATAAACGAGGGTTCATTACAAGCAAGTCCATTATAGGTGGACTATATTTTATAAAGTGGTACACATGGATCAATTTGAATAATATTCAGTGCGACACTCCATACCTTATTGGTCATTATCAGCGGGTCACTAGTGCATGAAATATAGGTGTCGGGACACAGATCAGACAGTAACTCATTAATTCCAAAGCTGATTTCTTTCTCCGGAAGGGACATTTGTAAATACTTTTAGTGTGACTGTGCCATGTTTTTTTAAAAACTGTTGTATTCGACCCAACTTAAAAACAGTATTTCCTTCAATAGTTGACAGTTGAACTAGAAGGAAAACAAGTAACATTCCGAAATGACATAGTTGTCAAAAGTGTGGACATACAAAAAATTATTGTACAGCTAAGTCAGGATGTGTTAAATGCAAAAAGAACGGCTACTCAAAGATTGCAATAAAAAAATCTTCATATCCCCGTTTTGTGTCAGAACTCTTAAACAACAATATGCACTCAAAAATATTAAGACGACCGCAATTGCGGTAGCAATTGTCTTCTCCTCAAAGAATTGTGGATTTTTTGTAAAGTAATTTTTGTAGTCGTGTTTTTTATTTATTTATTTATATAGAGAAACACACAGGCCGCACAGCCCAATTATATGTCTCTACACAATACAAAAACAGAACATAAACTAGATCCACACTGCATTAGCGCAAAAAATCAACTACTGAATAATAAAGATAAAAGTATGAGATACTAATAATTAAAAGTAAACACTAGAAAACCCAATACAACACAATACAAAGAGAAACTTTAATAAATATATTATTTTGTAACGTAAAATCAAATTCGGATACAATGGTCAAAATGGACACTCGGTTATAATGGACTAATATTGACTGTCCCTTGAAGTCCCTTCTAAGCGAGGTCTACTGAAACTTCTTTAAACCACTTTGAAGCGCAGTACCGACTCCACATGTTTCAGGGACAGCCTGTATATAGCATACATTTCCCAAAATACAGTGAGACACTTCCGAGCTACTAATTTAGTACCTACCCATCAATTTAAGTAGCAATTCGACTGAACTGAATCAAGACAATGTCGATTTTCGTTTGTAGTTATTGAACGTTCTAGACGGGTGAGAAATATTAACGCACTCATTTGTTTTTTAATACAATAGCTACAACCAACACCATAGTGAAACAGAAATGTAGGGTGCGCAGTTGTTTATTTGCATCTAATCTAATAAATTTCACTACTAAATGCGTCATTGGTGTCCCAGGATGCAGGCCACTAGATTATACCCGTTTTCAAGAAAACATGGCGCCGTCACCCAGATTTTATTTTTCCCCTTTTTAAAGGCCTAACGTATATCAAAGATGTGCAAGATAGAAAACAAATTGGTAATGAATGTGTGGAAGAAATTTAAAAGTTATTGGCTCAAGTTAGTGTTGCCTGATCCGCATCGTGACACCCATGTTGCATCTACCCGAGTAACCGCATGCGTTTTTGTTACCATGTACTATGTGGAGAATACTGGCAAAACCACAAACATGTTTAAATCTATTCGAGACACTACAATTCATGGAGGAGTACGGCCCTCGACTCGGAGGGTCAGGACTTGTATCTCAAGTAAAAAAAAAACAACTAGTAATCACCTATCTGCCATTCCGATGTAGTTTACTTCGCTTCTTATCTTATACGGTTAGACGGGACATTATTTTTAGCTATGACTATACACCTAGCTAGCACGCTAGCTGACATTCCACCACGGTTTTTTTTATTTTCGGATATTTAAATGGTTCCAGCTGCGACTCGTGCTTTTAAGGTGGCAATAAAACAAATGCAGTATGTGTTGCAGTGTTGCCTACCTTGCACTATCGGCAACGACTTGATTACTTACGTCGCGCACTGTATCTGCTGTTTATAGTTTTATTTCTAAACAATGCTGCAGCGATTTGAACGCACAAGAAGTAATTGCTTTCCGGCTTGTTATATTCCAATTAAAATTATTAATAAGTCGATTAGAGCGCAGCTTCCGACTTCGTTTCCTATTAACGGCCGCATCTTCGTGCGAACCGCCGTTGATTTACATAACTTCGAAATGCACAGTTACACCGGCGCAAATTGAACAATGACCAATTAAACACGCGATTTAATTTTCGCTGGTGCATCGGTTTCTCGTGCCATTCAATTCCGATTTGTTCTGCCGGCAGTGGCCGCGTACTGTCTTTTAACATACTTCACACGCTTTTTACAGAGCATAATGGATGGCATGTGGCATATTAAGTACCTACTTTCGTCGGTGCATTCGAATGCTTTATTTCTACAGGACGTCCCAATTTCGATGGAATTAAATGAGAATCTGATATTATTATCAGAGTTAGAGGTACAAACGACAAGCCGAACATATCTTTCAAATTTTACAGGCGAAAATGAAAACGTCGACATTTCAATTCGACAAAGAATTAAAAGTTTGGCAAACCTAGTTTAAAAATGAAATAGTACTATCTATGTGAAACAGCAACATTTCTGTATAATAATTAAGTTTTCTCTTCTTTTATTGTTAGAATGTATATAGTATAATATGTACGAAATCTCAATTACTAATTTTCGTTAGACTGAATACATTTTCTCAAACTTGAACATTATAGTAGATTGGGGGATTTACCGTTTAGTAACAAACTCTCTTGGGAATTCATTAAAACAATACAATACTAAAGCAAAAAATAAATGAAATGGCATAATAATGATAAAACAAGAAATAAATGATTCAGTTCTCAAAATGCTTAGAAGTGGGAAAAATAATAATTGCTAGAAAATTTGAAACTTATTTGTTTGGCAATATCGAAAACAAAATAGGAATTTTTGTGTACGTTTTTACATCCATCGCTATCATCTAGTGTCTAGTGGTACTTGTATTTTTAGGTTGCGAAGTATTTCTTTTTTTGAATGGTTGGCTTGACACGTCATTTAATTTTCCAATAAGCGAAAATGAATTTAATAAAAAACCAATGTCATTTGATAAGAATCTCACCGAATGTAACAACAATCTAATTTAATACACGTTTCGTCAAATGTAATTAAAATGGAGTCGCATGTAATAAAAATGAAATTGAATGTAATCTGCAAATGCATTCGAACAGCTATTTGAATCTTTGAATTTAAGTAAAATTTAATTAAAATTAATAAACATCAATTCGAAGTTAATAGAAATCGAATTTGATAAAAATAACAATAGAATTTATTAAAAATCAAATCAAATTTAACATTCGTCAAATAAAATGGAATTTAATAAAAAAATATCAAATTTCATAATCATCGAATCCGATCGAATGTAATTAAAATCAAATTAAATTTAATAAATTAATCTAATTGAACTTAATAATCATTCAAGCATCCCCAATAAAATAAAAATTTAATTGAATTTAATAAAAATCGAATATAATGGAAGTTAATTAATCAAATTTAATAATATTCCAATCATATTACAATTGAATCGAATTTAATAAGCATCGAATCAAATCGAGTTTCATTAAAATCGAATTGAATTTAATAAGCATTGAATCAAATGGAGTTGAGTTAAATTAGAATCGAATCAAATTTAATAAAAATGTAATCGAAGTTAATAAAAATTGAATTTTAACAATAATCAAATTCAGTTTTATAAAAATCGAATGGAATTTTAATTATCGTATCAAATCCATTTCAATTAAAATCGAATTGAATCTAATCGACTTTAATTAAAATCGAGTCGAATTTAATAAAAATGTAATCTAAAGCCCGTGCGTTAAAAATCTAGTCTAATTTAACAAGTGTAGTGGGATTTAATACCTGAATACCAATTTAATAAACATCGCAGTAAATCTAATTTAAATAAAATCGAATTTAACAAAACTTGGATTTAATCGAATTTAATCATCATTAAATCAAATCGAGTTGAATTAAAATCCAGCGGAACTTAATAAAAATCTAATCTCAAGCTCAAGTGCATTAAAAATCTAATCTAATTTAACAAAAGTGTAAGGGAATTTAACAAAAATCGAATCGAATTTAATAAAAATGGAATGAAATTTGATAATAATCAAAGGTAATAAGAATCTCCGAAATTAAAGAATCATGGGATCAAAACCATTCAATTAAAACCGAATTTAATACCTGAAAACCAATTTTATAATAATTGAAGCAAATCTAATTTAAATAAAATCGAATTTCAAAACTCCGATTTAATCAAATTTAGTAATCATCTCTTTAAATTGAATTGAACTACAATATAATCTAGAACCGAAGTTCGAATTTAACAAAAATCTAGTCGAATTTAACATAAATCGAATCGAATTTTATAAAAATTTAATGGAATGTAATAATTCTCGGATCAAAACAATTCAAACAAAATCAAATTGTGTCTAATCGAATTTAACAAAACTTGAATCTAATCGAATTTAACAAAACTTGAATTTAATCGAATTTAATCATCATTAAATCAAATCGAATTTAATAAAAATTGAATGGAATTTCATAATAATCTAATCAAAGGTAATAAAAGACTCACGAAATTAAATAATCGTGGGATCAAAACCATTCAATTAAAATCGAATTTAATACCTAACAGTCAATTTAATAATCATTGAAGCAAATTGAATTTGAAAACTCGGATCTAATCGAATTTAATAATCATCCATTCAAATTTAATTTAATTAAAATCTAATCTAGAGCCGAAGTTCGAATTTAACAAAAGTCTAGTCGAATTTTATACAAATCAAATGGAATTTTATAATTATCGGATTAAAACAATTCCAATAAAATCGAATTGAATCTAATCAAATTTAACAAACCTCTGATCTAATCGAATTAAATAATCATCGATTCAAATCGACTTAAATTGAAATTGAAGTACGTATCTAAGTAAGTATATTTTTTATTGATAACAGCAAAGTAATACAAAATTAAATAAGGATAGCTTGCACTTAAGTACATAGTACTTGCGTGTGCAAGTGGTTTATTTTCGTAAGTACAGTTACAAATTAATAATATTTAACTACTCACCCAATTAGTGTTTTTTTTTATAATTTACATTACATATGTAATCTAAGAATATTTTATTGTAGGGAACACATATACGTAACCAATATGAACGTGAATGAAGTGTATTAATAAGCATTAATTAAGCATCTTTAATATGACTTGTTTAATCTTAAGATTTTCGCCAACTTGTTGGCATATAATCCATAGTTATTTATAGTTTTAAAAGAAGGGGCAAGCATATTGTATAATTTAGGTACAAGATATGATAAGAATCGTTGGCTTTGTGTAAATTGCATTTTAGGAGCAACCATTATTAGTATTATATGAGTGGCCGATTTCATCTTTCAGAGATTTGTTTTTATATAAGAATAGTAGAATGGATTCAGCATAAATCAGGTTCAAAACCAAAACGTGTGCTTCTTCGAAGAAAAGACTTGTTGAGTACACTGAAGGTTTTTTGTACATGATTTTTAATGTACCTCTCCAAACGATACACCATACCTTAATAACGACTCAACCAGTGCGTAATATACCATTTTCAGTTGGGGTATAGGCAGAACATCCTTCAATTGTATGGTGTACTTAATGTGTTCATACTGTTCATGCCATCGCAGGCATTGATCTGCAATTAACTCAAGATATTTTATACGATCAAATTTATGAGGAAGTTGCAGTTTGTATCACTACAGCCCCTACAATGTACTTTATAGTCTGCAAATTAGGCTGATATTCGACATAGGATGTAAAGGTAATAAATTTAGTTTCATTTATCTTTAGAGTTAACAAATTTGAGCCCAGCCAGTTAGAATGATCATATAGTTATTTATTTTCAAATACTAGTACAAATACAGGTGTCAGTAGGTTTATGTTTACATTGGGAAACGGAAGTTGAAATAAAACAGCCAATCTTCAGATACTGTTTATAATCAGCATAATTAAATGATGTAACGTTACGTTTCGTTATTTTAATAATTTCATCAGACGGAATAACAATTAAAATGGTAACATTGAATAAATCATTTCAATGTAAATAATTAATGTATGTAATGTATGTAATTCCTCCCCATACATTAATTATTTGTACCAAGGGCATTATGAAGATGTTGATGCCCTTTGGAGGGCGACAACTTTACAAGCCTGAGGGCTCTGCCCGGGGCTTTATAAGTCGCCCGAGGTCTACTAACATCATACAACGTTTTATTTTCCACTTTGAGTACGCAAATGACTTGAAAAGCTTGCAGAGCAGTTGAGCATACGAAGTATATAAAGCACTCCTAGGGCGTTATGGACTGCTTTATATACTTCGTATCAGAAATATAAACAACAAATAATAGATGAGTGGATAATAAATTATTTTTCGATTTTACTAAAAATTTAAAAGCAATCACGATTGGATTTAATTCTTGATCCGAATCAACGCGTAATTGATTCAGCACTCGAATGCATTCGCGACTTAAGTAAAGTAGAGATCCATTAATCGCGAAAATTTTTTTTTTCTTTGAATGTGGTTTCTATTCGCCGTGAACCTAATCGCACAAGGTTAGTTTAGGCATTAAATTAAAAAATATTATACCCATATAAACGAGTTAATGTTATCGTTATTTTATTGAATTTTCAATACTACTACCTGATTGTTATAAGTTCTGTAGTTATTCAAATATCAGTTTTTGACAAGGAATCTGACATATGTTGAGGGTTCAACACGATGGTGCTCTATCACACCATAAAAAAATTCGATCGCTTAAGTCAAATCTGGACAGGTATATTTAAGTCGTTTAGTCTACTAATAACAACCGAGACTTCCATTTAATCCCATTGAAAAATTTTCAATTACTGTTGCATGGATTGAATCAACTTGAAATCCAAACAAAAATCGAACGCTGATTTACCAAACAATGCCCAAAAATATCCCACCGTGCGCATTTCAGCCCAACTTCAGGCGGAGGTCGGAATGGATGTACCACTTCGCCGGCGCTAATACTTTCTAAAAAAGGAGAATAGGCGATTAGCATGCATAATAATTATAAGCGCGGCTCCGGCTCGAATTTCACTTCTCGGCGGAATCTTCGGGCTTCTCGGCCGCGCTTCTCAGAACGAAAGCCGCATTGTGTGCCTGCCAGGAAAAAACCCCATTACCCTACTTGCGTACATGCATTTACACTCTGAAAATAGCGCCCGTCCAGCTGATCTGGACTGCGAAACCGCGAACTTCATGGGAAAATTCCTGCCGAGAGTTTCTGGAACCGCTTCTGGTGATAAATTCGGATGTTCCAAACATAGACGGGTCCATGTAGGGAAACCAGAACATTTTGGCAAAGAATTCGCTGTTGGGTCTCGGCGACCGCAGGATGCCCGAAAAAGGAATTTTCCCACATTATAGTAAAAGTGGGCTTTTGATAGCGCAATATTTCCGATAATCTGACTCGTAAATCCTGGTTTTAATGTGACAATCAATCTAGTTCTAATCGAGGAATCTTTTTAATCGAAACGGGTTTATTGGCCCGCTTCAGAATTTTAATATCATAATGGCGTCTGGGTTTGGAGTTGCTTATCAAACCCACAGCGGCATATTAATATGTAAAAATATGAAGAAATCTGTCAGTAGAACGCAAGTACTCAACCCATCTATAGTCGTAGTAGATGTACAAAATTGATACCACAGCATTATGACTCACTTAATCTACAAATTAGATTTAAGCAATAAGAAAAGTACTTATTATTTAAAACCGGAACAAATTAAAAAAAAAGATTGCAAATTCAAGAGTTCCAGTTTGAAATGGAACTGGGTAGGTCATTGCACAAATTTAGAGTTCCGCGTTAACAGTAAAGAAAGTACCTAATAACACGGGCACAAGGAATATATCAAGTTTGCACAACACGGAAGTAGAAGCAAGATAAAAGAAAGAAAACCGAAGAGATAAAAAATAAACCGAGCAAGTACAACCTCTTCTAAGCCATCTACTATAGAGGAATCATACACATGATTGAGGAAATACGTTCGTAACAAATGTCATAATAGTAGAGAGCACTACCCCAAACGATGCGAAAGCGAAGGAGTGCAAATCATATAAGAACATCTAAAGATAATCCACGATACAGTCGATCGACCAGCTATTATGACGTTGTTGTGGTCTGAGACTACGCCAGCACCTTGATACGTCTTCATCGGCGCGATATGGTTCCTGTGCCTGTAGTTAACCAATGGAAAGTCGACAACAAGGTTATGTGGTCCAGAGTTTCAATTGTACATTTTTCTGAAATAATCCGAACTGTACAGTTTTTCGGATGGTAACTGGAAGACTGTGTTGGAGATTAGAAGCTCTTCTTGGAAGAACTGAACGAGAAGGTTTCCTCTGCAATTTCTCACACCCATTCCGAATTGTATAGTCTTCCGGATGGTAACTGGAAGACTGTGTTGGAGATTATGAGCCAGAAGGACCAGAATGTTTCTTCTGTAATTGTTCACTCCCAATGCGAACTGTACAGTCTTCTGGATGATAACTATAAGACTGTGTTGATGAATATGAGTTTTTCTTGGAAAACTGAAAGAAGTTTTCCTTTGCCATTTCTCACGCCCAATCCGAACTGTACAGTTGTCCGCATGGTAACTGGAAGATTGTGCTGCAGATTAGGCGATCTTCTTCTTGGAAGAACTCGACGAGGAGGTGCGTAATTTCTCACTCTCAATCCGAATTGTACAGTCTTCTGAAGGGTAACTGGAAGATTGTGTTGAAGACTATGAGTTCTTCTTGGAAGAACTGAACGAGAAGGTTTTCTCTGAAACTTCTCATTCCCATCCGAACTAGACAGTTTTCCGGATGATAACGGGAAGATTCTGTTTGAGATTAGGCGCTCTTCTTCTTGAAGAACTGGACGAGGATGTTACCTTTGTAATATCTCACGTTCAATCCGAACTGTACAGTCTTCTGAAGGGTAACTGGAAGATTGTGTTGGAGATTATGAGTTCTTCTTTGAAAAATTGGACCAAAATGTTCCCTCTGTAATTGCTCACCCTCAATCCGAACTGTATGTAGTCTTCTGGATGATAACTGGAAGACTGTGTTGATGATTATGAGTTTTTCTTGGAAAACTGAAAGAAGTTTTCCTTTGCCATTTCTCACGCCCAATCCGAACTGTACAGTTGTCCGCATGGTAACTGGAAGATTGTGCTGCAGATTAGGCGATCTTCTTCTTGGAAGAACTCGACGAGGAGGTGCGTAATTTCTCACTCTCAATCCGAATTGTACAGTCTTCTGAAGGGTAACTGGAAGATTGTGTTGAAGACTATGAGTTCTTCTCGGAAGAACTGAACGAGAAGGTTTTCTCTGAAACTTCTCATTCCCAATCCGAACTAGACAGTTTTCCGGATGATAACGGGAAGATTCTGTTTGAGATTAGGCGCTCTTCTTCTTGGAAGAACTGGACGAGGATGTTACCTTTGTAATATCTCACGTTCAATCCGAACTGTACAGTCTTCTGAAGGGTAACTGGAAGATTGTGTTGGAGATTATGAGTTCTTCTTTGAAAAATTGGACCAAAAGGTTCCCTCTGTAATTGCTCACCCTCAATCCGAACTGTATGTAGTCTTCTGGATGATAACTGGAAGACTGTGTTGATGATTATGAGTCCTTCTTGAAAGTACTGAACGAGGAGGTTCCCTCTGCAATTTCGCACACCCCTTCCGAATTGTACAGTCTTCCGGATGGTAACTGGAAGACTGTGTTGGAGATTATGAGCCAGAAGGACCAGAATGTTTCTTCTGTAATTGTTCACTCCCAATGCGAACTGTACAGTCTTCTGGATGATAACTATAAGACTGTGTTGATGAATATGAGTTTTTCTTGGAAAACTGAAAGAAGTTTTCCTTTGCCATTTCTCACGCCCAATCCGAACTGTACAGTTGTCCGCATGGTAACTGGAAGATTGTTCTGCAGATTAGGCGATCTTCTTCTTGGAAGAACTCGACGAGGAGGTTCGATTTGTAATTTCTCCGAATTGTACAGTCTTCTGAAGGGTAACTGGAAGATTGTGTTGAAGACTATGAGTTCTTCTTGAAAGTACTGAACGAGGAGGTTCCCTCTGCAATTTCGCACACCCCTTCCGAATTGTACAGTCTTCCGGATGGTAACTGGAAGACTGTGTTTGAGATTATGAGCCAGAAGGACCAGAATGTTTCTTCTGTAATTGTTCACTCCCAATGCGAACTGTACAGTCTTCTGGATGATAACTATAAGACTGTGTTGATGAATATGAGTTCTTCTTGGAAAACTGAAAGAAGTTTTCCTTTGCCATTTCTCACGCCCAATCCGAACTGTACAGTTGTCCGCATGGTAACTGGAAGATTGTTCTGCAGATTAGGCGATCTTCTTCTTGGAAGAACTCGACGAGGAGGTTCGATTTGTAATTTCTCCGAATTGTACAGTCTTTTGAAGGGTAACTGGAAGATTGTGTTGAAGACTATGAGTTCTTCTTGGAAGAACTGAACGAGAAGGTTCCCTCTGACACTTCTAATTCCCAATCCGAACTATACAGTTTTCCGGATGGTAACTGGAAGATAGTGTTGGAGATTGGGCGCTCTTCTTCTTGGAAGAACTGGACGAGAAGGTTCCCTTTGTAATTTCTCACGCCCAATCCGAACTGTACAGTTTTCTGGAGGGTAACCGGAAGATAGTGTTGGAGATTGGGCGCTCTTCTTCTTGGAAGAACTGGACGAGAAGGTTCCCTTTGTAATTTCTCACGCCCAATCCGAACTGTACAGTTTTCTGGAGGGTAACCGGAAGATAGTGTTGGAGATTGGGCGCTTTTCTTCTTGGAAGAACTGGACGAGAAGGTTCCCTCTGTAATTGCCTACTCCCAATCCGAACTGTACGGTCTTCTGGATGATAACTAGAAGACCGTGTTGATGATTATGAGTTCTTCGTGGAAAAACTGAACGAGGAAGTTCCCTCTCCAATGTCTCACGCCCAATCCGAATTGTACAGTCTTCCGGATGGTAACTGGCAGACTGTGTTGGAGATTAGGCGCTCTTCTGGGAAGAACTGGACCAGGAGTTTCCATCTGTAATTTCTCATGCCCAATCCGAACTGTACGGTCTTCTGGATGATAACTAGAAGACCGTGTTGATGATTATGAGTTCTTCGTGGAAAACTGAACGAGGAAGTTCCCTCTCCAATGTCTCACGCCCAATCCGAATTGTACAGTCTTCCGGATGGTAACTGGCAGACTGTGTTGGAGATTAGGCGCTCTTCTGGGAAGAACTGGACCAGGAGTTTCCATCTGTAATTTCTCATGCCCAATCCGAACTGTACGGTCTTCTGGATGATAACTAGAAGACCGTGTTGATGATTATGAGTTCTTCGTGGAAAACTGAACGAGGAAGTTCCCTCTTCAATGTCTCACGCCCAATCCGAATTGTACAGTCTTCCGGATGGTAACTGGCAGACTGTGTTGGAGATTAGGCGCTCTTCTGGGAAGAACTGGACCAGGAGTTTCCATCTGTAATTTCTCATGCCCAATCCGAACTGTACGGTCTTCTGGATGATAACTAGAAGACCGTGTTGATGATTATGAGTTCTTCGTGGAAAACTGAACGAGGAAGTTCCCTCTTCAATGTCTCACGCCCAATCCGAATTGTACAGTCTTCCGGATGGTAACTGGCAGACTGTGTTGGAGATTAGGCGCTCTTCTGGGAAGAACTGGACCAGGAGTTTCCATCTGTAATTTCTCATGCCCAATCCGAACTGTACGGTCTTCTGGATGATAACTAGAAGACCGTGTTGATGATTATGAGTTCTTCGTGGAAAACTGAACGAGGAAGTTCCCTCTTCAATGTCTCACGCCCAATCCGAATTGTACAGTCTTCCGGATGGTAACTGGCAGACTGTGTTGGAGATTAGGCGCTCTTCTGGGAAGAACTGGACCAGGAGTTTCCATCTGTAATTTCTCATGCCCAATCCGAACTGTACGGTCTTCTGGATGATAACTAGAAGACCGTGTTGATGATTATGAGTTCTTCGTGGAAAACTGAACGAGGAAGTTCCCTCTTCAATGTCTCACGCCCAATCCGAATTGTACAGTCTTCCGGATGGTAACTGGCAGACTGTGTTGGAGATTAGGCGCTCTTCTGGGAAGAACTGGACCAGGAGTTTCCATCTGTAATTTCTCATGCCCAATCCGAACTGTACGGTCTTCTGGATGATAACTAGAAGACCGTGTTGATGATTATGAGTTCTTCGTGGAAAACTGAACGAGGAAGTTCCCTCTCCAATGTCTCACGCCCAATCCGAATTGTACAGTCTTCCGGATGGTAACTGGCAGACTGTGTTGGAGATTAGGCGCTCTTCTGGGAAGAACTGGACCAGGAGTTTCCATCTGTAATTTCTCATGCCCAATCCGAACTGTACGGTCTTCTGGATGATAACTAGAAGACCGTGTTGATGATTATGAGTTCTTCGTGAAAACTGAACGAGGAAGTTCCCTCTCCAATGTCTCACGCCCAATCCGAATTGTACAGTCTTCCGGATGGTAACTGGCAGACTGTGTTGGAGATTAGGCGCTCTTCTGGAAGAACTGGACCAGGAGTTTCCATCTGTAATTTCTCATGCCCAATCCGAACTGTACGGTCTTCTGGATGATAACTAGAAGACCGTGTTGATGATTATGAGTTCTTCGTGGAAAACTGAACGAGGAAGTTCCCTCTTCAATGTCTCACGCCCAATCCGAATTGTACAGTCTTCCGGATGGTAACTGGCAGACTGTGTTGGAGATTAGGCGCTCTTCTGGGAAGAACTGGACCAGGAGTTTCCATCTGTAATTTCTCATGCCCAATCCGAACTGTACGGTCTTCTGGATGATAACTAGAAGACCGTGTTGATGATTATGAGTTCTTCGTGGAAAACTGAACGAGGAAGTTCCCTCTTCAATGTCTCACGCCCAATCCGAATTGTACAGTCTTCCGGATGGTAACTGGCAGACTGTGTTGGAGATTAGGCGCTCTTCTGGGAAGAACTGGACCAGGAGTTTCCATCTGTAATTTCTCATGCCCAATCCGAACTGTACGGTCTTCTGGATGATAACTAGAAGACCGTGTTGATGATTATGAGTTCTTCGTGGAAAACTGAACGAGGAAGTTCCCTCTTCAATGTCTCACGCCCAATCCGAATTGTACAGTCTTCCGGATGGTAACTGGCAGACTGTGTTGGAGATTAGGCGCTCTTCTGGGAAGAACTGGACCAGGAGTTTCCATCTGTAATTTCTCATGCCCAATCCGAACTGTACGGGTCTTCTGGATGATAACTAGAAGACCGTGTTGATGATTATGAGTTCTTCGTGGAAAACTGAACGAGGAAGTTCCCTCTTCAATGTCTCACGCCCAATCCGAATTGTACAGTCTTCCGGATGGTAACTGGCAGACTGTGTTGGAGATTAGGCGCTCTTCTGGAAGAACTGGACCAGGAGTTTCCATCTGTAATTTCTCATGCCCAATCCGAACTGTACGGTCTTCTGGATGATAACTAGAAGACCGTGTTGATGATTATGAGTTCTTCGTGGAAAACTGAACGAGGAAGTTCCCTCTTCAATGTCTCACACCCAATCCAAATTGTACAGTCTTTCGGATGGTAACTGGCAGACTGTGTTGGAGATTAGGCGCTCTTCTGGGAAGAACTGGACCAGGAGTTTCCATCTGTAATTTCTCATCTCCTATCCGAACTGTACGGTCTTCTGGATGATAACTCGATAACTATATGTTGATGGTAATGAGATCTTCTTCTTGGAAAAACTAGACGAGAAGGTTCCCTTTGTAATTTCTCACGCCCAATCCGAACTGTACAGTTTTCTGGATGGTAACTGGAAGATAGTGTTGGAGATTGGGCGCTCTTCTTGTTGGAAGAACTGGACGAGAAGGTTCCCTCTGTAATTGCCCACTCCCAATCCGAACTGTACGGTCTTCTGGATGATAACTGGAAGACTGTGTTGATGATTATGAGTTCTTCTTCGTGGAAAACTGAACGAGGAAGTTCCCTCTCCAATGTCTCACGCCCAATCCGAATTGTACGGATGGTAACTGGAAGACTGTGTTGGAGATTAGGCGCTCTTCTTGGAAGAACTGGACCAGGAGTTTCCGTCTGAAATTTCTCATGGCCAATCCGAACTGTACGGTCTTCTGGATGATAACTGGATAACTATGTTGATGATTATGAGTTCTTCTTTTTGGAAAACTGATCGAGGAGGTTCCCTCTGTAATTTCTCACGCCCAATCCGAACTACAGTCTTCCGGATGGTAACTGGCAGACTGTGTTGGAGATTAGGTGCTCTTCTTGGAAGAACTGGACGAGGAGGTTTCCTCCGTAATTGCATACGCCAAATCCTACTGCGTCTTGCGATTTAATTCGGTCATATTGGCATATTTTAGTTTCTTGCAAATACATATATATATAGCAAGCTATGGATTGTATTTCAAATAGATACAAACGGTAGTAAGCTGATTAGTTTTTCTGCTAGTTTCGGAGATCTCAATACTGAGTTTCTCCCGTCGTTGGCTCCGTTATCTTCATGTAACTAACGACGTTGCTTGAGCACAATTTTATTGGGTTGCATTTTTTCTTAGGAAGCTGACACGAGAAAGTCGTCTGCTCGGTGTTCGATCTAACAGTAACAGACGAACCATATGCTGGAAACATTGGATTTAAATTCTATCCAGTCTTGGGTCTGCTATTAATTCCAAGCCGCCTATATCATGTTTATGCAAAGTCCGCGTTTACTTCAGAAATGTCAATTTATTAGGTAATTTCTTGTAAAACCAAAGGTTAACGTCCTCAAATTTGAATTTCAATTAGCCAACCTTTGTAGGTGCCTGCCTTTTTAAGTGGATACATTTGTAAGTTCGCCTAATGACGTTGATCATGGAAACTTGCGGGCCTAGGTAATTACGTGACAACTGTTATCTAACGGTTTTTGTGTAAGTACGAGTCTGCAGCGATACCGCACTCATGAAATTAAATTCCACCGCTTTTCGAGCACAGATTTGAGATGTTATTATAAAAAAATGTAACGGTTGTTACTGGAATTTTCGTTTACAAATGGCTAGAATTGTTCACGTAAATAAGTTGTAAAGGCCAAACCATTCGAACGCTGTCGAAAATTGCTCATTAGTGCAGCACTACCGCATTGCTTCCAGTCTGATATATAAATAGATTTGCTGAACAGGTAAACCCTATGAGTTTAATTTGGAGGTTAAAGTGGGCGTAAACCTACAGCAGCTAACCGTTCTTGAAAAAAAGTTATGGTTTTACTCTATATTGTGTCTGTTCGATTCATTGAGAATTTTACTTTGAAAGATGTAATGTCTATATTTGATGTGTTGTGAAAAACTGCAACCGATCCTTGTTTTAAAGTTTGTCTGATGTTCCCCAATTATTTCTTCACTGTATTCTGTCAATCATTGGCTCAGTATATTGACAACAATTTTATAATAATATTCAGAGGAGATCAATTCGCTTGTAATGGATGCAATTATCCTTATCTCATTTTTTTAACATAGGACATGGTTGCTAATGTTGCTATGTTCCTCATTTTTTTCTTATCTCCATATATCCATTATCGGACGATGCACGTTTTTAGTAACGTTTCTCTCCCGTTCCTTAACAGTGCTATTGGAGTGTTGTCTGTACCCGATGCTTTAGTTTCCGTTTGCTGTCTGATACCTCTCCAAATGTAGACTGTATAACTAATGGTTGTGGTGTGTATCTTAATTTGACGTCTGTATTTTTATGGACTGTTGTGCTCCTGCCAATAGTCTCTCAAAGCGTTCTCTTCAACTTTTTTCTTCTATATGTTCTTTGAGTTCCTCTAGCTGTCTTTCCAATTATTCCATCTTCTTTCTTCTCATTGTCTTTTGACACTCAACCCTTCATATTCTTCTCTTTTGTTTGTAGTTCGTGTCTGTTTTAGCCTTGATCTTCCATCGTTCCTGCTATAAACCATCTCTTGGCACCGCCACACGTTATCTTCGGTTGCTTGTTGGTAGCTTTATCTTGTTTAATTTAATTTGAAACTCCTTCAACTTAATTTTCCTCACTCTTTCTCCTGGGATGGCTTTTGCATTATCTATTCTTACTGTCAGTATAACTTTATCAAGGATATGCCCCGATGCTGAGGTTCCGTGGCTTATTGTTCTAGTATCTACAATAATGGAACTATTCGTGACTGGCATAAGGACGTGGTCAATCGGGTGATAATCTAATTCGTTTTTTGGAAAACATAGACACATAATCACCATCCCCTTAGCTGAGGAAATTCGATGTGTTCGCCCCATATTGTTAGTGCATTTTCCTGCTGTGGGAGTGTAGACTAGTTATTTGTCTATGTGTGCATTTAGATCATCCATGTGTATGTAGTTTTATGTTGTTAGGCGTTACATTAAATTGTGTTTTTATCAACGAGTTGGGTGAGATAATCTTTTCCTCTTTGCGAGCTTTTCATCTCCCGACAATGTTATCTCTTGAGTTGCAGTAATATCCACCAGGGATGTGGCGGATTATTGTTTCCTCTTTTGGGTTTACAACAGCGCCGTTCCATCAATGAATAATTATGCATTTGCAAAATAGCAAACTGCTATGTAATGCTGTATAAATGGTAATGGTGTTAAAAAAGCTCTCGATATAAGTTAAATTATAGGACAACCAGTGGGATTAATACAAACTAAGACTAAATTTTGCAACAACGCCAAAACAGAGCTAAATTAAGCAATTGTTTCAAAATCCAATCTATCGAACGCTCGCACGCAACACCCACGAATCGACCATCCTTTACCGACGCTCGGATTTCTTGCGTAAATTGGCATTGTTTGCGAATACGCAACACCGAAATTTACCTTGGCGTTACCGTTTGGCCCGCTGAACATTTCCCCAGACTTTTTAATAGCACATTAGCATAACGCAACGGCGCCTGTTCCTTATTAATAATTCGTCAATTTACCTCGGTTCATGTTAAGCCACAATCCAGCGCTTCCCAAACTGTACGTGCCACGCCACGGTTGCTACCTGACAATTATTTAAACCTATCAAAATCTCTTTCGGAAACTGCCTAACATTTGCAAAACTGCTGCGAGACGATGGCGTAAACCGGCGCGGAATATTAAAATCTCGAGGAAGAACCTTTTTTGGGCAAGGGATATTAGTATACATGGACCGAGATGAAATGGCAGGATACGCTGCTGAAAATTAATGAAGATTTTTGACAACAAGCAATAAAAGCATGACATCACCCTCAAATTATTCAGCGGTTGACCATTTCAGTTTCTAATCAGATTGGATCGTCTCCAGCTGTTCTATAAGGCATACGCAAAGTCACTTCTTGGTCGGGAGTACCAAGACAAATAATTAAATGTTTCATAAAGGAACGAACAATTTTTCCTTAAAAGAACTATCCGTTCTTAACAAAAACGAAACTTCAATGAAATTTTCCAGAATCTGACGAAAAAAAAACTGAATAAAATATGGTGAACGGATCAAAAATTGTATAACACGTTGCTAATTGCGATGTCAGACATACGCAGGGCTGCACAGTGATGGAATCGGAACTAGCGTTCACTTTGCGGTGCGTGCGCGTTTGTTACCCCGTCATTACTTCCGTTTATATACGGTTTGCAATAATTTATTTTTACAACATTCTTATGGCTTTACACCATCTCTTCTGATATACATTTTTCTGTAATTTGAGGTCCGGTGTTCGTTATTCGGGCCGAAGAAACATTGCAAATATTTGGTTTTAAGATAACAGGGCGACGATACTGAACGCGGATTACGGAAAATAAGTTTTGTAATGTTTGGAAAAACGGTAACGTTTTTGATTATGAAGTATGTAGGAGTATCATTCTGAAAATTCAATGAAAACTAGCAATATTTTTGTGCCCCAAGAACTGGAGGTTTTGTGGCTGTTGCGCCAACGAGCTATGACGGAATCGTCGTCGCCGTACGCTATACAATTATCTATCAAACGTGAGCGTGAGTAATTAATTACAATATAGAATGATCCCCGTAGGCGGATCGCATAATCGACATCTTGCGCTAGAGTGTGGCACTACCCACAGCACCCATCGAATTGCCTCTTGTTCGCCCGGCAGAACTATCCATCAGTTTCCAGTTTCACCAGCTCGTTATGATAATTCCACGGATTCCTTAAATGTGTGAAGCCACGCTATCGCTTTGGAGATTTACTAAAAGCGCCAAGAAATTCCATTAGGAGTTTAATCGGATACAACACAACTTAGGGCGTAAATTTGCCAAAGTGGATTACATGAACGCCGGAAATAGATACTTCACAATTTTATACGCATAGAAGATTCATTTTTTCATCGTTATCATTGAAACTTTCAAAAACTTTAATTCCAGGAGAAGAGAAGCTATTAGAACTCCGTTTTAACCGGAATCCATGGTGTTTTGCTTTGCCTTCTTCTCTTTGAATAGGCATCTTGCCGGTTTTAACGTGGGTATGCGGTCTTATCCATGGGAGATATTTTTTTCGCTATCGTAACTAGCCTTTTTCTACTACTTGTGTTCGTTCCATTGCCTTCTACAACTTCCTGTCCAAGGTAGTGTAGCAACAGGAACTTCGCACTGCGGTCTTATTAGTGCGTTTCTTTGTCTGGCTGTTAGTGTGTCACTCATGATTGTTCGTAGGACTTTTACAATTTATTGATCGCAAAATAAAATACAATTGCGCCAGTGCTCCACCTTTCGGTATTACACCGACTGTGAACACGTTTTATAACAAACTCCATTAATTGATAATTACTATGTTAATGTTTTACTTTTTAAGTACTTATTGTTAACTAGGCCGAAAAATGTTTTAACAACTCGAATTTTAGTCATACTGGAACAACACGTGTTCCGTTTTGTATAAGCCCTCAACGCAGTCGCATGCATCGTCATCGGTCTTCCTGATCCGCACCAGCTAGGAGCAAAAGCCTCCGTTCATATATTTCAGCGTTACATATGTCATTTGATCTCTGTATTCATTCCATAGTTACTCAATCTGACGTTGAGATATCCTAATATTATAAGTTGTTGAAGAGGTTGCATTTTATCAGATCCTGTGTGAAGTTCGTCGCAGAAGTCGATGCCATCCTGATCTGGTGTATAGCTGCAAATGTTAATTATTGAATGTAAGTGATGTCCTCAATATGGGTTCTTCGCGTACATCTCGTGGATCAGCAGCTCCACTCCCAAACTTGTTTCTTTGTCCTGGTCTCCAATTTATACAAGCATGTAGTTCTGGTACTGTGTCTAGTTGGACCGTGCCATTGTTGAGATAGAAGAACTGATCAGATCATCCCTTGTTTAGTCTCCTACAAAGCCCAGATATCTATTTTATGATTTATTATTTCCAATTGCAATTCTTTGTAGGCACATATTTTCGGTGCCCCGGGCTAATTGATTTTTTCCTGGATTCAGATCGGTTCACATGCATACATTTACAAGAACTAGCGACTTACCAGAAATTCCATAACGCCCCCGCGGTCTGGGGTTGTAAATTAGAATAATGGGGGTGCAATGCGGACGGCGATTTCTTTCATATAGCAGGTGGTCACACCCACCCGTCCGCGAACATAAACTCAACCAATTCCACAATCAGTCATGCAAACATTCCGATTTTAGCAGTAATGTGCTCATTACATAATACTTACAGGGGGTTTTATGGCCCCCCCGCGTCGTACCCACGTCGCATCTCGAAGAAGACATCATCAGGTATATTCTTCAGTGCACCTTCGATGATGTACCTGTAATAATCCTGAAAATACGCGTGCTTACCGCATCTAGTATGCTTTAACCGAACGTTAACTGCATCAATGGGCCCAACCCATGTCAGTGTAACCCGCAATTACGGTGGCCGCATGGGCCGTAAAAGGCACAGGTACAAGGCACCTTTGGGAGACGGGCTTCCCAAGCCATCCAGTCGCGCTAACTGGGATCACCGATAAGCAAGGTGCTTATCAGGTGAAGAATCGTGGGCCATCTCGCCGAATGGCCACTGATCCAGGCACGAGAGCGCCCTCTACGGCTAGTTGCTCCTGGCCAACGATAACAATGAACAACGACCCAATTAATAAAGCTGTCTACAATCAGCCTCAGTGCGAACAATAACGAATGTTCGACTCCGCTGTTCATTAACTACATTTACTACGCAAGCACTAGCATTCCTTTTTACAGACTTCATCGTTTCATGCGCTCTCTTATAAGTTATACTCCATATAACTTACTCAATTCAATCACTTCAAGAACACATATAATCGCGGTGGAATGATACCCGTCGCCGATTAGGCTCGCTGCCACACATGTGCGCCCTCGCCTACAGACTGCAAAAAACATAAGAACCCTCGCATTGTAAAAATTCCAGCCCCAGTCGCGTCGGGCCTCACAAAATTGCAATATGGGAATTCTCGGCTAACTGCCCCAAAGGCCCATCGATATTTTAAAAACTACCTGAAAGAAACGTCGCCCGATTCTTAAAAACAGCCCTCGGTCTGGCGATTAGCTTTGGACTTTTCGATTCTGTGCTAAATTTAGAAAGTATATATTTCAGGCGTGGTTTAGACTAAAGCCCATAATTATACGAAAACAAATAAAATAATAGAATATTTTCAAACAGCTTAAAGAACACAAAAGTAAATATTACAACATCCTGGTTTGTATAAAAGTAAATATTACAACATCCTGGTTTGTATAATTTAACAATTGTACATTTCAACTTCCATTATTCTTTGTCCCGATCTTCTCTGGTCTTGAGCAGTTCTATCATGTTTTCTTAAACAGGGTTAACCTAGAACATGATGGTTGCGTAGGGAGAAGCTATGGACCATACGATATCTACTTTGCGCTATATCTACTCCTTTTGTTAGTAGTCGAATGTACTTAGAAAAGTTGTGGTTGGGTTGCAATGTGCAATTTTATGCACCACAAAAGTAAACTTTTTTGCAGTTTTTCTTAATTGTATGTATATCGTTTAGAACCCAATAATCATTAAACTTTCCTTCGAGAACGGCCGATATTCGCCATGCATCATTACTTCGGCTCATATTAACTGGAGCTGAATATCCACCACCGTGACGGCACTCCGCGACTTGTTCTCGCACTCAGAGAATGTGGGTCACTTACCGCGAGAGACGACAGGAAGCCCTCTCACATGCCGCTCCGAACAGTTGGCCGTGAAACGAATTCGTTAGCTGGGAATTGCGACTCGCCAAGCCGGAGAAATTGGAGAAAAATGCGCGTGCAGTGCGACCGCTACGAAAACCGACAGCGGGCGTGCTTATTTATACATATCTGATCGTTAGGTAACTTCCGCCACGGTTTCCCCGTTATAATAATATTTGGATAGAATGGCATCGAATGAAGAGGCTGCAATCAGGAAATCCTCGCCGTTGTCGAAATTGAATTGAAATATTTCGTGTCATTGCCTGCGACCCGTTTTAATCGCGGGCCCCGCTTGCCAGCTGTCGGAGGAATCTTTGGCGTGCTGGTGTACTCGAGAGAAGAATCTGTGGCAAACCTTGTCTTGTTTCAATTATACTATAGAACAAGCCAGGAAGATGTTCTCATGCATACATTTTACAGGCTGGCGAATTACCAACAATTCCGTACCGCCCATTTTTGGTCTGAGGGTTGGCAATCAGAAATGCAACACCGGGGAGGCAAGGCGATTAGCGCCCCCTTTCATGTGGCATGTGGTAACACACTCGTTCGCAAGCACAAAACAGCCCAATTGCATAACCAGACGTGTAAACAAAAGTAAACAAGTATTACTACATTTAGCAGTACGTGTACGGGATGATTGACAGGGAGTTTTGCGTCCTCGCGGTGCTCCCAAGTAGCATCTAGTAGAATATCTCCGTCAGGGATAATATTCAAGTGCACCGCCGATGTAATATACGTATGAGAACGTATGCTTACCACATCTACCGCACTTTCACCGAAAGATAACTAAACCAATTAGCTCTCTAACTCATTTCAGTGTGAATTGCAACTGTGGTTGCCGCCCCCACATTTGTAGGAAATGAGCATCCCTCGATTATCCAGCTGCGCTCCTGTATCACAAATAATATAATTGTAAAGGTTTGTGGCCATCTCGCCGAGTGTTCGCTATTCTCAGGTAATAATGCACTATATGCGGTACCCATTGGGCACCAACCCAGGAATAAAAGAAATGTATGTTACATTGATCTCGTATTTTGATTGTTCTTCTGCTGTCGAGTCTCGTTTTCCAACCTTAAAGTCTTCCTTGCTGCAGCATGGAACCATCGATTATTATTTTTCTATAATTTTATATTTGTTATATGCGTAGACCCCACTGCAAACATATTTATGCATTTGTAGTGTAATTAAAACCTGGAAAGCTAATAATGAAATTTAAAACCGAGAGGTGTGTGTTCCTCCAAGGTTTCAAGAAGATAAGCACGCTGATAAGATAAGAGTATATTGTTTATAGTGCACTGTAACTGTATCCGAAAACGGGAAACAACTGGCTCAGTTATCTTTATCTGGGCATACACTGAAAGGCATTCAAAATATTTCCGCGCACAACATTCAGAATTCCTAAATTTAAACAAGGTTAATCGCTGCTGTCCATGTTTGGATGCAAATAAAATAGTTATTAAGTATTGTGACATTTCATTTGTTGATTGTGATAGCAACATAAATCTCTCGCGTTTTCCTTCAAAAGACTTCGTTACAAGTTGTGAGCGCTCAAAATCTTCCATTTAATCCCTTGTATGCAATAGTGAGTAGACTCCTTGAGTGCGAACCGTTTAGGGGTTATATTTAAGGAAGCTACAAGGGAATAAGTGTATCCTGAACATTATATATATTAAAGGACTCTTTGACAGTTTCAATTCCAACGTAGGTTTTATTATTACTTCCAGTATGGCAGCCTGTACCTGTGCATTAACAATGTGTGCCTACTAGCAAAAAATAGAAAACATCCAAGAAATGCTAAGCACAGGCGCGCCTATACCAGGAGAAAGATGTTTGCTCTGCGCGGCCTTCATTAGAAATTACCATCCCAGTGCCAACTGCAGCAAATCGCCTTTTAAATCATTACAAGCGAGAAAGTGTGCCTCTCTTCATTCACCTTGTGCTCGAAACAAATCAAAGATACCGAGAAACTCGCCAGGTTTTATTAAAAAATCATGTTGACCTTGCGCGCCACAAACAGGGCCGAATTAGTACCCTTAATTTTGCGATGACGTCATGCCCCATTGGCTCGATTAATAATTCGCGCACATGCCCCATAGCGAATCTCCGAATTAAGACCAGCACGGAGGTGTTTAGCATTTTTATCGCTTTTTAAGAGGTCAATTGTTTTGTAAATTCGTCGGCACCAGCCTCTGTCACGGCCGGAACTACCAAGCGCATTTATAATAAGAGTCGCATGGGCGACTGTTTCTTTTCACCCGCTCTTATCGCAAGTAAACAAAACAAACTTGAATCACCACTACCTTTTGTTTAATCTCGGTTCCACAAAGCCTGCTGATACCGCTTATCGCAGCGATGCTCTGGAAAGTCTGCGGTGACATCATCGCGTATTTCAGTTTTGGGCGAATTCTTGCAAACCTTCTTCACACTTGCCGCTTTTAGGCAAACGATGCGTTCGGGCAGGTTTCTTGAAAACGGTGTGACACCTGCAAGCGAAGTGCTCGTGTTGTGACGGGGTCGGACTGAACGAAGTGCGCCTTTCAGCGAGACGGTTTTAAAATGATGAAAATGAAAAATATCAAGGCAATCTTCCGCAGAGGCCAGTCGCAGGCTTCTTCCAAAAGCGAGCAAGGTCAGCTCCAGGGCCAGATCCGAGAAGATCTGTCGCGATCTTCGTCGGTCACCAACCTTAATGCGGACCACAAAAATAAAGGGGCGTTTTCCAAGCTGCGAAAGTCCGCCTCCAAGGATCGCCTCGACAAGCTCAGCGATAAGAAGAATGATAAGAAAGGTAAGAGTAGATGTAGAGTTGTTGAAATTCTTTTTGTTTGTTTTGGGAAACAAGGGTCATTGGTTGAATTGTCCTACGATCATCAACCGTTGCCTATCCAAATATATTCTATTCAAGTGTCCTTGAAATCATCAAGTCTTCAAGATGCATTACATTGTTTTTCCTGGAATCATTCAAGTGTCTTTTCACTCAAGTCTTTGCTTTGCAGTCGTACATAAAGATGCAATTTTTCATTTTTCTATTACCTTGAATTGTTTTTCCTGAATTGCATTCAAGCGTCTCAATTCTTTGCTTTGCAGTCCTACATAAAGCTGCAATTTACCATCCTTCTATTACTTTGACTTAATTTTTTCCTGAACTGTAGTCAAGTATGTTTAAAATCAACAAATTCCTGCAGTCCTACATAGCGCTGCAATTTTCCATTTTACTATTACTTTGAATTGTTTTTCTTGGATTGTATTCAAACGTCTCAAGTTGCAGCAGTCCTACATAAAGTTGCAATTTACCATCCTTCTATTACTTTGACTTCATCTTTCCTGTACTGTAGTCAATTATGTTTGCAATCATCAAATATTTGCATTCCTATATAACACTGCCATATTCCACTTTTCTATTACTTTGAATTGTTTTTCCTGAATTGCATTCAAGCGTCTCAATTCTCTGCTTTGCAATCCTACATAAAGCTGCAATTTACCATCCTTCTGCTACGTTGACTTCATTTTTCTTGAACTGTAGTCAAGTATGTTTACCATCATCAAAACTTTGCAGTCCTACATAACGCTGTAATTTTTAATTTTTCTATTACCTTGAATTGTTTTCCCTGAATTGCACTCAAGCGTCTCAATTCTTTGCTTTGCAGTCCTACATAAAGCTGCAATTTACCATCCTTATATTACTTTGACTTCATTTTTCCTGAACTGTAGTCAAGTATGTTTACCATTATCAAATATTTGCAGCCCTACATAACGCTGCAATTTTCCATTTTTCTATTACTTTGAATTGTATTTCTTGGATTGCATAGAAGCGTCTCAAGTCTTTGCTTTGCAGTCCTACATAAAGCTGCAATTTACCATCCTTCTATTCCTTTTACTTAATTTTTCCTGAACCTTAGTCAAGTATGTTTACAATTTTCAAATATTTGCATTCCTACATAAAGCTGCAATTTTCCATTCTTCTATTACTTTGAATAGATTTTTCCTGGACTGTAGTCGAGTATGTTTACAATCATCAAATCTTTGCAGTCCTAAATAAAGCTGCTATTTTTAATTTTTCTATTACCTTGAATTGTTTCCTGGATTGCATTCAAGCGTCTCAAGTCTTTGCTTTGCAGTCGTATATAAAGCTGCAATTTTCCATTCTTCTTCTATTACTTTGAATTGATTTCTCCTGGACTGTAGTCGAGTATGTTTACAATCGTCAAATCTTTGCAGTCCTACATAAAGCTGCCATTTTTCATTTTTCTATTACCTTGAATTGTTTCCTGGATTGCATTCAAGCGTCTCAAGTCTTTGCTTTGCAGTCGTACATAAAGCTGCAATTTTCCATTCTTCTTCTATTACTTTGAATTGATTTCTCCTGGACTGTAGTCGAGTATGTTTACAATCATCAAATCTTTGCAGTCCTACATAAAGCTGCCATTTTTCATTTTTCTATTACCTTGAATTGTTTCCTGGATTGCATTCAAGCGTCTCAAGTCTTTGCTTTGCAGTCGTATATAAAGCTGCAATTTTCCATTCTTCTTCTATTACTTTGAATTGATTTCTTCTGGACTGTAGTCGAGTATGTTTACAATCATCAAATCTTTGCAGTCCTACATAAAGCTGCCATTTTTCATTTTTCTATTACCTTGAATTGTTTCCTGGATTGCATTCAAGCGTCTCAAGTCTTTGCTTTGCAGTCGTACATAAAGCTGCAATTTTCCATTCTTCTTCTATTACTTTGAATTGATTTCTCCTGGACTGTAGTCGAGTATGTTTACAATCATCAAATCTTTGCAGTCCTACATAAAGCTGCCATTTTTCATTTTTCTATTACCTTGAATTGTTTCCTGGATTGCATTCAAGCGTCTCAAGTCTTTGCTTTGCAGTCGTACATAAAGCTGCAATTTTTCATTCTTCTTCTATTACTTTTAATTGATTTCTCCTAGATTGTAGTCAACTATGTTTGCAACCAGCATATCTTTGCAGTCCTACATAACGCTGCAATTTTTCATTTTTCTATTACCTTGAATTGTTTTTCCTGGATTGCATTCAAGCGTATCAAGTCTTTGCTTTGCCGTTCTACATAAGGCTGCAATTTACCATCCTTCTATTCCTTTGACTTAATTTTTCCTGTACTGTAGTCAATTATGTTTACAATCATCAAATATTTGCATTCCTACATAACGCTGCAATATTCCACTTTTCTATTACTTTGAATTGTTTCGCCTGGATTGCATTCAGGTGCCTTTATCAAGTCTTTGCTTTGCATTCCTACATAAAGCTGCAATTTTCCATACTTCTATTACTTTGAATAGATTTTTCCTGGACTGTAGTCGAGTATGTTTACAATCATCAAATCTTTGCAGACCTACATAAAGCTGCCATTTTTCATTTTTCTATTACCTTGAATTGTTTTTCCTGGATTGCATTCAAGCGTCTCAAGTCTTTGCTTTGCAGTCGTACATAAAGCTGCAATTTTCCATTCTTCTATTACTTTGAATTGATTTCTCCTGGATTGTAGTCAAGTATGTTTGCAACCAGCAAATCTTTGCAGTCCTACATAACGCTGCAATTTTTAATTTTTCTATTACCTTGAATTGCTTTTCCTGAATTGCATTCAAGGGTCTCAATTCTTTGCTTTGCAGTCCTACATAAAGCTGCAATTTACCATCCTTCTATTACTTTGACTTCATTTTTCCTGAACTGTGGTCAAGCATGTTTACCTTCATAAAATCTTTGCAGTCCTACATAACGCTGCAATTTTCCATTTTTCTTTTACTTTGAATTGTTTTTCTTGGATTGCATACAAGCGTCTCAAGTCTTTGCTTTGCAGTCCTACATAAAGCTGCAATTTACCATCCTTCTATTACTTTGACTTAATTTTTTCCTGAACTGTAGTCAAGTATGTTTAAAATCAACAAATTCCTGCAGTCCTACTTCCTACATAGCGCTGCAATTTTCCATTTTTCTATTACTTTGAATTGTTTTTCTTGGATTGCATTCAAACGTCTCAAGTCTTTGCTTTGCAGTCCTACATAAAGCTGCAATTTACCATTCTTCTATTACTTTAACTTAATTTTTTCTGAACCGTAATCAAGTATGTTTTGCAATCATCAACACTTTGTAGTCTTATATAAGGAACAATTTTCCATGTTTCTATTATTTTTAATTGTTCTTTCTAGATGACATTCTAGTGTACATAAACCTGCAATTTTCTATTCTTCTATTACTTTGAATTGATTTTGTCTGGATTGTAGTCAAGTATATTTGCAATCATCAAATCTTTGCATTTCTACATAACGCTGGAATTTTCCATTTTTCTATTACTTTGGATTGTTTTTCCTGGGTTGCATTCAAGTGTCTTTGCAATTATCAAGTGTTTCCTTTGCAGCCCTATATAAAGCTACAATTTTCCATTCTCCTATTATTTTGAATTGATTTTTCCGTGACAAGCATGTTTGGAATCATTAGTTTTTTACAGTCCTACATAAAGCGACAGTTTTCCAACTTTCTATTACTTTGAATTGTTTTCCCGGAATTGCATTCAGATGTCTTTGCAATTGTCAAGACTTGGCAGAACTACATGAAGCTGCACTTTTCCATACGTCTATTACTTTCAATAGTTTTTTGAAGTGTATTTGCAGTCATTAAGTCTTTGCAATCGTATATAAATCTGTAATTTTCCATTTTGCTATTATTTTAAATTGTTTTTCTTGCATGGTATTCAGGTGTAGTTGCAATGATCAAGTCTTTGGTTTGCAGTTCTTCATAAACCTGCAATTTTCCAATCTTCTATTACTTTGCATTGATTTTTCCTGAACTGCAGTCAAGTGTGTTTGCAATTATAAAATGTTTGTTGTCATACACAATTTTCCGTGTTTCTATTAGTTGAAATTGTTTGTCCTGGATTGCTTTGAAGTGTCTTTGCAATTATCAAGTTTTGACAATCCTACATAAAGCTGCAGTTTTCCATTCTTGTATTACTTTGAATTATTCTTCATGAACTGTATTCAAGTGTACTTGCAATCATAAGATCTTTTTAGTCTTACATAAAGCTGCAATTTTCTATTCTTCTTTCACTGTCTTGAATAATTCAACAATTTTTGTTTCTTCTTGGATTGCATTCAACTTTTTTCGCAATCATCAGGTCTTTTGCAATACTGCATACATCTGCAATTTCTAATATTTTTTCATTATTTTGAATTGTGTTTATCTGGTATTCAAGTGTCCTTGTAATTATGTATCAAGTATTTGCAGTCTTATATAAAGCCACAATTTACCATTCTTCTAATGCTACTTTCAGTTGTTTTTTTGCATTCAAGTGGCTTTGCAATCATCAAGTCTTTGCAGTCCTACACAAAGCTACAACTTTTCATTTTTCTTCTGTCACATTGAATTGTTTTTCTTGGATTGCATTCAAGTGTATTTGCAGTCAAGTTTTTGTAGTTCTACATAAAACCACTATTACTTTGAATTGGTTTTCCTGGATGGCGATCATCAAGTCTTTCAGTCCTACATAAAACTTCAATTTTCTATTCTTCTAATAAATTGAACTGTTTGTCTTGGATTTCAATCATTTAGTTGCTGCAGTCCTGCGTAAAGCTGCAATTTTTCAATCATGTTCTATTACTTTCAATTGTTTTGCCTGAGTTGCATTCAAGTGTTGGTGCAATTATTAAGCCTTTGTAGTCCTACATAAAGCTGTAATTTTCCATTCTTCTATTACATTGAATTGTTTTTCCTGGATTTCGATCATCAAAATCTTTGTAGTCCTTCATAAAGCTGCAATATTTCATTCTTCTTGTATTATGTGCTTTTAATTGTTTTTTCTGGATTGTATTCAAGTGCATTTGCAATTATTAAGTCTTTACAGTCCTACATAAATCTGCTATTTTCCATTCTTCTGTTACATTGAATTGTTTTTCTTGCAGTCCTGTGTAAACCTGCAATTTTCCATTAATTTTGTATTATTTTTAATTGCATTTCCTGGATTGTATTCAAGTGCCTTTGCAATTATTATCTCTTTGCAGTCCTAGATAAAGCTGAAATTATTAATTTTCCATTACTTTAAATTGTTTTTCCTGGATTGCATGATTGCATTCAAGTGTCTTTGCAATTATCAAGTCTTTGTTTTGCAGTCCTACATAAAGCTGCAATTTACCCGTCTTTTTCTATTACTTTGAATTGCTTTTTCTGGATAGCATTTGAGTGTCTTGGAATTATAAAATCTTTATAGTCCCACATAAGACTGCAGTTGATCATCAAAATCTTTGCAGACCGACGCAGATCTGCAATTTACCATTCTTACATTACTTTGAATTGCTTTTCCTGGGTGGCAATCGTCAAGCCTTTGCAGTCCTACATAAAGCTCCAATTTTCCATTCTTGTTGTATTACTTTCAATTGTTTTTCTTTGGATTGTCCCAATTGCTTGATCTGTTTTATTCTTTTTATATGTTACTTCTGTTATGTTATTCTCCTTGTGTCAAGTACCAACCTTCTTACTCTTCTCCTTTTGATACTCTTCCTGCAGGTTTCTTCCATTAACGATTGATAAGTCTCATTGCTTTTCTGTGTAGCCGTTGTTCTGTCTTTTCATAACAAATCCTTTTGCTGCCTATCTCTTTAGCAGGTGTTTGTATATCCGCTGCATATAGTAATTGGTTTTATGGCGTCTATTGGCACTGGTCAATCTTTAGACTTTTCTTCCATCTTTTGTGCTATATTTTTAACTTTTATATTATCATGTTCTTCATCCATGTGATTTTTCCGTTTGCTAGTGTATTTAGTTGGTTGTTTAGCCACATCCATGTTTCGTTATCTGAGAGTGTGTCCCAACCATTTCATTCTCTTCTCTCTTATCGCTCGTCTTATTGCTTCCTGGATCATTCTCCATAATTCAATATAGAAACATATTTTATTTAGCTAATAAATTCCCATTATTCTATCCAGGCATAATTTCTAAACGTTTGCAATTTTTGTAGTGTCTTTTTGTTGATGATTCGCTACCATTAGCACACTTTTGACATTGGAATTGATGAGGCAAATCTTTGTTACTCGTAACATTTTCTCTTAGTTCTAGACTTTCGATGATTTGTTAAACGTTTTATCTTCTTACTCTTCCTCAATACATTCTTTATGCAGCTTTCTTCTTCATCGATTATACTTCCCTTATTGGTCCATCTTCTATCCAAATTTCAATGTGTTATCCTCTGAGCTTATCCTCATTGTTTTGGTTTTAGTTCTATTAAAAATACATTTCAATATATTAATTTTTTCCTGCATATCTTGAATATCTTCTGTGATCAGTCACGTCATTTCTTAAATTTTAAATTTTCTTAATACGGTACAAAATTTTCATGGTCCACTAGAAATAGTATTGGCGATAATATGCATCCCTGTTGACCCTTCCTTGTATTATAATAACTTATAAAAGTTATATAGGGGCATTGAAAACAAGATCGAAGCAATACATTTATCATAAGGATTCTGTAAAACAATCTTAAAGTTTATTCTCTTGGTCTCTTCATGCATTTAATAACTGACTATTTTCATGACTGGTATGTGTCTTTGTGCAGGTATTCCGAGCAACAACAACAAACTAGACTCTGGGGAAGTTGATCATTCCCTCGAGTCGCTGCAGGAGATAGAGTTGTTGCAGCGGCAGCTGACTGAAATGGCCAAAGAGAAGTCGGAACTTGCACTTGAATTGGGAGAACGAAAGGGGGAACTGCAAATTTTGAAAAACGAAATCGTAAAGCTCAAGGTTTGCACAATTCAAATCTAAAGTAACCGACATGCTTAATGCACTCTTTTCTTCAGATGTTTCAAGAACAGTCTTCCGTGCGGATAGAGCAGCTAAATGACGAAAATACGTCTTTACGGAACAGGCTTCGGGATGTAGCCCACTCGCCACTTTCAGATAACGAAAAACAGCAATTGTTACTGGATACTCATAGACACAGCTCTGCACCGGCTTCCATTGCTACCAATGTAAGGGTAAAAGCTTTACTTTGTGAAAATAGATAAAAGTTCAGTCGTTGTTCTGTTGCAGTTACTGGAAGATGGAACCGTCGGAGACATCACTGCTTGTCCTACACCCGACTGGGACAAGCACTCCAGCAGCAACGTTAGCGAAGTTTCCGTTGCCTGTCTGCAGGACAAAATCAACCAAATGCAAGAAACCCACTACAGGTAAAGCAGACCCATTCTTGTATTAAACATCTCCTTTAAAAACGTGTCTCATATTTCAGTACAAACGAAGAGCTGCAAGCAACTCTGCAAGAACTCACGGATTTACAGCGGCAACTGACCGAGCTTCAGCAGGACAACGAGAGACTCTTGGATGAGAAGAATTTAATGTTTGACTCTCTATGCAGACAAACTGAAAGGTTAAATGATGCAAGGGCCGAGGTGGAGTCACTGAAGCAGCTGCTCTATCGAGATAAGGATGAAACCGGACAATTTGAAAGCATTGTTGATCGCGAGCAGAAGCTGGTGGATCTTCTAAAAAGTGCTCAGGAGGAAAGAGAGTCATTGCTTGTGAAGCAGGAACAGCTTAGTAATGAACTGCAGGATGCAAGGGCTGCTAGTATAGAACAACTGACGGAGATAGAACAGCTAACGGAGCGTGTACGGACACTAGAAAGCACCTTGGATGCCAAACATGCTGAGCACAGGCAACTTGACCAGGAATTAGCCATAGCTAAGGACCAGTGCAGTGGAAGACAGATTGAAATTAACCGCCTTACCGATCTTCTTGAAAATGCCAGAACTAAGGTGAAAGAGTTCTGAATTGGTCTTATCGTGAGAATAATGTTTTTATTGTAGATAAACGAACTGGAGCAAGAGCGGGCTTTAAATGATAAATCTGAGTTGGACGAACTGCTAGACAATGCGAGGAAGGAAAAGGATGCTTTGGAGTCGGAAGTGGCCCATTTAAAAGAACAAGTAGCACGCAGCCGTAACGAAACTGAAAAGCTTCGAGAACAAGTTTCCATCTTGCAGGAGGAATGCAAAGTGAGTTCTGTTCTATTTGTTTTGTTATTTTTACTTTTTCATATTTGTATGGCATAAAATGACCTAAAATGATTTACATCTGCGTTTATTAAGTATAAGATGATACAGAGCAACGTACATTTGAACTTACTGAGCATTAAATGACGTAAAACAACATACATAGGTATGGGTTCATTTAGTATTTGATGAAAAAAACGTACAATTCTACTTATTAGACATAGGATGACGTAAAACAATATATATTAATAATAATAATAATTTTATTGCAAAAAATATCCTTAAAAAAACATACGTTTCGACTTATTAAACATAGGATGACATAAAACAACCTATAATTGGGTTGATTAAGTACAAAATTAACCTAGAATAATGTACCTTCGTGTTTATTAAGCACAAGATGACATAGAGGAACGTAAATTTGAACTTATTGAGTATAAAATGACTGAGAACGATATAACCGTGGATTTATTATTGTTAAAGCGATATGAAATTAAGCTGATTAAGCATAGAATTACCTGAAAGAACATATTTGTGCTTATTAAGCATAAAATGACGTAAAACAATGTACATTTGTACTTGACATAAGATGACGTAGAACAACTTACATTTGGACTAATTAAACGTAAACTTACTCGAAACAACATACAATTATTGGATTTGTTAAACAGAAGCTAACCTAACACAATATATTTTCCGGATTATTATACAGGATGATGTAAAATAACACATAATTGGGCTGATTAAGCATTCAATGACCTAAAATTATATATTAAGCATAAAGTGACGTAGAATAATGTACATTTGCTTTTTTAAGCATACGATGTCGTAGAGCAATGTACATTTGAACTTCTGCAGCATAAAATGACTTAAAAGAATGTAATATTGGAGTTATTATATTATAAAAGACCTAAAACAACATACAGTTGGGTTGATTAAAAATAAAATGACCTAAATTAATGTTTATTTGGGTCTATTAAGGATAAGGTGACACCAAAAAATTCTCACTTGTAGGTACTTATTAAGCGTAGATGACCTAAAACAACTTAACATTTCCACTTATTGGACTAAGATGACTTAAACAACTGACATTTGGACTAATTGAGCGTAAGATGATTTAAACTACATACAATTGAGATTATTACGCGGTAAATAACCTAAACCAACGTACAATTAGGCTTACTAGCAGCAAATGACCTAACACAATGTACAGTTGGGCTGATTAAGCGTAAACTGACCTAGAATAATGTTTATTATTTTTTTATTAAGTATAACTTGACAGAGCAACGTATATTTGAACTTATTCAGCATAAAATGACCTAAAAGTATATAATATTGGATTTATTCTGTTATAAATGTGCTAAAACAACCTACAATTGGGTTGATTAAATAAAATGACCTAAATCAATGTGTATTTGAGCCTATTAAGGATAAGGGGACATCACACAATCTATACTTGTACTTATTAACAGGTTGGCTGCCTATCAGATTTCACTTGCCACATGCCTGTAGCCGAATAGTGTAGAACGCCGCAGATTAAAGCCTGAAGGTCCAGCCTGTTCATTATTTGCCATGTCGCATAATTCTGGAACTTGGACTCATTGAGCGTAAAATGAGCTAAAACAACATATAATTGGGCTTCTTAAGCAGCCAATGAACTAAGACAAACTACACTATTAGACATAGGATGAAGTAAAACAACTTACATTTGGACTTATTAGGCGTAAGATGACCTAAAGTAACATACAATTGGCTTATTAAGCAGAAAATTACTTGCAACAATGTATATTTCTACTTACTAGATATAGGACAATGTAAAACAGTTTACGTTTGGACTTATTAAGCGTAAGATGATCTAAAACAATGTACAACTGGCCTTATTAAGCCGCAAATGACCTAAGACAACCTACATTTCTACTTATTGCACATAGGATGACTTAAAACAACTTACATTTGGACTCATTGAGCATAAGATGCCTTAAGATGCGGACAATAGGGCTTATTAAGCAGCAAAAAACAATGTACAATTAAGCTTATTGAGCAGAAAATGACCTAAGACAACCGACATTTCTACTTATTGGACATAGAGTGACTTAAAACAACTTACATTTGGACTCATTGGGCGTAAGATGCCTTAAACTTCGTACAATTGTGCTTATTAAGCAGCAAATGACCTAAAACAATCTACAATTAGGCTTATTAAGCAGCAAATGACCTAAGACAACCTACATTTCTACTTATTGGACATGGAGTGACTTAAAACAACTTACATTTGGACTCATTGGGCGTAAGATGCCTTAAACTTCGTACAATTGTGCTTATTAAGCAGCAAATGACCTAAAACAATCTACAATTAGGCTTATTAAGCAGCAAATGACCTAAGACAACCTACACTTCTACTTATTGGACATGGAGTGACTTAAAACAACTTACATTTGGACTCATTGGGCTTAAGATGCCTTAAACTTCGTACAATTGGGCTTATTAAACAGCAAATGACCTAAAACAATCTACAATTAGGCTTATTAAGCAGCAAATGCACTAAGACAACCTACATATCTACTTATTGCAGATAGGATGACTTAAAACAACTTGCATTTGGACTCATTGAGCATAAGATGCCTTAAACTGCGGACAATTGGGCGTATTAAGCAGCAAATGGCCTAAAACAATGTACAGTTAGGCTTATTGAGCAGCAAATGACCTAAGACAACTGACATTTGTACTTATTGGACATAGAGTGACTTAAAACAACTTACATTTGGACTCATTGGGCTGAAGATGCCTTAAACTTCGTACAATTGGGCTTATTAAGCAGCAAATGATCTAAGACAACCTACATTTCTACCCATTGACCATAGGATAAGCAAAGTAACTTACATTTGGACTAATTAAGCGTAAGATGACCTAAAATAACATACAGTTGACTTATTAAGCAGACAATTACCTACAGCAACGTATATTTTTACTTACTAGATTAAGGACGACGTAAAACAATCTACGTTTGGACTTTTTAAGTGTAAGGTGATGTAAAACGACCTACATTTCTACTTATTGGACATAGGATGCCTTAAAACAACTTACATTTGGACTAATTAAGTGTAAGATGACCTAAAACAACGTGCAATTGGCTTATTATGCAGAAAATTACCTGCAACAACATATATTTCTACTTATTAGGTATAGGATGACCTAAAACAATTTACAATTGGCCTTATTAAGCAGAAGTGATTTAAGACAACCGACATTTCTATTTATTAGACATAGAATAAGGTAACATGACTTACATTTGGACTAATTAAGTGCAAGCTTACTTAAAATAACGTATAATTGGGTTTGTTGAACAGACCATAACCTGAAACAACATACATTTCAACTTACTAGACATAAGATGACGTAATACGATAAATAATTGGGCTGATTAGGCATAAGATGGCTTAGAATAATGTACTTTTTTTTTATTAAGCGTAAGATGACATAGAGCAACTTATTGAGTATATAATGACCTATAACGATGCAAATTGGATGTATTAAGCTTAAATAAAATTGGATGATTACCCATACAATTTTTTAAAGCAACACATTTGTGCTTGTGCTTATTGGGCATAAGATGACATATAACAATATACCTTTGGACTTATTAACCCGAAGATGACGTAAAACAACCTACATTTTGGCTTATTAAATAGATAATGTATTTTTTTTATAATGAATATAAGATAATCACGTACATTTGGACTTAATAAACTCAAAATAACCTAATATACATTTCGGCTGATTAAGCATAAGATAACCTACAACGTATATTTCATCTTATTAACAATAAATTTATCTAAAATAACATACATTTGAACTTATTTAAGTATAAAATGACCTGAAACAATGTACTTTTAAGTTTTATTAAACATAAGATTGCATAAAGCAACATAAAATTACAGTAAATAAGCATCGAATGACACAACAATGTACAAATAGGCTCATTAGGGATGAAATATCGTAATAGAACGTACAGTTGAGCTTATTAAGTATAGTATGAGATAAAACAATTTACATTTGGACTTTTAAGGAAAAAATAATCTAAAACAATGTACTGCTAGGATCGTTCTGCACAAGATGACTTTAAGCAACATACAGCTGGGTGTATTAAATATAAGATAACCTAAAATTTTCATTTGATAAAAGAAATAAACGTAGTTTTAAACGACACAGACTCTGACTTGTCAATTATTCTTTTATGGATTCTTGCAGGTGACAAGAAACAATGCCAAGTGTACACAGTCTGAACTAGAGTACAAATGCGAAAAATTAGGTGCCGAGAAGAACAATTTAAGTGAGCAGTTACAACAATTGCAAGACGCTGCCAACGAGCTGCAGGTAAGGTTTGTCTTGAACACTGATGACTTTTTGTATAACTGAGCATTGCGTAGGTTCAAGCTCAATGCCAATTAGAAGATAAACGGCAACTCTCAGCTGTATTATCGGAAACCCAAAGAAATCTTAGCGAAACCGAGCGAAGAAACACTGATTTGGACGGTGAAATAGAGGAACTGAAAAAGCTAAGAAAGGAAGAGGTGAGTTTGCTAATCCGTTCTCGCAAAACCAACTTACATTTTTTATTTAAGAATGAGGAATGGGAGAAGTTCCAAAATGATTTGCTGACGTCCGTGAGAGTCGCCAACGACTTCAAGAGCGAAGCTCAGCAGGAACTGCAAAAGATGGTAATGGAGAACAAGACCCACAGGGAGAGGATTCGGCAGCTCGAAGCGCAGATCGACAAGCTGAAAGGTCAGGTTCAGTGCATGTTTGTTGGCATGATTTAAGCTGATTTAATTTCTTAATTTGCATGTTCACGACTTACCTATTTGCACCTTTTTATTTTTTTGAAACGAGAGGTAAATCACTGATGAATTATTGTTAATAGCCTGGCAATAATGGCGAATATTCCTGGACTGATGTGCCGTCGATAATTCGCCTATGAATAGTTTTGTCTGCAACAGAATAGCTTGGTTTGACACACTATGCGTTAAAACTAACAACTTGCCCTCGTGTTTTCAAATTTCATATTTGAATCTTTCACTTATTTTTGGCCTAGAACACATTTTTGATGTTAGCACCATAATTGCTTGTTACGGTATAACTTGGCCATAACGCATTTGCTAACAGAAGATTTGTTTTGCAGTTTATTAACTGACGTTTGGTATGATAAAGAAATAAAATGGGGTGCATGGAAATATTAAAATTGTAACTCTCTAATCGATCTACTTTTATTTTAATGCTTGTGCAGGTAAGATACTGTAACGTTCTGTCTTATTGTTTTGAAAAGAATACGGGAAGCTTTTTAACAAAATTTTGAAGATTCAGGAAACGTAAAAGAGGCTAAAGATTAAATGAACAAAAAGAAAAGAAATCTCAAATAGTCAGCGTGACGGAAACGTTGCCGGAATTAAACCTTGACATATTCAAGTCCCCATATGAACTTTTAACAAAATCAGCCATTCAATTATTGTTTAAAAAAGTGATGGTGTAATCACATCAACAGTCTCGCAGTATTCAAAATTGCGCAAATCGCAGTGCGCGAGGATCACGTGAGCAAGAAAGGTTCTGCTTGAAAACCGGAATGGTAAAGACAATAAACAATGAATGCAAATATTGTCATCTTCCCCAATGCGTAGCCACATTATCGGTAAAGGTTCGAGGTGGACAGGCAAAAATTGGCGCTTAAAACCTGAAACCTGTAAAAAGTTAATCGTGTATGGTTTTAAAAAATCAACCACTGGAAAGTAGGTGCTTTGAGCTATGATAATATCACATGTTAACCTTCAGGTTGCGCTTGCGCATACGCCTCCGATGTAGCCTAACGACTGTCGTCGAAATAACAACCGGGACCAACGGCTTAAAGTTCTTTCGGAATCACCACCAATTTCAGCTAAAAGGTGTTGAAGATCCCGCGTTTTTTAAAATTCAAAAAGGACGTAAACTGATTAGAGGAATCGATCTCAAAAGGTCCCAGATCAGACCGTAAAATAATCGGCAGTTCGAAATCGGTACCGTTTGATGCTTACGCCACGTAACAAATTATGAATTTTCATGCACACATGAAAAAGACTGACATATCTACACAACACCACTGATGTGAATCACCACCGATGTGGACTAACACCTTTCTGATAACATGTTAAACACCATCAGGCCCAGTTCACTTCCGACTTTGCGTTATTTTAATATTTGTCAAAATATGGAGTACCACCGACTGAGTTTACTTCCGATTTAAAATATCCACCGATTTAATTGAATTTGCCACTGAACTAAAACACCACCGAGCGCAGGTATCACCCACCCGCTCTCTTTGTAAAAAACATGAAATGGAGATATCGTCATTTTCCTCAACGCGTAGCCGAATTATGCGGGCAGGCGAAACGGGGCCGTAGGCAAGAAAAAAGCGATAAAAAATAACGCACAAAACGCAATTTTTCGCTTAAAATCGGAAATCTGTAAACAGTTAATCGCGTATGGTTTTTAAACCTCAACCACCATAAAGTAAGTACTTTGAGCTATAACTCCTAATATCGTGAAGCTTTTGGCAGAATTTTTAGTTTGCACTTGCGCTTTTCACGTAATCTAACAACTGAGACCGAAAGCTTTTTACATTCCCTCAAAAGCACAGCCACCACGAGCTAAAAACTATTGAAAATCGGGCGAATTTGACGACATAGTTTTTTTTTCAAATTTAAAAATGACGGAACTGATTAGTATTAGAGGAATCAAATTGCAAAAGCTCGCAGATCGATGGAATTAAATGGTCTGCAGTTAGAAATCGGTACCGTTTTGGTGCTTACACAATGAAAAAAATGGCCATTTTTCGCATACACGTCAAAAAGACCTTCCGCGGGTGGGTTGGGGGGTTTGTACACCGATGTGGGCTATCGCCGTCTTTTTGACAACTGTAAAACACCACCGCACAAAGTACCACTGGGCTCGGTTCACTTCCGTGTTTGTTATTTTAATATTTGCCAAAATGTGGATTACCACCGATTGAAGCAAATTTGTAGAATTTGCTACCGAACTGAAACACCACCGAGCAGAGCTACCACCTACCCACTTTCTTTCCAGTAAACGTGAAATACAACGTGTTACAGGACAAAACGACTTTTACGACACGGCACTTGATCTGTTACACGATAAATGGTCATCAGGACACGTTAGTATTCAAAAGGCAAAGTTCGCCCTCAAAAAGGAAAAGTTCGCCCTAATCACGCCTCAACTGTCCTACAACGGATAGTTGACCGACTATTGCTCAGGGAGATGGGGTGGTTCAAATTCGCACGACAATAATTAGGACGAGATGCTGTCGCACTGAGGTTGGGTATAATTACGCCACGAATTTTGATAATCAGGGTTAAAACAAGGCTTCTCAGCAACCCCCTGTAGAAACTCGAAATCCAGGGGTTTGCGGTACTTCAGCGCTCCTGCGAGACGGCCCTACTGTTTTAGATCATCGAATCACCTTACATACATAACAAAAGAGCAGAACACATAATTGTCGGTAAACACATGCAGATATCATAAACGAAATAGTGAGAAATTGAAATGTGTCTATTAAAAGTAAGTAGACAAATATATCTTGAATAGTAAGAAACAAATGGGTTAGTATGGTTAAATTAACTCAAAAAGGTAGCCAAATATGACGCAACTGAAGTTTGTCCGTGTTAGTGAATGGCATCTGCGTTTAAATAGCGCGGGCGTTTTGAACGCGCCATGTTGTTGTAATTATAGACACAACAACGCAAAAGTAGGCCACTGAGACCTGGATTGGATTTGATTATTACTATAAATACGTCACGTCGCACAATTTCGAAAGGCTTAATATACTCTCAAAAGCACGGCCGCTACGAGCTAAAAGCTGTTGAGAATCTCACGAATTTGACATTTGCGGTCGGAAAAATTAAACACGGCGTAGTTTTTTTTTTAATTTAAAAATGACGGAAATCGATTAGGATTAGAGGAATCGCATTGCAAAAAATTGCAGATCGATGGAATTAAGTGGTCTGCAGTTCGAAATCACACCGGGGGGTTACACCGATGTGAACTACCAGTGTCTTACTAACAACTGTGTAAAACACCACCGCACGAAGTATCATTGGGCTCGGTTCACTTTCGAGTTTGTGTTATTTTAATATTTGTCAAAATTTGGGTTACCGCCGACTGAGTTTACTTCCGATTCCAACTGAAACGAATTTGCAGAGAATTTTCCACCGTACTGAAACACCACCAAAAGGAAGTACCACCAACTCGCTTTCTTAGCAACATAAGCTGTTGCCTAAGCGATAGGCGTTACTTCCTTGCTCATAAGCTCTATCCGAGCGCCATGGATTGGCGAACGACATTTCTACAAATTGCAACAATATGTACGAGGACACATCGCATAAGTTATCATTTTGAAATAATTTAAATCTTTGTACGAGTTAAAACATAATACTGTCATGTTATCACAATACAAACAATTTTGAGACGAACTATGAAGCTTTTCAAATAATAACATCAATTACTTTATAAAGATGCTGTCATTGCTGTCAAATTATTACTAATATCAGAAGAAATGAAACTTCATGGTCGTTCACATAAGATGTAATAATAATAATAATAACAATAATATATTGGTGACACGCAAGTACATATATCGTTATAGCAAAATCATATTATTATACTTGTAAATTAATAATCAAAATGTATCCTGGTAAGGATTTCGTTAACGATGACTTTGTCCAAAAAGGTCAGTGCTGCAGTAACTACTGTCTGATGCAGTCGTTGGTAAACGGGCGGTGGTGGTTCACGTCGGTGGTAATTCCAGTCTGATATAAATTGTAACGATACTTCCGTTAAGCCACTCCGTTGGGTTGGCAAATTTAAATGAAACGTCTCATACGCCTTAGTATTTTAAGAATTGATCTGCCCTGTTTATTTTGAAGCTCAGTGAACATGAAACCCTCTTAATACCCCAGTCACGGTCCTGAAGTGTCAATATTTGCCACACCTGTAGTGTTTTCGGGCTGAAGCTGACTTTAAACAATATCCACAAGAAACACCAATTTATTTACAGAAATCTATCGAAATTAACACATAAAATCATAAAGAAAATAGCGTTAGATCCTAGAATGGTTAGTTATTCTTAAACACACATGTAATATAATAACATACAATCTACGGATGATATAGCTTGAGACTACTCATTCAGAAAACAATATTAAAATGGCGTTGAAAGAATTGTCTTTAACAACACAACCGTTAAAATACCTGATTCCGGCACTGGCTTAAGCCGGCCCTGTGTGTCATTGCGCGCATAAAACCGGGCACAGTTCGCATTTGTATTATTCGTTTCTGAAGCACATGCTTCCGCGCTTGCGACAACTTCTCTCACAGTTGAATGCGAATCGTTATTGCGTGACTGCAAGTATTTCCTGGAGGTATTAGATTACGTGTGAATCCTAGAAGCACGCGGACTGCTGCGTCTTCGAATTGCGTTATTCAATCTTGGAAAGTGCGACGCGTGGAAAATTACCACAAGATACTTAAGGTAATCCCGGGTTGCCGCCATGGTAGCGCCGGAAGTCACGGCGGCGGACGTCACAGCTTTCGGAATTGCGATCTGCTTCGCAAATTGTGTACTCACCGCCACACGAGGAAAATTGCGTTTAACTTAATGTGTAAACGCTGTTTTGATGCTCTCAAAACTTAAGGCAGCAAATTATTTTTTGAAAGGCTTTTCGTCACTTCTATGTATTTCGTCTTAAGACGATCTCGCACAATGCACTGGGAGTCGCGGGCCCACGACTCCTGCTCCAGGATTTATATCGAACGGCATACACGCGAAATTGATTGATTCACGCACAGCACCGGATCCCCACACTTTTGGTTATGCAGCTACAACCTTGAAGACTAATTAACAATAAAAAACAAATACAAACTGGCTATATTTTTAAACATGAAAATGTACGATATAGGATAGGCAGACCAGAGGCCCGTTTCAAAATCCACAGCGGTAATAATCCAGTTGGGTTGTGAACCAAGTCTGTAGTATTTCAGTATTTTTCACAAAATTCTTAAAATCGGTACAAAACCAAGTCGGTGGCAGTTCACGTCAATAGTTGTTCCAATCGGATCTAAAGCCACATTAGCGGTGTAGTGCACACTGACCCAAAATTGCTCCCCATAACTGAGAGCTCTCGAAATTCTTTACTTCTCAGCGAAGTCCCCGTTTCGATCGGCAGAATGCAAACTAAAAACATCGCTCCGAAAGAAACCCACAATGTAGAAGTTTCCGACGCGATTCCAAGATTTTCAATATTTCCACTGCACAAGACAAACCAACAGAAAGACACGTTATTTCCATTTATTTATTTTTTGTTTAGACATACGAATTAATTCTTTTTAAAAGAAAACTGCATATATGTAGTAACCCAGAATTAGGAGATGAAATACTTCATAGGCGAAAGCACTCACTTAATAAACAGATAGTAAGGTTATAACTACCACCTTTCCAAAATAAGTGATTTACCTTTCAGTTTTGTTTTGCTGGAAATCTTTTGACATTCTATTTTTTCAATGCGAGGCGAACTATGAATTTGTACATAGCGCAGTGTGTCTCTATAGAACGTGCAAATTTAAGGCTACGCGTTACATTTCCGTTGATCACCTATAATGTGTGCCTAACTATCAGGTTCAAAAGACAAGGAGCCATCAACTGTGCCCCGATCTTCCCCTTTTGGTATTGATGACGTAACAGACGTAGGAGATCAGGTACCACCATTACCCTTATCTAAACCACCTATTCCAGAAAATTTGGAATTGAACGAAAGTGAAATACAAGAGCCCTCGCCAAACGTTCCCTTGGTGACCTCTGACGGTGCAAAGAGGAAATTTACATTTTTACCAGTACTTTCACGAGTTTCACGTAAGACAACCGATGCCAAACAGAAGTCAACTAAGAACGAGAACAAAGAGCAGTCAATGCCGGATTTATCGCAAAATTCGGAAGATGTCAGTAAGAAATCCGGTAAATTCTTTCCAATGCTATCGAAGGTTTCGCTCAAGTCGAGCTCTGAAGATACTGTCAAAGCACGTTCATTAGACAGTTTGGAAAGTAGATATGCCGATCCAAGCAAAGTAATAAACGTAGAACATGAAGACATTGTGCCGAAATTGCACGATGCTTCTGAAACGAACGAAGAAAAAAGTGAGAAACGTGGCGGTATTAGTGTTATTAAAAGACATAAAGATGTCAAAAATACGTCGAAATATCCCGAAAGGCGGCTCTCCGACCAGGAAGAAAAGGATTTAGCTATACTTCACAATTTATATTCACAGATCGATCAAAATATACCTGAAGAACAGTTAACAACGGACCAGAAGTTTATAATCAAACTAAAGGACGTCTTCGATAACGATAGCGCTCTGAAGACAAAGCCAGTTGCCAGAAAATCAAAAGACAAGCTTGCAATCAGCAAGCCTTTACTGGATTCGGTTCTGAATAATCCAAAATTAAAAGAAATCACTGAAGACTCCAGCATAGAGCAAATTGACGACGCATCGTCGGACTTGTTCGACGGCAGTGGCGTTTCCTCTGAATTTAAGGAATTTGTATCGAAAGACCCCAATTTTAGTAAACGTTACGAAATGGTCTTGAAGCCTGAAACTAAATTCGACGACCTCTTTCACTCGAACCTCGAATTTAGTTACTACGACAACGATCACAGGCCTAAATCGGTGTCGAGTTTTAAACCGGAAGTCTTGCTTACGAAAAGTAAAAGTTTAGACGACATTTATTACAGACAGTACGTGTCAGATGACGAATTGAATGACTCGTACCAGTCATACGAGGCTACAAATCAACCACCCATACAAGCCAGCAGCGTATGGGAAAATCTAACCCCCGAAACTTTGGACGCTTTGTACTCGAAGATCGACCTTAGCATCCCCGAGAGCCAGATGACGAAGGAAGAGCGGTTCGTGTTGAGGCTCAGGCAGTCGCTGGATGAAATGGGCCGCAAGAATACGCTCAAGAAAATGGCTCTAAAACGTAAGAAAAGGCTGCAGATCAGCCAGCCGACTGAGGGCTCCATTCTGCAAAATCCCAAATTGGCTTCGATATTGAACGACCCTAGTTTTAAAGGTATAGGCCAAGAGCCGGGTAGAATTTCATCGACGTCTTTGAGGAGCTCCTTCGAAGCTACTGAAGTAGAAAGTCCTCGAATTACCAACCAGCCGACCAATTCCAGTTTCAAAGCTGTACTCCCGGAGCCGGGTAGAATTTCATCGATGTCTTTGGGTAGCTCTATTGAAGCTACTGAAGTAGAAAGCTTTCATACCAACCAGTCGACCGATTCTAGTTTCAAGAGTGTAATTCAGGAGCCGGGAAGAATTTCATCGACGTCTTTGAGGAGCTCCTTTGGGGCTACTGAAGTAGAAATTGCTCAAATTACCAACCAGCCGACCAATTCTAGTTTCAAAGCTGTACTCCCGGAGCCGGGTAGAATTTCATCGATATCTTTGGGTAGTTCCATTCAAGCCACTGAAGTAGAGATACCAAAAGCTAAGAGAGCGTCGAAATTGTTCCGGAAGAGATCTAACAGTTTCGGCGACTTCCGAAGTGTTAGGTATCGCATAGACGAGAACATGGTAATAACGATTCCAAGGGCGAAACTGATTTCTAGCACGCCAAATATTTCTCAGCTTAATGAGGGGATTTTGGATATTGCAGGTAGTATTTCTGAACCGTCGGCGTTGAATGAGCTCCCAGGCGATGAATTGAGCAAAGGCGGCAGATACTTGAAGAATCAGAACGATCCCAAAAACGGGCAGTTTTATCGGGTGAAGAGGGCGTACGACTTGCAGATTTTGAGACCTGCGGATTCACGCAAGATTTCCATCAACATGGAGTCCGATTCCGACACTGAAGCCATATTTATGGGAAAATCTGCAGAACCAAAAGAAAACCTTTTGGAACTAGAAAAGGCCGAAGATACTGAAGTATTTACAACTGCTGAAACTTCGCATGAACAAAACGAGTCTCCTGATTTGAACAATTTCAATCTAGATATCCAATTTGAATCTATTGTTGTTTCAAGTAATCGCAACGATAGTCCGTTAGACACTGGTTCTACTGCTAGTTCGACAAATGAAGAAATTCTAAGTAGTCTAAAGTCAAAACTGGATGACGACGAGTTTGACTTGGTGCAGAGAATTAGAATTAACTCAGACTATGCTAGTCGGCCAAATTCCGACCTGAATGAAGAAGACCTAAAGCTGATCGCGCATGCCCAGCGACTTTGCTCCTCCGAAATCAACGACGGCGAAGACTCGGATGGGCTGGATGTAAATCCAGCGCAACCTGACCTGCCGATTAAAATAATAGAACCTGTGGAGTGTTATAACGATAGCCTGGGTACAGTTAACGAAGAAAAGGAGATTGCATCTTCAAGCACTCTTGAAGAGCGCTTATCTTCTGAGGAGGCACCTGTGGCAAGCAGGCCCGTCTCTCTTGATTCTGCCGTGAGCACCAGCAGCAGCATTGAGGACGTATTAGTAGCCCGCAGGTCTCTAAATGAAAGCACTTTGCACGAACCTATTTATGCAAACCACAGCATGTTTTTGCAAGAAATGGTACTGGATGGTAAGGAGCAGGATAACTCCTTGTATGGCAAGAAACCGTTGCCTTTGCCCAGGAGTAAAAGCGTAAATGAAAGCCATGTAGAAGGCAGCTGGGGCAGAAACAAAGGCAGTCGGTCTGGGCAATCTGTCACTCAGTCACAACCTTTTGACAGCCAAGATGATTCGGTAATCACCAACACATCCATATCTAAAATTACTAGTGATATTTCCATCCTGACAAGTAAGTTGGAGCATTTAGATGAGAGGTATTACAAGCTACGCAGGTCCGACCAAGACATGATCGCTTCCAGCACAGAGAAAGCCGAAATACAGCCTGACATTAAAGATCTATCCAGAGTAAGGGTATTTGGAAACGTTGACAAATACTACGCCATCCACTCTTTACCCGAAGTGGAGGTTTCTGCAAAGAGTGAAAAGCTAGAGTCACATGTTAGGGCGGACATTTCCAAACCAGCAAGTGAAGGTACCAACAAAATTCGAAGTGGCGGCGAAAGTACCAAAGAAGAACCTTTAACCGACAATGAAGACGTTGAATGGAAAAGCGTTATTGAAGTACCCGAGGGCTATTTCGATTGTGTGGAAGCTTCACAAAGAAAGAAACCTAAGCGAGATAGCCTTACTCAAACATATAGTGAAGATAAACAAGATACGGACACGCAGACACAGAATGAAGACAAGGAGAGTACCGACACTCAAACTGCACGCGAGGGCTTTTCCTTTCTAGGTATGATCGATAAGTTGGGGCACATTATTAACGAAAAGTTATCGCCTACCCCACAGAGGAAGACAGCTTCAACTGCTACGACGAGTGCAGATGAACATCCTAACGATATTTTAACGCAGACGTCGATGCCGGTCATAATCGAGCACCATTGTAAAAATAACGACGCAGCAGAGCAAAACCGGAGTGTGTCCAGGCACGAATCAAATTCTGATACTTTGGAGCGCATAACTGCTTTCCATCTTCTTAACAACCCGCCGAAACCCTGCCCTGTCCACTCGCCCCCCAAATGCGAAATTCACGGTCACGTTCGTGCCCCGGATCTTCTGCAAAATTTCACCATCGCCAGCGCAAGGCACCATCCCCACATGCAGGAAAACAGGACGAGTTTTGAGTATGCTAAAAATAAATTCGAAACCATGATTCAAGCCAACCAGCAACAGTTTCCATTCAAAAGTGAAACAATGAGACGAGCCACATATAGTAGGTTTGCGAGAACGTCGACTGAATTTGAGAGTCCGGAAACGCCACATACGCACAGTGTCTCAAAGCGACCTACTTCGGGTTTTCAGTGATACTCTTGATGTCTGTAAATATTTCTATTTTGTCCTATACTTTTTTAAATAGCCTGGATGAAGCTTGCCGACTTTTAAAAAAAGTTGCAAGAACCGTAGTATTGTAATAGTCTTAATTGTAACTTACTAATTTTGTACGTCTTACTATTAAACTGTTTTATATAGCACTGGTGGGTTCACCTTGTTTCGATATTATTAAAAATAAAAAAAGCTACTACTTTCACACTAATTTGTACACGTTCTAACGTGTACTATACGCGATTTTATCTTAACCGGATCTCTGCAATTCGCTGTGTTAGTAATTAACAGTGACCAGTGGGCTTCGTGGTTTTCTTTTCCGCAATCAAAGGTAATTTTTATGTTTCAAGCAGGCAGTTTGTGATCAGTCTGCAGTGTTTGTGGAGTTTTTTGCTTCACACATTTTGCTTTTTTTTGTTGTGATCAGCTTCGTGTATCGACTTTTGTGCTTCAAGAAACCGGCACCTCTTTCGACGATAGTCTAAAACGTCCCGTTCTGCTTACAGTGGCAACCGAAACCGTCAGCTTACGTCCCAACAGCTTTCCAAACGATGACGTCACATCCCGCCGACAGAAAGTCGTCTTGAATCGGCAGAATAGCAGGCAGTCGGTGAAGTCGTTAATCGAAAGTATCGAAAATGCCGGAAAACCGGTGGTTAAAACAGGTGAGATTGATACATAGGTATTCATTAACGAAATTATGAACTTTTATACGAGCGTGACGGCAGTATCATCAAACTAGAAAGATTGAGTGATATTAGCGGACTTCTCGATAGTGGGAGTTCACATAATTTGCAATTGGGATCGGTCCAAGTAGGGTTTTGTTTAGCGCTACGCAGGAAGATCACGTCAGAATATCCGAACTTACCTTTTATAAACGAGTATTCATCCAATATCTGGAAAACGGTGACGCATCATGATCGTAGGCACTTTGTTATACCTGGAACATCTTTCGGTAACTTTTTCCCGGGGTCCAAGAGTGTTTTTTTATATTTTACCCAATCTCGGACACGTTTTTGACACAGGAGGCGATTTGGGAAGATGTTAGCATTAGTTCGCGTTTCTATGCTTTTGCATATTGGTCTCGCGTTTGTCATCTCGACTGTACCATACAAGCTACCCCGAAACCGAATTATTTGAATACAATGTTATCTAGAGTAAACAACGCAATCATAGCAGTTTTTATTTTGTTTCTGGCGAGGCGCTTTCATATCATTCAGCCATATCCCTTTTATATATTTCCTACGTCTACACTTACCTTTCTCCGTTTTTGACAGACATAAAACGACTGTTTTCCAGTACACGAAAAGTAACTACATCTAGCTGATCTAGTGCCATCTTTCTTATAGGTGCTGAATTCTTTCACCAACATTGTAAAGTTTCGCTTGCGAAAAAAACGTCAAGAACAAATTGTAACTGGTTTAAAAAGCGGCTTAAGGGGGACGATGGTAAATGGATCGGTGACCCGAGGGATTTAACCAGAGGGTTTGATGCGTTACAAGTCGCTCTTAACAGATCATTCTGCGCTGATACTCGTTCCTCGTCATCTATCAGCAAGTGAGGAATTCGTTTACTGCCATCGGCAAATTTACCGTTGGAAAAAATTCGCAAGATCAATCAGTAATCTAATAAAAAGGGGTTGAAAGGGGATGACGGTAAGTGGAACATGGTGGCGTGGGGATTTAACCGGAGGGACAACGCCTTAAAAGTCGCCCTTATACTGATGGGCCAGCGCTAACGCGCTTATCTTCGCCATCTACCAGCCAGTACCGAATTCTTTGTCCGACATCGGAAAATTTACTTTACGGAAAAATGCCCAGATCAAATAGAAATATGTGGGGAAATAAAACGCGGTCGGGTGTAGTTTTACTGGAGGGCCGGATCGTTAGAAGTTGCTCTTACGCCGATCAATCCGCGCTAACAAGCGTACTTCAACATATACCAGCGAGTAACGAATTCTTTGACCGACATCGGAAAATGTACCTTGAGAAAAAACGCCAAGAGCAAATAGTAATCGGATTAAAGGGGGCTTTTGGGGTACAGAGAAGGTTGAACGGCGGCGTGGGAGTTGAACTGAAAGGTCGATGCGTTAGAAGTCGTTCGTGCACCGAACGCACATCCGTTGCCATTTACTAGCAAATACGAATTCGTTATCATCAAACATCGGAAAGTTGACCTTGCGCGAATAAACGCCAAGAACATATAATAATCGAAAGGGGGGAGTGCTTGAAGATGGGCGAGAGTAAATGGAATGGTGCCGTAGGGGTTTAACTGAAAGGCCGATGCTTTAGAAGTCGCTCTTACGCTGATCGGTCCGTACTGACACGCGTCCGTTGCCATTTACTAGTGAGTGCTGAATTATTTGACCGACGTCGGAAAACGCCTAGAACAAATGGTCGATGCGTTAGAAGTCGCCCTTAAACCGACAAGTCCGCGCTGACGCGCGTCCTTCCTCATATACCAGCGAGTTTGACCTACATCGGAAATATTACTTTGCTAAAAAAACGCCAAAAAAATTGTAATCGGATTAAAAAGAGGATAAGGGTGGCGAGAGTAAACGTAACGATGGCGGAGGAGTTTAACCAAAAAGTCGATGCGTTAGTTGTCGCTCTTACATCGATCGGTCCACACGGATGCGTGGTCGTCGTCATTAACCAGCGAGTGCGGAATTATTTGATTCATATAGAAAACTATCTTGCGAAACAACACCGAGAACCAATTGTAATCGGATTAAAATGGGGCTTAAAGGTGGCGAGAGTAAATGGAACGGTGGCGTGGGGGTTTACCCGAAAGGTCGGTGCGTTAGAAGTCTCTCTTACATCGGTCGGTCCACACGGATGCGTGGTCGTCGTCATTAACCAGCGAGTGCGGAATTATTTGATTCATATGGAAAACTACCTTGCGAAACAACACCGAGAACCAATTGTAATCGGATTAAAATGGGGCTTAAAGGTGGCGAGAGTAAATGGAACGGTAGCGTGGGGGTTTACCCGAAAGGTCGGTGCGTTAGAAGTCGCTCTTACGCTAATCGGTCCGTACTGACACGCGTCCGTTGCCATTTACTAGTGAGTGCTGAATTATTTGACCGACGTCGGAAAACGCGAAGAACAAATGGCCGATGCGTTAGAAGTCGCCCTTAAACCGACAAGTCCGCGCTGACGCGCGTCCTTCCTCATCTACCAGCGACTTTGACCTACATGGGAAATAAATATTACTTTGCTAAAAAACGCCAAAAAAATTGTAATCGGATTAAAAAGAGGTTAAGGGTGGCGAGAGTAAACGTAACGATGGCGGAGGGGTTTCACCAAAAAGTCGATGCGTTAGAAGTCGCTCTTACATCGATCGGTCCACACGGATGCGTGGTCGTCGTCATTAACCAGCGAGTGCGGAATTATTTGATTCATATGGAAAACTACCTTGCGAAACAACACCGAGAACCAATTGTAATCGGATTAAAATGGGGCTTAAAGGTGGCGAAAGTAAATGGAACGGTGGCGTGGGGGTTTACCCGAAAGGTCGGTGCGTTAGAAGTCGCTCTTACGCTGATCGGTCCGTACTGACACTCGTCCGTCGCCATTTACTAGCGAGTACCGAATTATTTGACCGACATCGGAAGACGCCTAGAAGAAATAGTAATTGGATTAGTAGGGGGAATTAAGGGGGGCTAATAGTAAGTGGAACGGTGGCGTGGAGGTTTGGCCGAAAGGTCGGTGCGTTAGAAGTCGCTCTTACGCTGATCGGTCCGTACTGATACGCATCCGTCGCCATTTACTAGTGAGTACCGAATTATTTGACCTGACATCGGAAGACGCCTAGAACAAATAGTAATTGGATTAGTAGGGGGAATTAAGGGGGACAAATAGTAAGTGGAACGGTGGCGTGGAGGTTTGGACGAAAGGTCGGTGCGTTAGAAGTCGCTCTTACGCTGATCGGTCCGTACTGATACGCGTCCGTCGCCAGTTACTAGCGAGTACCGAATTATTTAAGCAACATCGGAAAACGCCTAGAAGAAATAGTAATTGGATTAGTAGGGGGAATTAAGGGGGGCAAATAGTAAGTGGAACGGTGGCGTGGAGGTTTGGACGAAAGGTCGGTGCGTTAGAAGTCGCTCTTACGCTGATCGGTCCGTACTGACACGCGTCCGTCGCCATTTACTAGCGAGAACCGAATTATTTGACCGCCATCGGAAAACGCCTAGAACAAATAGTAATTGTATTAGTAGGGGGAATTAAGGGGGGCTAATAGTAAGTGGAAAGGTCGTTAGTAGGGGGAATTAAGGGGGGCTAATAGTAAGTGGGTTCACGCTGACGCATGTCCGTTGCCATGTACCCACGAGCCAAATTCTGTGACCGTCATCGCAACGTTAGCCTTGCAAAATAAACTCTCAAGACCAAATAGTAATAGGATAAAAAAGGGGCGAGTGTAAACGTAATGGTGACGTGGGAGTTTAACCGTAGGGTCGAGTTGTTAGAAGTCGCCCTTACATTGACAAGTCCGCGCTAGCGCGCGTCCTTCCCTATTTACGAGCGAGTGCCGCATTGTTTGTCCCATATCAGAAATGTTATAATCTGTAACCCATTATACCGTTTACACAGTATCGGGAATGTTACCTTGCTATAAAACGCTATACATTTTTTTTATCGGATTAAAAGGAGGCTAAGGGTAGCGAGAGTAAACGTAACGATGGCGTGGGGGTTTAACTAAAAGTCGATGCGTTAGAAATCGCTGTTACACCGATCAGTCCACACTGATGCGTGTTCGTCGCCATTTGCCAGCGAGTGCCGAATTCTTTGACAGCCATCGGAAAACGCCTAGAATCAATAGTAATTGGATTAGTAGGGGGAATTAAGGGGGGCTAATAGTAAGTGGAACGGTGGCGTGGAGGTTTGGCCGAAAGGTCGGTGCGTTAGAAGTCACTCTTACGCTGATCCGTCCGGACTGATACGCGTCCGTCGCCATTTACTAGTGAGTACCGAATTATTTGACCCGACATCGGAAGACGTCTAGAAAAAATAGTAATTGAATTAGTAGGGGAATTAAGGGGGGGGGGGGCTAATAGTAAGGGGAACGGTGGGGTTGGTTCGCCGAAAGGTCGGTGCGTTAGAAGTCGCTCTTCCGCTGATCGGTCCGTACTGATACGCGTCCCTCGCCATTTACTAGTGAGTACCGAATTATTTGACCGACATCGGAAGACGCCGAGAACAAATAGTAATTGGATAGTAGGGGGAATTAAGGGGGCTAATAGTAAGGGGAACGGTGGCGTGGAGGTTTGGCAGAAAGGTCGGTGCGTTAGAAGTCGCTCTTCCGCTGATCGGTCCGTACTTATACGCGTCTGTCGCCATTTACTAGTGAGTACCGAATTATTTGACCCGACATCGGAAGACGCCTAGAACAAATAGTAATTGGATTCGTAGGGGGAATTAAGGGGGGCTAATAGTAAGTGGAACGGTGGCGTGGAGGTTTGGCCGAAAGGTGGGTGCGTTAGAAGTCGCTCTTACGCTGATCCGTCCGTACTGATACGCGTCCGTCGCCATTTACTAGTGAGTACCGAATTATTTGACACGACATTGGAAGACGCCTAGAACAAATAGTAATTGAATTAGTAGGGGAATTAAGGGGGGGGGGGCTAATAGTAAGGGGAACGGTGGCGTGGTTTGGCCGAAAGGTCGGTGCGTTAGAAGTCGTTCTTACGCTGATCGGTCCGTACTGATACGCGTCCGTCGCCATTTACTAGTGAGTACCGAATTATTTGACCGACATCGGAAGACGCCGAGAACAAATAGTAATTGGATAGTAGGGGGAATTAAGGGGGGCTAATAGTAAGCGGAACGGTGGCGTGGTTTGGCCGAAAGGTCGGTGCGTTAGAAGTCGCTCTTACGCTGATCGGTCGGTACTGATACGCGTCTGTCGCCATTTACCAGTGAGTACCGAATTATTTGACCGACATCGGAAGACGCCTAGAACAAATAGTAATTGGATTAGTAGGGGGAATTAAGGGTGGCTAATAGTAATCGGAACGGTGGCGTGGTTTGGCTGAAAGGTCGGTGCGTTAGAAGTCGTTCTTACGCTGATCGGTCCGTACTGATATGCTTCCGTCGCCATTTACTACTGAGTACCGAATTATTTGACCGACATCGGAAGACGCCTAGAACAAATAATTATTGGATAGTAGGGGGAATTAAGGGGGGCTAATAGTAAGCGGAACGGTGGCGTGGTTTGGCCGAAAGGTCGGTGCGTTAGAAGTCGCTCTTACGCTGATCGGTCCGTACTGATACGCGTCCGTCGCCATTTACTAGTGAGGACCGAATTATTTGACCGACATCGGAAGACGCCTAGAACGAATAGTAATTGGATTAGTAGGGGGAATTAAGGGGGGCTAATAGTAAGCGGAACGGTGGCGTGGTTTAGCCGAAAGGTCGGTGCGTTAGAAGTCGCTCTTACGCTGATCGGTTCACGCTGACGCATGTCCGTTGCCATGTACCGGCGAACCAAATTCTTTAACCGTCATCGGAAGTTAACTTTGCAACAAAAAAACTCCCAAGACCGAATAGTAATAAGATAAAATAAGGCTTAAAGGAGGCGAGTGTAAATGCAATGGTAGTGTGGGGGTTTAACCTTAGGGTCGAGGCATTAGAAGTCGCCCTTACACTGACATGTCCGCGCTGACGCACGTCTTTCCCCATCTACCAGGTAGTACCGCATTGTTTGACTCACATCGGAAATTTTACCTCGCTAAAAAACGCCAAAAAAGAATGTAATCGGATTAAAAGGAGGCTAAGGGTGGCCGAGTAAATGTAACGGTGATGGTTTAACCGAAAATTCGACGCGTTAGAAGTCGCTCTTACACTTGAGAAGTACCGCTTTTTTTCTCTTTATGGACCGATATCTATTCAGTTTTCTAGGTAAAATACAAAGGCTGTTCGACTACATCCTACCTGGGGTGTGCGATTTACAGCCTGCACGTTTTGAAAAAAAACTCGCTAAACGAAAGCCATTGATCGCGGCGGAACTTACTTACCACCATGGAGTAAGAGGGAAGGAGACCGTCGCCATGCTACAGAACCTGCGATATTTACGGCTCGTTAATAGTACAGTATCTACTACTAGCAGCGCTGGTGTTCCACTCCGCATCCTCGATCCGTCACGTGATCATGACATACGACCGCTGCGGCAAATCAAAACGTCAACCAGACGTAAACAAACCCCCACTATGCCGTCAACTGGCCCGGCGCGGAACATTTGCACCGCGAGTGGCAAAAAACGGTACTACTGAAGAGCCGCAAATATCAACGCAGGTTTTGGCGAGCGGTCTCCTTACCTCTTACTCCATGCTTAGCACTTAGGCGGCGGCCCAACGTAAAGGGTGCAAATTTTAGAAGCGAAAACAATCAGTTTCGCTCTCTTTAGGACGCGCGGCGGACGTCCATGGCACATCACGACAAAGTTGTTCCGCCCCTCTTGCAGGGGGAAGCCTAATGGTTGTTCTTGAGGTATGACAGCTCAAAATTTAAAAATTGGACGAATCATAACCATAATTTCTTAACTTTTGTCAAAAGTTCATACAATTTCGTCAAGAAAAGTTCACCCATTGATTTTCTTTTTAGGTTTAAGTAACACATCTAGAAGCAGCTCGACATCGTCCATTAACTCCCTTGCGTCTGATATCAAGACGCCTTCGAGTCCTCCGGCTGTCATAACTCCTATGGCTTTCTCACCTGGATCGCCATTGCGCACTCCGTCTGACTGGAGCGATGCAATGTCCAGCATTGGTCAGATGAAGACACCACTTCGGGAGCAGCAGCCAAATAAGCAAGCGAGGGATTGGTCAAAGTCTGTTATTACTGGTAAGATACTTATCTTAATCGTCTGGTGTTTTTACCTGTATTTGGGGGCTAAGGTTTTTTATTTTACTTTTTTCTTTACTGATAATTTGATTTTTGAGTCTGGCCGCATACAGTGCTTTTTTGAGAAGGGCGTGTATCTGGCTAGTTGCTATATTATTTGTTTTACTTTTTGGTTTTTGTGTTGTTGCATGTAGACTCACTAGCAAAGGGAGACAAAGTAAAAAATAGCATCGGAGGGAAAGCCGAAGAGACTATTCGGGACACTATTCTTCAAACTGCGAAAGGCATTGACTTTTCCAGGAGAAATAGTTATTCAGATTTGTGTATGTATCCAAGGCATAGTTTAATTCATTGAATTCAATTAGAAAATGTGAATTTAATTGTTTAGAGTGGCAGTGAATGTATGTGTTACACTGATTTTATGATTAAATCTTGAGTTATCAATAGAATAGGCAATTATACATGTAGTGCCATACCTAAACCTGCTTAAAGCAAACCTTCCAATGGCCGTTTAAAATTTAAGCTTTCAACACATAAGATTCTAATGCGGCACTACATACATAATTGCCAGGCCTAGCATGTGCATGATACACAAACAAAATATTTTCTCTTGCAGGTGAACGAAAGGATCCTCTAAATGGCCTAGTAAAGAACGGCGGATCCAAACGCAATGCACTGCTGAAGTGGTGCCAGAATAAGACTGTTGGTTATAGAAATATCGACATTACAAATTTTAGTAGCTCTTGGAATGACGGGCTGGCCCTGTGCGCAATCCTGCACACCTACTTACCTGACAGGGTTCCGTACGACACATTAGTGCCCCAAGAAAAGAGGAGAAACTTCTCAATTGCGTTTGCAGCTGCAGAAAGCGTGGGAGTACCTACGACGCTGGTAAGTACAGTTTCTGAAGGAGCACAATAGTCAGTCGCACTGTGATGTCACATGTTACGTGCGAAAACAGATTTACAACCTTGCAACAAAGCCAAAAATGCTTCAGTCAGCTTAGTGGAGGAGGGGACGGTGAAAAACAAATTGTATCTTACAGATACTGGAACAAATTCGGGCAATTGTTAGGCGCCACCTGTTGTGTCTGCTCTTTAACGAGAAAGAGGGCGTTCGCTCAATGCTCAGTCCCAGCTATGATTTGGCTTGCTTCGTATCTGAAATGCTTATCTTATTTCAAACTGCAATTCGCTTCACAAATACGTTTACCGCGATGTTTATCTTCCCCTAGAACTCATATTTCGAGCTAGAATCCAGCCCCTGCCTTTGTAACGTTTCGTAGTTATGAACGTAGTTCCTAATAAAATTGATGGGAAACTTTGCTTTTTATTACGGTATTACTTAAAATTAACCTAGGTAGCTCTGGCCTAGGTTCGAAGATTGCTAGAGTGATAAAATTACTAGTCTTTTTTAAAAACTGGCTTTACTCTCGACTTAGAGCGATATCAATTCGGAAAAACGACCCGGGGATAAGTAATTATCACTGTTTTTACATACGCCACAGTTTGAACGAACAGGTATCTAAGGATAAGAGCGTGTGGCCGGTTGATAAAGTGTTTGCGTGTGCAGTCGGCAGGGAGTAGGTTCGAGCCACACACTCGGAGATTGGTAACATCGAACGCTCTCCGGCCATCATACTGATACCTTGGTGGTCTTGACCCCTGGAAAGGAACCGTACTTATCCAACGAAATAGGTTAGCCACCTTTCCGGGCCGCGGTCGAAGAAGGCTTATAAAAGCACACTTCGTGCGGTACTAACAGGCTATCAGCCTATATTAAGGAGAAGATGAAGAATAAGGTATCTAGGGGAAAAATCTGTAAGCGGAGTCAACACGGTTTTTCCGTGGGCTAGCAACTTAGTAATCTGTCTCAAGGATCAGGATTTGTTGTGCGCCAGTGACTTATAGAACCAGGTGTTACGTAACACGGGGGTTATTTCCAGCCAGTCAACACGGTATATTCCGTGCGCTACGTGCATGGAAGAAGGGTAACTTTGGACAGGAGGGTTGCTAAAAGCAGTTTGACTAACTCAGCAGGAAGGGGTGATGTCAGGGCAGGTTAAGGGTTTCTCAGGCAGATAGATTTCTCGGGAAGAAGCTAGGAATAGAACTTTCTTTACATGAACGCGGTTTGCCAATTGACACAATAACGCGAGCTCCTGTTACTGAATGATGGTCTTGTCAGGTTGGGCGGTTCTGGCTTATTACGACTAAGTGAAGGCTGCGGCGACTGGTGGAGCCCTTTGGCTTTGCGGGGCTCAAGGTGGCTCCCGGATTGAGCTCAGGTTCTGGGCTGCAGTCTGGAAAGAACAGGTTAAGTCTGAGTGGATGAATGATGATTGAGTACGAGATTGGCCGGAAATCGCTCTTTAATACTAAGTGGGGCAAACAGAGGATTTGCAAGGACCCGCGTATTACTGGCCCTCACCTAAAACACTTCGAATCGGATTCATTTTACGACGATCATCTGGCTACGTAATTTCGTGTGGGGCCCATATGTCTTTATGTCGCGAATGGGTGGTTGGTTCTTATGGCGGTGATAGCGCCATACACATTGATAACGGCGATTAACACGTTTTCAACAAATTGCCGGAACGCGAAACGTCACGCCTCTACTTTGATAGCGTTATTTACCGCATTGCCGCTACAAACATCCATTCATTGTGTAATCTTGCATGCCTATCATCGTTCATTTTGTAGGCAATATTTACGCCGCTGATGTAATATTTTTAAGGCCAACAAATCCTTCGCACTTAAATTTGTCTGGGTGGGTTATGCGTCGTCAACAGCACACGGGACACGTCGCCAAGTTGTCCCTGTAACTTCGGGCGCGGTTTCGGCCTGTCTGTGACTCAAACTAAATATACCAAATTTGATACTTCCGCGGGCTTACAAAACGAAATTCGGAGCACGCGGTGTCTTGGAACAGCGCACTTTCGCATGCTATACCTGCGAAATTAAATTACAATGCGAATTTTAAGCGGAGATTTCGCCGAGTAATAGTTCGGGCTATTTTGACGGGATTTCTGGCGTACTTCTGGAGATCGATTTTGGCGTGCTTGTAACTACCACATGGACTGGCGAATTATGCATTCGAGTAGCGGGCTCTCTACAGGAACTCGATTTTAACTGACTGGTTTTATTATCGACTTGGAGCGATATAATTCGGAAAACGGCCTGCATATATTCAGTTATCAGGGGAAGAATCTGGGTAGTCGACACGATGTGTTTCCGTTCGTCTGAACCATGGATAGGCAGGTAGTATTAAGGACAAGATATGTAGGCCTCGCTAACACGATGTTTTTCCGTGCGCCAATGACTTATAGATCGAGGGGGTTGGGTAGTAGGGGGGTTTCTAGCCAGTCATGAATTTTCCGTTCGCTATATGCTTGAAAGGAAGCGTAGTTTTGTAAAGGAGGGTTGCTTAAATGCAGTTTTACTAACACTAGTAGGTAGGGAGGTTTCAGGCCAGGCTATGATTCTCAGGCAGTTCAACTTAGGAATAGAACATTTCTTACATGAACATGATTCGCGGAAATGAAGCAATTACACGATCGCCTCCAGGTGTCAGTTACTGGATGCTGGTCTGCTCAGGTACTGGACTGGCGGTTCCTTGCTTATCAGGACTATGCGAAGACGGCGGTGACTAGTGAAGCCCCGTGGGTCCCAGCTGAGGCTCAGATTCTGGTCTCGAGTCTGGCAAGAATGGGTTAAATCTCGTAGTAGGAGACTGGCATCGCTCTCTCTTATACAGCTTTGCGATCTTCCACTTTGTTTGGCTAGGGGAACCTAAGTGGGGCAAATAGAAGGTTTGGGAAGACTCGCGTGTTATGTTGCTAGCCCTCCACCTAAAACACTTGGTGCAATCAGATACATCTTGTGGCGGAGGTAACTCCTGGTGGCGCCCAGATGTTTTCATGTTGCGACTAGATGGCTTGTGTCGCTGTGATAACTCCTACAAATTGATAATAGTGATTAGCACGTTTTCAAACAATTTGTAAAAACGCGAAACGTCGCATGCCTAACGGACTCAAATTTTGAACTCATCCCCGTCTGGGAGGGCTAGTCGCTATTTAGGAACCGTGACAATCAAATTTATTAATGTATAATTTATTGTGACGTGGTGTTTAGGAAAAATCCTCGTATTAAGAGTTTGAGAAAACCCCCCTCCCCCTTCTCCTCCATGTAATTTGTCTGTTACAGGCAGTAAATAGGTTTTTACCAGTAAGAAACTACAACACTCTCAACTGATGACTGTGTTGTTTGAATTTTTTATAAACTGGAAATTTGCATGCGTTACTGCAGGGTATGCTACCATCTTAACAAACTCATTTTTTGTTATAGAATGTGAACGACATGATACAGCTGGAACGACCAGACTGGCAGCAAGTGATGGCCTACGTGACTGCGATTTATAAGCATTTCGAAACGTAAATTAGCTCGTAAGGAAGTACTGTTTATATTATGTAAAGTATGCTGTGAGAAAGCTTTGTACGATTCCAAAATTTCGACTGAAATTTAACGGTAATACTAAATATACATAGTAATCCAATTTCATGTACTTAGGTCCACCAAAGACTTGCGAAATTTATCGTTTAAGCACGTGTTTTAATGCATTTAGTTGATATTCTTATATATGTAAATGTAACTTAAGAATGTTTACGTCGGTGTGCCTTAGCCTAAAACTGGTGAGGCTTCGAAGAGCTAATCTGCATTGGTGTGCTGGCTAAGGACGTTTCAGTTTTTGCCGTATTGCTAGATAGTCTAATCTAGTCACCATATATTTGCCGCATTGAATTTTAACCGAGTGATTATAAAGTAACCTTTAAAGATGTGCCTTTTGAATGTTCACTACTCAACTCCCGTTTTTTATATAATCGAATTATGTAAGATTGAATATGTCCAGCATTTGTAAAGAACTGATTTTTACAAACATTAAGTACTAAATCATAAAAATAAATTGTCGACTGATATTTATTTCTTCTTATCGGTGTTTGCTTTTCGAAGACGTACTTCCAGTATTTGAATTCGGAAATTTCTGCGTGTTTCGGTTAGTACTATTGTAAATATTATTATCGATTAGTATTACTAGTATTATTGGAACAAAAGACTGCTAAATTTAGTTGTACGTAGAATTCTTTTATTCATAGAGAGCCAGAATTTTGTATTATTGATATTTTTAAATGTAACCCAATGCTTGGTTTTAAGAATTTATTTTTGTTTTGTTGTTATGTATAGTATTTGTTTATCGACAGAAAATAAATAATGGAAATAAGGTTGAATGTGTCTTACTTATAGACATCACTTTACAGCATCCAATATGAATTCTGCAATCATATGCAATTAACGCGTCCCTTATAAGATGGGAGGGAAACGGACCGTCCTCAACTGTTTCAACCCCAAGGAATTTTTGACTACCTTCAATCTTTTTACAACTTTGAAGCCTTTCTTCTGTAATGTGTGGTGCATCCTTTCCAATGCTTTACAATAACTGTACGATTTGCTGACATTAAATCAATTCTATAAACAGATCAAGACCAAAGGAAGTTACAAACAGCATCATGTAGTGGTAATTTATACAAATTTCAAAGCGCAATTGCTTTTATATGTTTTTGCTGTGACATACACAGAGACATCATAAATGATTGACGACCACATGACCACTGGCATTTGGAGACTCTTTATGTTCACACTAATGTACTTCCTCCTTGGAGGAGCTGGCAGAATTTAATGGCAACGCTTTAAAAGCATATATATAGGCAACTAGTTATACATCTATCTTTGTGCGTACAGGTATCTACTGAGGATGGGTAAGTAAATGAGCCTCTTATCTGCATCTATTATAATTTCAGGAATTTGCCTCTTTGTTTGTACTACTACTACACAGAATTAATTGTAATTATAAGCATGCCAACGTTCTATAGGTATTCAGTTAATTAAAAATTGCTTTAGAATGCCTATTCCACTTTAAGTTATTCCCACTAGAAGTGACTTTTTACTTTCCCATACCCATAGGTATAGGGAAGTATTGGAATCATGAAAATTTTGGAAATCGAGATTTTCACAGAAATATCCATTTTGGGACTCTAGGAACCCAAAAAAGTGGTTTTTAAAAAATGTCTGTCTGTGTGTGGGTGTGTGTGTGGGTGTGTGTGTGGGTGTGTGGGTGTGTGTGTGTGTGGGTGGGTGACGCTCCTACAGCCGAAAGTATTGCTCCGATTTTTATGCGCTTTGGAATGCGGGGGTGTATCGAAAATTCATCGACAAAATAAGCTTTTCAAAAAAATCTGAAACCGGAAGCGGAAGTTATGCATGTTTTTTTGGTATCACTGTTTTCGTGATTAAAATTTTGAAAATTTTATCGCGGATAACGATAGAGGGTCATAAGACAAATCTGTTAGTTTTTTTCCGAACTCGTTAGGTTTAAAATGAAGGGCGCTAGGATTTTTTGAAAATTTTGAGTTTAACGCCCTATTACTCAAAAACGGATGAATCGATTCAATTGATTTTTGTTTTCTGAATAGTATATGAAGGCTAACATGAGGTGATATAAAAAGTGTTTTGAAAAATATTAAGGGGCCTAAATTACAAATTTTCAAAATTTTGGAAATTTTCTAAAAATCATTTCTCAAAAACTGCCCACAGGAATTTGTTTAAACTTCATACACTGATAGACCCCGAAAAGGGCTATCGATCTGTTTTTTAAAGAATCTCATGAATTATCTGTGGCGCCCTCTACGAAGCTTTGAAGTTTGAAAATTTAAACCCCTTTAATTAATAAACAAAACAAGATAGGTAGCTGGGGTTTTCACTGGATTGTTCAGTGCATAATGGAGCATATGAATATGCAAACAAATATTACACTCGTGGATATATGTAAGCGCACCGGCCCCCTCCCCCCTCTATTTTTGAAAAATAATTTTTTTATTCTAACGGTTGTTATATTTTTGCGTCAAAGAATCTTTTTCCGCGAAAATAAAAAAATCGATTTTGTATGCCCTAGAAAATATAATTTCCAGGTACTTAGAAAATTTCACCTCGGTGCTACAGCCGTTTTGAATAAAATAACACATAAATAGCACAGTGGCGGCTTGTCCACTTGGCGCCATCTACAGAAGCTCGGTGGTCACGTTTTGAACTACACATCTTATAACATAAAATCGTAGCTTTCTTTGTTTGCGTGTAACTATGTTTGTTCGCTATCTCCTCCGAAGATACTGGACCGATTAAGTTGTACGATGGCTTAAAAGTTTGCTAATTTTCAGACTTATTTAATTAACTTCTCTAGGCAGCAGTATAATTTAATTAACTTCTCTAGGCAGCAGAGCGGAGCGCCTATAGCTGTCTAGTATTAGCTCGGGTGCGCGCATTATTCAAACAGGAGAGTGTGGTTGTGCGGTAAGCGTGCTGGCCTATCACGCGGGAGCCCCGAGTTCGATCCCGTCGATGCATTTTTTTTTTTAATTTATATTAATGAATCTCTCTTAATTTTGCGAACCGAAACGTAGTTCGGGTGACTCACTAGTTCTTTTATATTTACCCGCAATTTACGTGAAAGTGTAAACGCTTATCACGGTGAAGACGTGAGTCATGGAGTTGAAATTTTGATATGTTGTAAAGACTGTTGAATAAAGACGATATGAACAGTTTCCAGTATGGGAAAGTCCAGGGAGGTAGTCACGTCCACTTTTTTGAAACAGTATTCTTTTTTGTGACAATTTTACGAAATATTTTTGCTTTTTATTACTTTTCAGTGAAGTCAAATAGCGCAGTTGGTAGAGCATTAGACCTGCATTAAGCCGAAATCTCAGACTTTCAAAATTATGAAAATATTAAGTGTCTCCACTTTTTGTTTTTTTGGATTATACCAACCAATAGAAATCGTGACCACGTATGGCCAGACTGTTGTGTATAAAGCAACTGTAATGGCTAGCAGAGCCAGTGTATATAGGAGAGTACCGCCATTCTTTGATCCATGATAATGCCGCCATCGCCGCCATTTTTGTTCCCATCAGCAATAACTGATTGAGTTATGTGTAAAATTTTAACCTCGAATTTGACATAGTCTTGCCTACAAACCTCAAAGTGACAAATATGTCAGAGGAATAAACATGGCGGACGTGGCGGTACTATCCTATATAGCCGGGCTCCATAGCTCAGTGGTAAGCATTCTGGCTACTGATCTAAGGGTCGAGAGTTCGATCCCCGATGCCGGTGAGGTTTTTAAAAATAAAAAATTGTGAATGAAAGCCTCTACAGAATGCCATCATTCGGAAATGATGTAAAGCCGTGGCTCCCATGTTACTACGATGTGTAGCATGTAAAAGATCCCTTGCTAGGGTTGGAACTCCTTAGTTTCGGCAAAATTCTAAGTAGGACAAAGGTACCTAGTCCAGTCGTTGAAGGTAAAAATATGCTATTACCTCAGAATTCTTTGAACCTTGACCAATTGACGTGAAATTTGGTGAGTGGTTAGCGAATGGCTCAAGAAGCAAAAGTGACATAGCGCCGATGTGCGCTTTTACGCTGAGAGTGGATGCCACCCCTTCTCGGGGGTGGAAATTGTTTACTCAAAATATCCCTGGAAATGGATAGAGGGACAAATTCTAAGTAAAAAATGTTCTATATAGTTTTTTCGATAGATCGATATTTTTCGAGCTATTCGCAATTGAAAACTTAGATTTTTTGTGATAAAAATTAGTGATGGGCATAATCGGATGATTTCAATAATCGGAATGTTCCATTTCGAAATGTTTATAAAATCGGAATATCATCCGATTATTTTACATTCCATAATTGCAAGCAAGAGAAAACGAGCGAAACAACAACAAGCGGAAGGAAGATCAAGTGCGTGCAAATTTGCGTCGCGCCGTAAGCCTTTATCTACGTTGGCATCTATTGTTTGGGTTTGCAGGACCGCCAGTAAAATAATTTATGAGTTTGAGTCGCACAGTGGCATACGAGGAAATAAAATATTTTTTCAAATTATTACAGAAGTTACCTTAATAGACTTTCGGAAAATGGTAGTGATATTTTAAAGTTTAATGGCACACAAAGTACATAATAGATAGTATAAAACAATACATGAATTTGAAGTCTGTAAGGTGTACTATCTAATAATTAATCTACGAAATACCACTGCCATTAGTGCCAGCATATAGCAGTCAAGTTAGTCAACACAACATTCTGTATTCAGTTCAGTTCAAATTGGCATTTCGTTTTCTCATTTTGTATACCGAATAGTAAAATAATCGAATTCCGAAAGTTCCGGATTTTGTGCACCGAACAGTAAAATAATCGAATTCCGAAAAGTTCCGAAACGTTCCGATGTAATCGGAACCTTCCGATTTTTTGAACAATCGGAAACTCCGATTATTCATTCCGGATAGGCCCATCATAATAAAAATGCATGTTTTTGGACGGTTTTTCGTGAATAAGTCGAAAACTTCGCGTTCTATCAAATAAGTTGCAATAACAAAAAATGAAGATTAGGAAAGAGCAAAGAGATTGGTTGTTTTATGAATGCTCTAGGTCCAAAATAAAAGAAGTTATGGCTCGTTGAAGAAGATTTTTTTTTGCAACAACTTTGTTCGAAGTAAGCAACGTTAATTAACGAAAAACAGATGCATTTTTCGGGAAAAACTTATAGAACATTTTTTGTAGTGATTGAAAAGACCTTTAAAATGAGCGCAGTTAAAAGTCGATTGCATTATAACTAAACGAGTTAAGATGCAAAAACGGCGGGCCACTCAAATTTTTGAAAAAAAAAATGAGCGCTAAAACCCCAGCCATTCCACCAGAATTGATATTGACCATTATCCCTTTACAAATTACTTTATTTTAGTATTACTCATGTAATCCAAAAGTTTTTTGACATGTTCAGACTTTGCATGTTCAAAAAGTAAAAGGTTGAAGGGCTCGGGAGGGGTGGTGCGCGCACTATAATGCAAACTTCTAACATTTATATCTCCGTTATTTTTTTTCCTGCAGAAATAAAGAAAAAACCAAAATGTTCTTTAAGAAAAAATCCACATTTTTGTACTATATTATTTTTTACGCTTTTTTCTTTAGTTTTAGGTATTTTCAAAATAAGGTATTTTTTAAGAAATTTGAAAAATACGTTTTCCATTTTCATCATATTTTTTTCGAAAAATACGCATTCTAACCCGCCCAAACTTTTGGACTACATAAGTAATACTAAAATAAAGTAATTTGTAAAAGGATAATGGTCAATATCAATTCTAGTGGAATGGCTGGGGTTTTAGCGCTCATTTTTTTTTCAAAAATTCGAGTGGCCCACCGTTTTTGCATCGTAACTCGCTTAGTTATAATGCAATGGACTTTTAACAGTGCTCATTTTAAAGGTCTTTTCAATCACTACAAAAAATGTTCTATAAGTTTTTCCCGAAAAATGCATCGGATTTCGTTAATTAACGTTGATTACTTCGAACCAAGTTGTTGCAAAAAAAAATCTTCTTCAACGAGCCATAACTTCTTTTATTTTGGACCTAGAGCATTCATACAACAACCAATCTCTTTGCTCTTTCCTAAGCTTCATTTTTGGTTATTGCAACTTATTTGATAGAACGCGAAGTTTTCGACTTATTCGCGAAAACCCGTCCAAAAACATGCATTTTTATCACGAAAAATCTAAGTTTTCAATCGCGAATAGCTCGAAAAATATCGATCTATCGAAAAAACTATATAGAACATTTTTTACTTAGAATTTGTCCCTCTATCCATTCCCGGGGTTATTTTGAGTTAACAATTTCCACCCCCGAGAAGGGGTGGCATCCACTCTCAGGGTAAAAGCGCACATCGGCGCTATGTCACTTTTGCTCCTTGAGCCATCCCCTAACCACTCACCAAATTTCACGTCAATCGGTCAAGGTTCAAAGAATTCGGAGCGGAAAACCTTCAACGACTGGACTAACCTGGTACTCTGCATGCCTAGATCTTGTTCATGGGGTTGGCAAAAAGGGCCTATAAAGACCTACTTGCTAGACGTAAGTCTCCCCAAAAATAATACATACATACATACTCTCCTATGGACCGGTTGCAGAAAGCAACGTTAAGTCTGGTGTTAGCTAACGCGACGTCAAAGTGAACAAAAACGAATCAAATCTCAAATGCTTATGGTAAGTAATACATTAGTAAACAAAATTTGATGCGATTTGGTTCACTTTGACGCGACGTTAGCTAACACCAGACTTAACATTGCTTTCTGCAACCGGCCCTATATATACTGGCTCTGATGGGAAGTACAGTGACTTTATATGAGACAGTGGCGACAATAGAGTGTATTCTTTTTTATTGGTCGCTCGAATCGGCCGCCATTAAGAGGCAAAATTTGTTGATGCTTCTGTTTGTTTATACTTATACCAAATCGAGGTTAGCAGGTTAGTTTTTGCGTCAGTTTGTGTCAAATTCGAGGTTAGCAGGTTAGATTTTGCTTCAGTTTGTGTCAAAACATGTAATACGTACATAACACATGCAGTTTCGTTAATTACTCATTTATATTTCATGTTTTTTTGCATAGTGATCGTGAAAGTCGTTTTTTTAACGAAAAATCGTATTGAAATTTCCACTTTTTTAACGCAAAAATCGTGAAATAAAGTACACTTGTTTTAACTATTTTATTGATGTCAATTTGACAGTTGTCAATTCCGAAGTCCTTTTCGACTAAATTTCGACCAGGAGATCAGTATGCAAAAAAACTACGTGTACAACACGTTTTGAAAGTCCTATTTTTCATTCATTTGCTTGAAAAAAGTATGACTTTCAAAACTAGTTGTAGGTATAGTTGGAGCAAAGATATTTCGGACGCCTCAGGCTACTACTTAAAGGTTAATGAGCATGGCAGGTGGGATTATGTTGTACACACGACAATCCCTTTGTAATAGTTCACAAGCAAATCCATATCCTTAAAATCGAAATGCGGCTACGGAAACGCAATGTTTGTTAGTGTTTAAAAACTTATTATTTTTATTTAACAACATTGTTAATAAAAAAAGATACAATCAAGAAAGACAAAAAATTATAGAAAATATGTATATGCAACAAATAACTACAGTTTATTGATTGATATATACAAAAAACAACAATTATGAGTACAATATATAAATTAATTTTCGTTATCGCTATCACATGGCCAATCGTCACTATCGCTGTCTCTTAAATTAATAATTAATTCTGGAATATCAATAAATTTAAAAAATTGGTCTTCAATGCCAATCACATGCCGAACACAGTTTTTCCAGCTATTTACATGAATTTTATTAACTTCTTCTTTAATTATTTCTATCATTTTCTCACTAAACTTGGGGCATTGGTTACGTTTTCGAATGTGTGCTTTTAATTCTGCCCATATCATTTCTATAGGATTCATACAACAATGATATGGTGGCAATCTTAAAACTCTATGGCCTAGTTCTGTAGCTATGGTGTCTACTACATATTTTTTAGAGAACTTCTTAATGGACAACACTTCCAGTAATTGATTCTTATTGTAAGTGTCTTGAAAATACATGTTGTTCTTGTAAAGAAAATCTGTAATTTCTGCTTTAGTAGAATTACTATTTGGCACTTTTTCAGCAAGCCTTGAGTGATAACTGGCGTTGTCCATAACGATCACACTATTAGGTGGCAAATTTGGTAACAGCTTATTTGAAAACCACGACTCAAACACATCTGAATTCATGTCTTCATGGTAGTCCAATCGACAGTCTCTTATATTTTTCGCAGATAATAGGAGACCATCGTTCACCCATCCCATCTCAGAGCCTACATGTAAAATTATAATACGTTTTCCTCTTGAAGGTGGAATGTCTAATTGGCATTTCCGAGAATTATCTGTCCATCCTTTTTGAACCACAGCATGTGTGTCATACCAAGTTTCATCCAAGTAAAATATCGGTCTCTGTTCTTCCCGAAACTTTTTTATCTGTTGTAAGTATTCGCATCGCCATTTTCTAATCCGCGGAGATTCCATTATTTGTTGTCTTTTATCTATCTTCTTATAGCGAAATCCCATATTTTTTAGCGATGTCCTTAATGTCGTCATTGAACAATTTATACCCATGTCACCAATGATCGTATCATGAATAGTTTTAATTGTTGGCACCACATTAGTTTTATACATGTCATAAACTACGCCGCGTATTGCATGTTCATTAGGCTTTGTTAATATTTTGTGACACCCATAATCAGAACGCCGTTTACGTGGCAGCGCTTGATTTTTCGCAATTTGAAAAACCGTACTTTTTGGCACTTTAGTTAAAAACGCAGTTCTTCTCACAGCATTGCTTTCTCCTTCAGAAATTAGTGCGTTGTATACATTCAAGACTATGTTTTTCGCATCGTCGGATAAAAAATGCATTGATCGCTGGCTTGGTCTCTCTCCCGCATCATCAACTTCTTCTAACTCATCACATGGAGCAGCGACTTCTTCAACTTCATCCTCAATTTCATTAGTATCCCATGGTCTCCACATATTCCACAAAATACAACACAACACAAATACTAGATGATAATTAACGTGCGTCAAAGTATAACAGCAACGTTATTATTAAATTTGGGAAGTAAAGACAAGTCAAGTGATTTATATAATTTATCTTTCATTCTAATTACTGGAAGGGATGTAGTTGTAAATACATACTTTAATGCCAATATGACGCGACGAAACATTAAATGTCGATTTCTCTTATCTAGGAATGTCATTTGAGCAAAAATAATTTATTCCTCAATCAGGGCATAATCGCATAATGTGTTTATTTACCTAGTAAAATTAATTTTGTCATTCAATATTATTAGATAATTAAATATAAATTAAGTAGAAACTTCACTACAAAACGAAATAAATACCACCTTGGAAATATTCCCACCTTTGCGTATACCTGGCACGACTTAAGCGGACTAACAATAGTAAACTCATTTGCGGTTTAACTTTTAAAGCTCGCTCTGTCCGAAGTATCTTTGCGTCTACTATACAATAGTTATTTATCATTTCATTTATTATAACTTTGAATTTTAGGACGTAGATATTTCTTTAACGTATTAAGTGGCATATTATAATTAATGTAACTGTTTCAACAAAAGTCGTAACTGTAGTTTAAATTTTAATAAAGAATATAAAATTCCTAATATATTATTGTATATGACTTAAATTGTATACATTTTGCTTCTTATGCGTTGTATCAATGTATTTTACATATATCTAATACTTACTATATTGCTAGCGGCTATGAGTGGGAAACTCACGAAGGAAGTGAGACAGACAACCAACTCTTCAATGTATAATGGTGAGCTGTGCGCAAGCGCGGTGGCGTCGTCCGCCCAATGGGGAAGTGGTCAGGTTTAAAATTCGCTTCTAAAGGCGGAGTTCGAATTCTCACGCATGCGCACGAGACGCGTTATACTCTAAGTGAGACTATGTCGGCGCCGTAATGTTTTCTGACATTTCCAGGCCCTACTAGCAATATATGTGTATTATATATATGGTATTTTACATATGAGCTCACTAGATGCAAAACTCTGCGTTTGCATTCTTAGAAAATGTGTGCTAGAGGCAAGGGCGTAGCCAGGGTTCCAGTTAGAGGGGGGCAAACATTTATATACACAATTAACTATTATTATTACATATTATTGTTCTTTACTTTTTTACAATTAGCAAAAAATTATAATTTAAATTAACTTTAGTTTTCGCAAACATTTTTAAGACTTTATCTTCTAGTTCTCCACTTTCCAGTATTATTTTTCTGTGTACACTCAACATACATAGTCTAGTAAAGCGGTTTTCTGATATTGTTGACCGCAACCAGATTTTCACTCTACGCAAAGCACTAAAGGACCTTTCAATAGTGCATGTTGTACATGGTTAAACCAAGGAAATGTGCAAAGCATATTTTAGTTAGGGAAAAGGCCTATTTTATTTTACTTGTGCTAGTTCCAACTCTTACAGTTGTTCTTTTCTAAGTTTTTATTTTGCCAGATATTGTACCACAGTTCCGCTTAATTGATAGAATTACTCAAATTATAGCAGCAATCCAAAAAGCTTTCGGTATTTTTGTAAGTTTTCAAATATCATGTTTGTTTTCCAACTTTTTTTTCGGAACAGAACGTGCACATACACACTAAAATATTGGGAGTGAAACAAATGCGCTAATTCCGCGACTACAGCTAGATTATGCCAGATATATTGATTAAGGGAAAAATGCGATTGAAGGTTTTTGCTACTGTGCCATGAATATTATCATGCAAGCCCATCATATACATTCATTAATTGACACTCATTGAATTTTGTTTTTTTTCAAAATAAAAGTATTTTTATTTATCATTTTCTCATTATTTGCAAACCACGATATTGCCCCGGACATTGTTCAGTTCATTGCACACATTTTTTGACACTGATATTTACATCACGAGCTGCACTTCTCCCAGAACTAAATAACAGTCCTGTTGCAACCTGTACAGCTCAATGGTATAGTATATAATGGATTGGGTCGTACGAGTTCTTTTTTCTCATTGGCTTTTAATTAAAATTAGAAGTATAACCTATTATAGTTCAGTTTTCAAATATCTTGTAGAATATTAAATGTAAAAGTGATTATAAATCAACGTCTTTTGCTCTTTAATTTTTTTAGGGGTGGGCAAATGCCCATCTCTGCCTCCCCCTGGCTACGCCCTTGGCTAGAGGCAATAGTAATTTAATACGAGACCGGAGAGTAGTGTTTTGCAGGTCTCCCCAAGCTTCCAGCTTGGCCTGCGGTTCGCCCTGTGATCTACTTGGTTCGATCTGCAAAACACTACTTTCCGGTCTCGTAACGTAAATTACTATTGCCTCTAGCACACATTTTCTACGAGTGCAAACGCAGAGTTTTGCATCTAGTGGGCTCATATATGTATTATACATATATATTGCTAGTAGGGCATATATCTAATACTTACTATATTGCTAGCGGCTATGAGTGGGAAACTCACGAAGGAAGTGAGACAGACAACCAACTCATCAATGTATAATGGTGAGCTGTCTGCAAGCGCGGCGGCGTCGTCCGCCCAATTGTCACGCATGCGCACGAGACGCGATATACTCTAAATGAAACTATATCGGCGCTGTAATGTTTTCGGACGTTTCCAGGCCCTACTAGCAATATATGTGTATTATATATATGTAGTAGGGCCTCGAAACGCCCGAAAACATTACGGCACCGACATAGTCCCACTCTGAGTATAAAGCGTCTAGTACGCATGCGTGAGAATTCGAACTCCGCCTTTAGAAGCGAATTTTAAACCTGACCACTTCCCCATTGGGCGGACGACGCCGCCGCGCTTGCGCACAGCTCACCATTATACATTGAAGAGTTGGTTGTCTGTCTCACTTCCTTCGTGAGTTTCCCACTCAAAGCCGCTAGCAATATAGTAAGTATTACATATATGGGTCAAGCATATATGTAATACTTCTATATGGCGTGTTGAAGAGAGAGGGTGTCAGAGAAAATTGAAGGACAAAATGATTGCGATTTGTGCGTAATGCGCAAGCGCTAATTCTGTTTGGCTGCCAGAAATACGATCCGCATGGTACGACACTATCCGACGCCGAAGCGAAGGCAATTTCACGAGCCACGAAGTTACGAGCGGAGATTAGCGCACGCGCAAAGGCAGGAACTTCCAATCATTCTGTCTCACTTCTTTCGTGAACGCTAGCATACAGCGCTTGAATGGGAACACGCCATATAGAAGTATTACATATATGCGGTCAAGTTTAAAATTCACTTCTAAAGGCGGAGTTCGAATTCTCTACTAGCAATATATGTATAATACCGGGTGACTATAAATGATTGAAATTTTTTTTCTTAGGTTGGCACTGTTTGTGTTGGTGGCACTGTAAGTCTATGTCAAATTCAATGTTCGCAGGTTAGGTTTTGCGTCATTCTATGTCAAAACTGACGCAAAACCTAACCTGCTAAGCTCAAATTTGACATAGACTTACAATTCCACCAACATAAACAGTGCCAACCTAATAAAAAAAAAATTCAATCATTTATAGTCACTCGGTACATATCGAGAGATCCAAAAAAAACTGTTCCTCAGCGGGCTGTGAAAATTCAACGTATGAATAATATGTTGGTGACACTGTACGTCAATGTCAAATTTGAGGTTAGCAGGTTAGGATTTACGTCAGTCTGTGTCAAAACTGACGGAAAACCTAACCTGATAACCTCGAATTTGACATTGACGTACAGTGTCACCAACATATTATTCATACGTTGAATTTTCACAGCCCGCTGAGGAACAGTTTTTTTTGGATCTCTCGATATATGCATATATGAGTATTAGTAGTATAAATATATGGTCTCTACTTGGTTGATGTATGTACGCTGTCGATACTTAGTACTTATCAATTACACTCAAAATTTTGCACATTTGACACTGTAAATGTCACGGGAGATTCCTAAATGGATTATAATTTGTTGTGTAGTGTTTGATAATGAAACATAATAGGTACATAATCATATGATACCACAGAACAATCATCATAATCTGTAACCCCTTATACTGCTTATTACACAGTGTCGGGGTGCCGGGCGCACCGAGCCGCTGAGGGTGCGTGCATTTTTAAATTCGGCGGAGGTACTTGAGGTAGTGGAGCCAGTATGGCTAGAACACTACGCCCGCTCTCCAGACCACAAAACAATACCTATTTTTAATACATAAAAATCCAATAGACTACTACTTTTTTATAGGGAAGATTATCAAACTTTTGAAATTGAGCAATCGGGTAAAAGTTCTACTGTACATTAGTTATACTTAACTTAAACCACGCCTCTGTTTATTTGGGTTATTTATTTTATTTAGTACCGCGGAAGAATCAGTGAAAGTAAACGTCGTGTATTTTTGATTTTACAGTTACATTATTATTAAAGCAAATCCGCACTCGACCACGGGCTAATCGGGGGATCTTCGCCCTAAATTCTTAGCCTACTAACATTCTTAAATTTCTGTATTGGAGTATTGGTGCTGCATACCGAAGCCCGAAACTGTTCTAAACACCAGTTTTACTGCACCATTCCATCTAAACATCGTTCCACATCTTATCGGCAGCAAATCATAGCGAAGGCAACCTAATCAGTATTGTTTTGAAGCCAAACAACAATGTCTAGTGATTCAGTAAAAAGTGTAAGTTCATTGCCCCGGTTGTGGATTCTGTTAGAACCAGCAGATTATGTATTAACATTACAGTTCTCCAGCTTGGAAACGCCTGGGTACGTCGGTTTTGCCAATCTGCCGAACCAGGTGCATCGAAAATCCGTGAAGAAGGGCTTCGAATTCACCCTAATGGTTGTTGGGGAAAGTGGCCTGGGAAAGTCCACACTCGTTAATTCCTTGTTTTTAACAGATTTGTATCCAGAACGTGTGATTCCTGATGCAACTGGTAAGTGGTTTTGAAGCAATTTAGCATAATACAACTTTTTTGATTTCAATAGAGAAGAGCAACCAAACCGTTAAGCTAGACGCATCGACTGTGGAAATTGAAGAAAGGGGTGTGAAATTGCGACTGACGGTGGTGGATACACCAGGTTATGGAGATGCTATAGACAATACAGACTGTTTCAAAGCAATCATTCGCTATATCGACGAGCAGTTTGAACGATTTCTCAGGGATGAGTCGGGTTTGAACAGAAGAAATATTGTTGACAATCGTATTCACTGCTGTTTTTATTTTATTTCGCCATTTGGGCATGGGTATGTACATCAACCAAAGAATATCAGCTTTTAATGTTTACATAAGAAGCTACTATTAATAAACTGTGCCATTACTGTGTTATAGATTGAAGCCATTAGACATTGAATTCATGAAACAACTCCACAACAAAGTCAACATCGTTCCTGTGATTGCCAAAGCAGACGTTTTAACTAAGAAGGAAGTGCAACGGCTCAAACAGAGGGTATTCTTCTAAGTCACACGGTTTTTGTGTTCCCACCTACATTAAATTTCTGTGTAGGTTCTAAGCGAAATTGCCGAGAACGGTATCAAAATTTATCCCCTACCAGAATGCGACTCCGACGAGGACGAGGAGTACAAGGAGCAGGTCCGTCAGTTAAAACAAGCCATCCCGTTTGCAGTTTGTGGCTCCAACACAACACTGGAGGTGAGGGGCAGAAAGGTGCGTGGGCGTCTGTATCCCTGGGGCGTGGTGGAGGTGGAGAACCCCGAGCATTGTGACTTCGTCAAGCTGCGCACGATGCTTATCACCCACATGCAAGACCTCCAGGAAGTCACGCAGGAGGTGCACTACGAGAACTACAGGTCCGAGCGGCTAGCAAAAGGTGCTCCTCCGCCTACTCCCAACACTGCGCCAAAGAGGACTACGTAAGCTCAGTTTGATTGGCAAAAAAATTTTAAGAGTAATAATTGTTAAATTTTAGATATGAAGACAAGAACGGTGTTCTGAACGACAAGGATCGCATGCTGGCTGAGAAGGAGGCCGAGCTGAAGCGGATGCAAGAGATGCTGGTCGCAATGCAGGCCAAAATGCAGAAGCATTAAATTGCTGTGAATACTGGGTGCTGTGTCATTGAAATGCCTCTATGCAGGAGCTGTTCCTCATGGTTTATATGCTACGTTAGCTCTATACATATCAGCGTGTTATGGAACCGTGTTTGAGTTGTACAAAGCGAGTACTTAAGAATGAGCTGCTGCAGATTCTTGTATTTATAATCGTAATTTACCATCGCATGCATGTTTAATTAACAAATGATTGTTTCTTTAATGGAATATTTTTATAAGATGTAATGTGTAATAATTTGAATTATAGTTTTATAACTGATCAATGATTGTTTTATTCCTTGACTCCTGGTTTGAAATGGCAAAGCAACAAGTAGGTTTTTGGGTGAAATGTTTTCAAATTCCAACTTGCCCAGCTATAAATTATAATTTCTGTTTGAAGTAGAGTAGATGCTTTCCAAAACTAATAAAAATGTAAACGGTTTATCTTTCATTACTCTCTAACAAAATATTGCTTTCTGTAAGTGCTGCTGAATTCTGACAATATTAGATGATTATAGTTTTCGAAGAAATACTTTCTAATGATTTTTGCCAAACTGCAAATTAAAAAATTTTGTCTGAAGTTTTAGGAGGGTAGAATCCCATCGTGGCACAATACAAATTGTAATAAAATTAATGGTCCTACTCTGCTGAAAAACCAATGAGTTGTGCTGTGATTGCAATCACTTTAGATTCGATTTCATTAAATCGTTGAATTTTAGAGATTTAGGGTAGAGACACCATTTCTGACCATTACACCATTTCTGGCCACTTTACTTATAAATCCTTTATCTAATAGACTTGTCTGTCCGGGACGCTGGTCCGTCCGGGACGCTGTTTCAGCAGCCAAACCGTAAGAGATAGAGAAAAAAATTATGAAAGTTATATGTTTGGAATGGTCATGTCAGGTCAGGAACCGAATTTCAGTCACGGGACACTTCCGGTTTTCGAGAAATCACTTGATTTTCGTCCGTCCGGGACGCTGGTCCGTCCGGCACGCTGTTTCAGCAGCCAAACCGTAAGAGATAGAGAAAAAAGTTATGAAAGTTATATGTTTGGAATGGTCATGTCAGGTCAGGAACCGAATTTCAGTCACGTGACACTTCCGGTTTTCGATAAATCACGTGATTTCCGTCCGTCCGGGACGCTGTTTCAGCAGCCAAACCGTTAGAGATAGAGAAAAAAGTTATTAAAGTTATATGTTTGGAATGGTCATGTCAGATCAGGAACCGAATTTCAGTCACGTGACACTTCCGGTTTTCGAGAAATCACGTGATTTTCGTTCGTCCGGGACGCTGTTTCAGCAGCCAAACCGTAAGAGATAGAGAAAAAGTTATTAAAGTTATATGTTTGGAATGGTCATGTCAGGTCAGGAACCGAATTTCAGTCACGTGACACTTCCGGTTTTCGATAAATCACGTGATTTCCGTCCGTCCGGGACGCTGTTTCAGCAGCCAAACCGTTAGAGATAGAGAAAAAAGTTATTAAAGTTATATGTTTGGAATGGTCATGTCAGATCAGGAACTGAATTTCAGTCACGTGACACTTCCGGTTTTCGAGAAATCACGTGATTTCCGTCCGTCTGGGACTGGTCCGTCCGGGACGCTGTTTCAGCAGCCAAACCGTAAGAGATAGAGAAAAAAGTTATGAAAGTTATATGTTTGGAATGGTCATGTCAGGTCAGGAACCGAATTTCAGTCACGTGACACTTCCGGTTTTCGAGAAATCACCTGATTTCCGTCTGTCTGGGACGCTGTTTCAGCAGCCAAACCGTAAGAGATAGAGAAAAAAGTTATAAAAGTTATATGTTTGGAATGGTCATGTCAGGTCAGGAACCGAATTTCAGTCACGTGACACTTCCAGTTTTCGAGAAATCACGTGATTTTCGTCCGTCTGGGACTCTGGTCCGTCCGGGACGCTGTTTCAGCAGCCAAACCGTAAGAGATAGAGAAAAAAGTTATTAAAGTTATATGTTTGGAATGGTCATGTCAGGTCAGGAACCGAATTTCAGTCACGTGACACTTCCAGTTTTCGAGAAATCACGTGATTTTCGTCCGTCTGGGACTCTGGTCCGTCCGGGACGCTGTTTCAGCAGCCAAACCGTAAGAGATAGAGAAAAAAGTTCTGAAAGTTATATGTTTGGAATGGTCATGTCAGGTCAGGAACCGAATTTCAGTCACGTGACACTTCCGGTTTTCGAGAAATCACGTGATTTCCGTCCGTCTGGGACTCTGGTCCGTCCGGGACGCTGTTTCAGCAGCCAAACCGTAAGAGATAGAGAAAAAAGTTCTGAGTGTTATATGTTTGGAATGGTCATGTCAGGTCAGGAACCGAATTTCAGTCACGTGACACTTCCAGTTTTCGAGAAATCACGTGATTTCCGTCCGTCTGGGACTCTGGTCCGTCCGGGACGCTGTTTCAGCAGCCAAACCGTAAGAGATAGAGAAAAAAGTTCTTAAAGTTATATGTTTGAAATGGTCATGTCAGGTCAGGAAACGAATTTCAGTCACGTGACCCTTCCGGTTTTCGAGAAATCACGTGATTTCCGTCCGTCTGGGACTCTGGTCCGTCCGGGACGCTGTTTCAGCAGCCAAACCGTAAGAGATAGAGAAAAAAGTTCTTAAAGTTATATGTTTGGAATGGTCATGTCAGGTCAGGAAACGAATTTCAGTCACGTGACACTTGCTAGTACGTATTTAATAAGGTTTGCGCAATTTAGAAAACAAGGATTGTTCTTGATTGGTGCATTTAAATACCCCCCCCCCCCCCGAAACATTTTATCATTTTATATACCTTTCTCTCTTACACACTTAAAATGACAGTTGCTTTAATTCCCGCTAAATTGCAAGTTATACTGTGCTTAGTGATTTTCTTAAGGAACAAGGTAGGACTGATTAAGGTTTAATTACTATACAACGCTTAATAACATTTCTATATACGATTTTCTATTCATTATAATGGTTGTGGATCATATTTCTTTACTTATATCAATGTTATTCTTCCAAGATTGCTTTTTAAATTCGGTGGCCAGAAATGGAACCAAAATTAACCTCATTTTCCTATTTCTCGCCACCAAGTGGTCACTAATGGGAACAATATGTTCCATTTCTGGCCACTGTGGCTACTAATGAAAGCATACCTATATGTTCCATTTCTGGTCATGTTATCAAATACACATCATAAGTGTAATTTCATATTTTTATTTAGTACCTGGGTACCACGTGTAATATAATTTTCAGACAATGGCGCCAACACGGAAAGGTGTAAAGAAAAGAAAGTCCAATCAAAAGAGGCAATTATTTCAATACGAACCTTCGCAAATTGCCAATGCTTTGACTGTAGTTAGAACCAATGGTATGAAAGTGGCAACCGCCTGTAAATTGTATGGAGTTCCCCGATCTACAATTAGAAATAAATTAAGTGGACAGGTTCCTGATACTACTGGAAGGGTAGGAAGAAGTCCAGTTTTAGGCAGGGACGTAGAAGAAAAATTGGTAGAATGGATTAAAAATATTTCTAAAATGGGTTTTCCCATAGGAAAGGAGGGGCTAATTTATTCTGTTAAAAACTTGGTAGAGAAAGCAAATATACAAACACCTTTTACTGAAAATACGCAAGTGGTTTACTTTATTTATGACACGCCATCATGAAACATCACAAAAACAGTCAAAGTATATAAATCGGGCACGATCGCGGATAACTGAGAAGAGGATGGTTCACGGAAACTGTAGAGTTGTTAACATAAGAAAATATGGCTATTTTAGATGATCCAGCCCGTGTTTGGAACATGGATGAAACGTCGATTTATTTGTGTCCCAAGGGCAGTCTCGTTTTAGCCGAAAAGGGACTACCAGTGTACGACACGTCCTCCAACTCGGATAAAGAAATCATCACGACATTATTTGCAGTTAACGCTATCGGTCAATTTGCGAACCCGTTAACTGTGTATAAATATGACAGGTTACCGGAAAAAATTGCAAAATCTGCTCCACCAAACTGGGGCATCGGAAAATCTGCTAAAGGATGGACGAATTCGGCTTGTTTTTTCGAATATTTCGCAAACGTATTCATACCCTTTCTCAAAGAAATTAAGGCCACGCTTCCTGTAATTGCCTTTTTAGATGGACACTCATCTCATCTAAGTCTGCCATTAAGCAAACTGTGTCTGGAAAACGGAATCATATTAGTATGTTTATATCGGAACACGACACACATACTACAACCTTTCGATGTGATTTTTTTTTCTGTTAAAGGCAAAGTGGAAGTCAGCTGTCAGAATGTTTAAACATGGGCGTGACATAAAAAAGATTGATATTCCAAATGTTCTAAAAAATTCAATCGATACTGTCGATTTCAAGAAGGCAATCGTAAATGGTTTTCGGAAATGCGGATTATATCCCTTGTAGCGTACCGAGGTAATTGACTTAAAAACGCCTGTCGTGCAAGGGATGGTCATAAATCTACCCAAACTTGACACTAAGTGCAATTCTAAATCAACTGAAACTTGACATTAAGCGCAGTTCCAAATTTGTAAACGTCAGTGCTATCTAAAACGTGAGTGACGAATGATCTGTAAAAGTCAGTGCGACATATGCGAACAAAAAGTGTTAGAACCCAAAGGTGATTTGTGTCTCCATCAAACAATGCGGACTAACTCGTCAAAAACGTCAAAGTATAAATTCGAAAAACAGCAGGAAGGATGTCACAAGCGTAGGAGCACCCAGTAACAAAAGGAAGGGTTACATAAATATCCTTGTGACCCAAAATCCAGGCAATGAAGAACCTTTGGTCACAATAAAGTCATAAATTCTTGAATATGAAAGAAGCCTATGCAATTTTATTATCGGAAGTAGCATCCCAAACTTGTCTGTCACAATAGAGCGAAGAGTACTATTGTATCCGGAAGAATGGACGAGGCTCCTGCCATTCAAACAGTGGTTATATAAACTGGAGTAGCCTAGTTTTGGGGATCACTCGTCCCAGATCAACGCGATCGCCTCACGTATTTGTATTTTGTATTTGAATTTGTGTAATATTAACGAATGTGTACGTGTGTATTTTTGTTTATTTCTTTAAAGTTAAAATAAAGGAAGATTATTGTTTTCGATAAACGTGTGTATTTTTACTGAACTAAATTCTACAGTAAAAATTGCTACGCATCAAATAAATTGGTAAATAATAACTAAACCCTTTTCTCCAGATAATGTGGATTATTCGAAGTGTACAATGAAAACAGAACGACCACAACAATGGCAAAACAATGAACACCTATATAATACAAATAGAGAATCACTTAACCACTTAGAATATTTGGAATCAAAATTGGATTCCAAAACGTTAACTGATTTCAAAAATTCACGATTCACGGAAGCAACGAAATCCTTATTTGACATTTGGATTGAATTCAAACGGGACTATGGTACCACAAATGCAAATTTAGATTCTGTAATCACTGAAGATATGAACGAAAACCACGTTGATGATTACTACTTCGAAGTAATTGAAGCTCTTGACGAATCAGTTAACAACAACATGACCGTAAAAACAGGAGAAATCCCTATAGATAATGAATCTATTAAATTTCAATTTCCGGAATTCGACATTGTTGAAAGTACAGTAAACGTGGATAATTTATCAAATTTTTCGGATGTTGTTGGAGAATCTAACGATATTCACACATAATTGCCATCTCCACTACTTGAAACCATTAGTAATCAGAATAATAGTACCAGTTCACTGAAACAAGACATTCCCCCGGAAACTCCAAAGTGTAGTCGTTATAAAGAATCTGAAGCTGGATCGTTAATGATTGAATGTGCACCTACTTCAGATAATTCACTCCCAAGAAATGCTCCTGAAATCGAAATACAACGTGAGGTAGATGTTAATTATAATGATCCAAATTATGCGTTCAGGGTTGCTACGGATAGTTCACAGAATAATCAATCAGCAACCAATGATGATACCTGCATCCCTGCGATTATCGTTTCCAGTAATGTAGCACCGAAACGAAAAGTAGTGGATATATTAAGTGACATAATATTTTATCCTACGTGTTCAACAGATGTAAAGAATAAGAAAAATCTAGAGCATTTACCAAGTGTTATAACTTCGTCAAAGTGGATTGAAATAGCAACGTCCAAAAAATATGCAAAAGATAAGGAAAATGAAGAAAAAGTTGGAAAGACAACAAAAGAAACTAAACAAGAAGAAAGAGTTAGAGACAAATAAAAATTTCAAGAAAATGAGAAAGAAAAGTACACCAGCTGAGAAAAAATGCCAGACAAACGAAAATCACACAATTGGAGATTCCGACATGGTTTCCCAAGAATTTCACGAGCAAGAACGAAGTAACGAAAAGGATCTACTTGTCTATAAAAGAGAAGAAACAAATGGATGTACAGATGTAAATGGATACGAGAATAACAGCGTAGTTATGGAATGTTCAGAGGAGAAACAGGTGCTAAGAATAGCTACTACTAACAAATACGTTGTTGTTCAGTATGCTGTTACTATCCAGGAAAAATTACCCAAGGAAAATCTAATTCTGCATTGGTTAGTACAATGGAAAAAAGTGGGAGTGATTGGAAATAGCCTAACCAAAGAGATGAAATTTGGTATGACAAAATCGAAATAGTGGAAGCAATTGCTTCACCTATGAAAAAAAATTCTCGTGGAGTTTACGCTGTGAAAGAAATGGACAAATACACAGATTATTTGTGATGTCAAAATATTTTGTAATAAATAGAATCGTTTTGAAAATTTTGCTTTTTCCATTTTCAGTGAATATAATTATTGCTCTGAGAGTGTACTTACCTAATTATATTACGTATTTTTAATTTATTTACCTGTTCTAATGTCAGCGTTATAATTATTTGTTCCTACAAGGGGTAATTAAAGTGAACTTTAAAATACCCACATAATATTGACCCTACTTTGTTTTGATTCAATTGTACCTGTTACTAGTCATCTTGCTTGATTTAATCTGCTAAAAACTCAATGGCCAGAAATGGTACCTACTATGGCAAAATTAGGAACTTGATGGCTACAAATGGGGTTAAAAAGGTCCAATTTAGGAACAAAATGGCCACAAATGGTGAAATTGCACATATCGCCAAAATAATTAAATTTCGAAAATTTACACAAGTTCAGCTTGAAAATTATAGTATAACCGAAAAATACAAGGAACTCGTTCAAGACATAAATACATTAAAGCAGCCTATAGCTAGTGTAATGCATTTTCACAATTTCTTTAACCGCAAAATCGCTTAAAGTGGCCACAAATGGTGACTCTACCCTAATGTATAATATAGATGTTACATGTTCGAAGTACAAAGTTAATCTATTCTTAAAGAACTAATGCATTCACACAATCGACATCCATTTTACAATCATTACCAGTCAGCACATTCCGCGGAAACACAGCCTTTCAAACAACTCATTACGCAACCTATTACTAAGCAATTATAATATTAATATTCTATATACAGTGTGATTAATAATATTTATGCTAGTCACACTACAGAGTAAAAAGAGAAAGGAGTGAAGGTAGTAGCCGAGGGGGCATAAAACTCACTAGACAGAAACCCTCATTGTCAGAAACCACTTTCTCACCGTTTTTACCGTTGGCAGTTGGAAACTGTGAGGTTAAGGTTGACTTTTTCATGCGACGCACAGTGCCAATGTGTGTCTGTGTGTACGCCATTTGCAAAAGTAACTTCCGGCCCGTAGCAGGTTGACATCACTTTCTTTCCTCTCTCTTTTTCTTCATTGTGGAAAACACCCACTATCCAATATAATTTATGGCTGCCATATTGGAAAAATGGCCGACATTTTCGGTTTTTTTCATTGCCCAGTGATCAGGCGATGGAAACCCAGATCTGAGGTCATAGGTCATCTTTCTTATGATAGTCTTCTTCTTAATCCTATGGCTTTCTCCTGCGAAGAGTCAAGTGAGTGTCGTTTAGTCTTGTGTTTTGCATACTTCTCTTCGTTTCTGTTTATCATTGGTTTTTTGTTTGATTTCTTCCCACGTTAAGCCTTGCTTCTCTGCCTCTTCTCTTTTTCTTTCGTTCCAAGTTTTTCTCGATCTTCCTTGTTATTTCTCCATTGCGCTTTTGTTGCACATATTCTTTTTGTAATTATTTCATCTTTCATACGGCATATAGGAATGTCCAAACCAGCTTACCTGTCCCTCCAATTTGTCATATATGGGTTTAATCTTGAGTTGTAGTCTGTGAGTTTCATTTCTTATTCTATCTCTCTTTGTTTTATTCTCAACTTTTTCCCAGGAATCAATAGCATTTATTCTTGATTCGTTCATGATTCACTTCCGTATAATAATGTTAGCCTAACTACTCTTTTTACTACTTCGGTATTTATGTTCTTTGGTATTTCTCTTTTGTCTAAGAATGTTGATCTCAATGTATTATATATTCTGCCTGTTCTTCCTATCTTTTTGTTTATTTCTTTATCTATCCTTTCGTTTTACTCAATTATCGATCCCGGGTATTTAAAACTAGCCACTTGTTCTATTTTTTGTCCACATATTTGTATGGTGTGTGTTTTATTTCCGTTTGATATTATCATACTTTTCGTCTTATCTATATTGATTTTCATATTGATCTCTTTTGTAGGTAGTTGTTGGTTCAGTACATCTAAATTGCGTTGTAGTTTTATTTCCAATTCAGCAAAAATGGCCATATCATCCACAAACATTAATTCTGTCAGGTAGGTTTCCTCCATCATCCAATATCCTATTTTTATTTTTTTCATGCTGTCCTTTTCTTCCTTTATTACTTCGTCCATCACGACTGTGAATAGAAAACCCCCATTTCTGTTTGGAATTCTTTAGAATCTTGGTTGTTCTTACTATGTTTAGATTTCTCTTGTACATCATTTTTATTGTCTCTATTATTTCATTTTCTATCTTTCTTTTGTCTAATGTTTCTCATATATTTTTTCTAGTGATTTTGTTGAATGCTTTTGTGAAATCTATGTAGCAGACATATAATTCTTCATTTTTTGTTATTATTTTCTCACTAACTTGTCTTAATGTGAAAGTGCTCCTTTCACTTCTAAATCTACACTGTGTGTCTGCTATGTAGGTATTTTCGATTGTGTCTCTTAGTCTTTTCTCTATTATTCTTGCCATTATTTTGCCTGGTTATTGGAATTTTGTTTATCACTATTTTTGTAGATTCCTATATTCCAATCGTTTCGTATCTCTTTACATTTAATTGCCACAGTAAATATTTCCTTTAGCTTTTTGATTCCCCCATTTCTTAAAAATTGTATCATTTCAAAGACGATATTCTCTTTATCTGAAGCTTTGCATATTTTGAGCATTTCTATTGCTTCTAGTACTTCTACTTGGTTAATTTTTCCTATCTTTAGTTTTTTGTTGCCTACTATTGTTTGTCTTTTCCGTTATTTCTGTGGTATTCTCCATTAGTTTCTTAAAATTCCATTTTTCAATTATTTTCTTCTCATCTGTGATTATTTTCCCATCTTTGTCATTCATATTCACCACATTATATTCTTTCTCCATTGTGAGTTATTTTAGTGTTCTAAGAATATTTTTTGGTGTGTTTCATTAATCTTTTGTCATCTTCTGTTCAAATTTTATTCATAACTCTTCTTTAGTTTATATTTTTACGTCTTTTTACTTCCCTCGTCTAAAAGACGAAGGATTGTAATCGCCAAAAAATCACCTTTCGAGATTTCTTCAGATCTTTACGTTTCAAGGTCCCTAGATGACGAAAAACAGGTTTTCCCAATTTCGTCTGTCTCTCTGTCTGTCTGCCTGTCTGTCTGTTGGCGGTATAACTCAAAAACTATTTGTCGGAGGAAGACAAAATTTTGCATACACATTATATATCTACCTGGCATGAAACCGAGACAATTTCAGACAAATATATATAGGGTGAACACCTTAAAATAATAAAATTTTGTTTATTTTTGATTTAACTTAGCAATAAATACAAGTAATAATTTGTACATAGCGCAGGCTTTATTCTTACCAAAAATGGGCCCCAATAGATATAGAATAAATGTTGTACGATACAAAAAGGAGCAAAATGCAAGCAAGGCAAGTCCAACGCAGCTGTATGTGGACCGTTGTCCGAAAACTGTTAAGCTTGAATCGGAAAGGTTGGTTCAGCGCTTCCACTTTCTCGGTGAGCTCACCTGCGTTTTTCTCGATTTAGTAAAAGTGGTGGCGTCTGGAAATTAACACCTTTATTTTGTTTACCGGGCCGTTGTCCTAATTAAGGTAATGAACCTCCCCTTCGCCTTCTGAGTTGTAGTCGGCAACTTTTGTTACAGCCCATCATAACATAATTGGGGCGACGGATTCGAGAATTTTCCAATTGGTGTCGTTTTATCGGGCAACTGACGGTTGAGTATTTTGGATATCAAATTCATGTCGTTACGACGTTTTCGTGCTGTAACAATTCGCGTTGACGTCCAGAAGCAGAATGCCCTTCCGTCGATTCCGTGCGTTCCATAATTCCTTTGGCTGCAATCAGCGCCTACATCAATACATCACAATACCCAATTCTCAGGCATGAGTGGCTAAGTATGCTAGAGTTTTCGTGTGAAATTTTTTATTATTAAGTTGATTATTTTATATTTTCCTGGAGTTTTGTTTGCTGGACAGATTTTTACTATGGAGGCTAGTTGGTTAAGAGATGTTGGTTTCATGTTACTTCCTGCTAGTGGTTAATGTGTTTCTATGTGTCTTACGACTATATTGGTAAAACCTGAATATTGATGATTGTGTGAGGTTAAAGTTTGCTCTAGATGGTCAGCAAATGCTTCACATTTTTCTTTATCTGTGTTTAGTATTGAATTTTGTGAGGCTGTTGAAGAAATTTCTTGTGATTGGCGTAAAACCTGTGGTTTTCCAAAGCCCTGGATCGCCCGGCTTGTAGCTACTAATGCATTTTTGGTTCTGCCATTCTCTACGTAGTTGGATTTTTTGTTTTATTCGGTTAATTATTTGTATTGGAGGTATTTTATGGTTGTGGGTTTTGGGTTCTTTCAGGTTATTGTGGCTGCTTGAATACGTTTGACTATGCATTTTGTCATGGGTTGCCGTCTCATCTATTTCTTCTGTAGTTTTAGGTCATTTAGATATTTGAGGCTTTTATCGATTGTTTCGTCGAAATAGTCTCAGTCTACAAATACATTTATTAGTTTAGCTTCATGATGTCGTTGTGCAGGAATGACTACGAATGATATCACTACCGGCAAGTGATCGAAGTCGACTTCGGTGTATGCTTTCTGAAAAATTTGTACTTGGACATTTTTGACCACTATATCCAGTATGTCTGGTTTATGATTTCTCCGATATAGAAAGTACGTTGGTTCTTCCGTGGCGTAGAATTTGGGGAGCGTGTGTTTATGGCAAGGTATTAAGTTTTGTTCCAGATTGTTTTTTGCAGCCCTATATTGTATGTTTTGAATTTAGATCACCAATCAGCATAGTGGGTTGTTTGGTATTAAATATGATCTCAGTGTCAGATTCGAGATGTTGCTTGTTTGGTTGTCGATAAGCACTTATTATTTTAACGTAACGTGCGTTAAAAAACGTTATCGAGGGGGCTTTGAACTAGATTTTGTTTTACTACTCCATGTCGGTGATTATTACATCGCTCTACCCAGAATCCAACGCCCTGAGTTACTTGAATTGTCAGTTGTCAAAGTGAGGTTGTTGTGCATACGCAATCCATAAAATAAGTTACGACATGACCTTCAAAAATTAATATTTGACAAGGCCACTTGATAACGGTTTTTTAACGCACTTTAGTTAACAACATGTGTTTTAGCGTTGACTGTAACAGTTTCAAGATTTATGGTGTTAATGTTTGGCAGTTCATGGTGAATAATTTTTTGTTTAACAAGAATAGGTACTCCTCCCGAGGCAAATCTTGCTTTTCTATCTGAACGAAAGCAGTGATAGCGTGACACTTTAAAACGATCGTCTGTTATTGAGTGTGTCTTGGTGATGCACGCTATATCTATGTTATGCCGTGCAAGGAAGGCTGTAAATATTGGTTGCTGTGCTTTAATGCCATTTACATTTCAGTTTAGGATGTTTAAGTGATTGATAGCTCTATTACAGTTATAATCCATTAAGAAGCAAAGGTAAAAAGCTTGTTAAAATGAATCGCTCAATTTGCTCAAAAAACTGTAGAATTTATCTGAGGATTGATGTTAGAATAGTATTGGCTAGCGACTCATTTTTAGGAAATGTGTTATTTATCGTGTTCCAGGGTTGACTACTTACGATTAGTTGTCCCTGTGGATTTGGTAAGATGGGAAAAGTTGGTAGTATTGTTTTCAGGGAGTGCTGGATTGTTGCTACCGGAGGGAATATTTCTATTATGTGTTTTACTATTGTTAAACTTAGCTTCCTGGAAATATTTGCAGCCTTTAAAGTTGGCTGGGTGATTCTCTCCACAGCTGATACATACTGAGACAGTATTTTTACTTTTATCACAGGTAGTATATTGTTATGATACATGAGGCAGTGAAATTAATTTAAATGAAGAAATATTTGAAACAAGTAAGCTTGGAAGAATGATATAATTAAATCTTGATTGGGGTTAAAATTTTCAAACATTATTAAAAATTTTATTGAGACAATGAGAGAAGAGATTTTGGTATTGATTGAATATGTTAATTTAATAGTTATATAAAATTTTAATAAAATACAAGCCAAGGTAACGATTGACAAATGTGTTGTAATGATAATGTGAATTGTTAAATTGTAAATAATGGATAATTTAAAATATGTAAGGGTGCAGTAAGAATAGTATCTAACCAGAACAAGTTTTTGTTTAAAAAGTTAGTTACATAAAACAACTCATAAAAACATGTACGTATTTTAGATATGATAATTTTGGAAGAATAAAAAAATCGAATCTCTGCCTTAATTTGTGTAATTTTTGTACTTGCAAATTAAGAAAAGGCTTAAAACAAATCTCCGAGGTGAAGGTCAAATGAAATATTAAAAATTGGAAAGAATATTGTGATATTATGTAATAAGAAGAGCTACAGATACAAGTAATTGGAAATGGAATAAAGGACTTAATACTAGTTAATGAAATTTGGATTTATTCATACGTACAAGACATAAGAAGAGGCATTTTACAATTTATAATTTGATTTGGATATTTCGTGTATGTTGCTTGAGACATTAGATTATCTGCAAATAAATGGAACAAAGTTAGAATTGGAATTTATCAAAAGAAAGAAACTTACCAGGATTTGAATCGTGTGGTGGAGACATCTAAGAGGGGCGACAGCTGTGACTTGGACATCTAGAAGGAGCAGTAACATTTGGGAGGAACAGTGCTTTCCAGTAGGAGCCAGGACAGGATTTTGATGCCAGGGTAGTTAACGTGACTTAACAGAACCAGAGGGAGGTTGCAGGAACTAGGATTGTACGGCGGTGACATACAGGAGGTGACAGGACTGGAATTGGAGATTTAAGCAGTTGGTTTGACAGAAGTGAAGGAAATTGAAAGGATTCATGTAATATCAAAGGGGTTGTTGTTAGTGAATGGTACATTGAGTGCTGCAGGCTATTGAAGATAGGATCCAGTGGTGGTTGGTGTTTGCGGTTAAAGCGTAAGCAGCTATTAAGGTTTGTTAAGATAAGTTGACAAAGCATTTTGAATAACTGTCAATTTAAAAAGTGATAACATAAAGTTGAGTAAGTACTTACATGGGTAGTTTTGAATGGTAGTAAATGTTAATGTAGATACAGTTGTCAGTTTACCTGGTTTGTTGAGATTTAAAAATCAGTTTGACATTAAACGTCAATAACTATAATACTGACATTCAATTAATAGATAGAGATCTTGATTTGGCGAACCACCTGAGATGAGAGACTTTGATTTATTATTATTAAGAATTATTATTGAATTAAAAAGGGCAAGATTTTAATATAAAGTATAGCTTTATATAGCCACAATCGTAATAATATAAATGATTACCCAGGCACTTCACACACCTTGGTTGCAAGGGGCAGTAATTTTTGGTATGGCCATAGCGTTGGCATCTATGGCACTGCAGTGTATTTTCAAACATTCGTTTTGGTTCAGCCTTGCCTAATGTGTGATAGATACTACTGACTTTAAAGATTTCATTCACTCTCCCATTTGCTGTAAGGAGCACTGCGGATACTGATATTGGGTTTTTAGTTTTATTATGAAGTCTTGTGATACTAATTATGGGAAGATTGTATGTAGCAAGTTCTTCTTTCAGGTCGTTTTCGTTGAAGAGAGAGGCACATTTCTAGTAACAACTGAGAGCGGCATTTCGCTTGGATTTTGGTAGGTGTGGTAGGCTATTTGATTTGCAGAGTAATATTTGGCTAAAGCTCTAAAGTCATTCTCACAGGTAACGGTAATTTTTAGAGACGTTCCGCTGAGAGCGGTCGTAATTTTTTCTTTTGCAATATCCTTGATATCAGAAATTAACTGTTTATGATGTGCTGGTTCATGCAGTAATATTGGAGAATTTTTAATCTTGATCTCTTCTTTATTAGGTTCTTGGATTGTTTTAGTATCCCGTGCTTGATTTCTTGAGCGGAAGGGACCGAAATGATCAGGTAGATAATATTTATTTTGCTGCAGTATCCTTGTATTGTTTCATAGGCGTACATACTTTTTCTTTTGTAGATCGCTGGGTGAGGAGAGATGATTACTTTTTTTTTTGTTGGTTGCCCCTGAGGGGGAGTTGAGTCAAGTGAACTGGTGGAAAAAATTAAGAATATAAAAAATGGTTTGTTTAAACCAAATTTGTAAAATTGCGTATGAAACGTACTCCCTATTGTGTTTGTTTTAATATGTATAGTTGAAATACACGTTTTTGTTTTGTTTGTCGCTTTATCAACAGATTTAGTAAAAAACAACGTTTGTTATTGCGGGTTGATTTGATTGCAGACAAGTTTTGACCCATTTCTGCCTCCGTACTGATTATTTATGGTTTATTTAAAATGAAAAAACGCCATTTGTATTTGAATGTACTCGCATCGCCATTGGCGTGGCTTGTCATCGCGTTATATCGGGTGTCCATTCTCAAAGTCGAACATAGGCAATTAACATTAGTGCATTCACTTGTTCTTCATTGAAATAATTCATTTTTCTGTAGCTAATTTTAACAGACGTTGATAGAAAATATCTGATTTACGCCAACTAATTATCAATTTTTTTGACAAATGCTAACGAACTTGAAAAGTAAGGCATGGTATATTTAAAAATTTCCAAGTTTTAAATTAGTATTTTAAAATAAAAATCGCATCTTGAATATTATTATTGGTATCATATGATGCGTAATAATTTTATCTCTCCATTGATACTATCACCTTCCCTGTAAGTTGAATTGGCGAGCAGGAATCGGCAAAAACGTTCAATACAATGTTAATCGCCTATGTTCGACTTTGAGAACGGACACCCGGTAGATTGTTTCTTGTTGCGACTCGACAATTTTACAGAACCTTTCGTCGCAACGCATATTTTCTGAGGTAATATTCATGAATTTGACATTTAATTGATTCCGCCATTACACTATCTTTTTGCGAACTTTTTTTTATAAAGCTCGTGAACCACCGGTTTGGAATCGCTGATCTAGGCAAAACAGTGAAATGCCACAATGCACACGTCGCCAAAATTATAGCCGCAGAAGTGTGGAGGTTTACATGATAACAAAACGTGTAAAAACCCTCACCAGCGACTTGTGCAATATAAAACCTACGAAGGCATGCATTAGCTTTTTGCATAAAGTGATTTTTCTATTTTGTATGCTATTTATAGTGCAACTAGCTGCAACCCGCGGCATATGCCGCATTTAAAATGTAGGACAAATTTAATAACTTTTGTTGCACTAAATAAAGCTTTAAAAGCACGCTAGAGATTGGCAGTAAGGAACAGTTCCAAAAAATATATTTTCAAATGTAAAATCTTTGGAAAGGAAACGCTCGCCCCTGAAAGGCGTCCTAATTAATACGACGTTGTTGGAACGCAGTCAAAAAAAATTTCCGGAAAGAATTAATGCTCTTATGAGATTATATGTGAGAATTATTTGTGCCAGCGAAATAATTTTCAGCTGCCTGCAATCTGTTTCTTTTCAGATTTAAGCCGTTGAGCGTCATAAAAATATAAATGCGGTAACTCAAGTCTCCAGTTACGCCGTGATATTGTTAAATAACTGATTATTATTTCTTTGTCATTTTAAACACAAGAAGCCAAGTAGCGCAGATGGGTAAGCGCTTGCCTTGCATTAAGCAAGTCCTCGGTTCGAATCCCGCGAAGGCCGGATTTTCCGCCGCCTTGCGATTTGAACCGGGCTCGGTGAGACCATTCACGGTTGGGCACCAAATTAACCCGGGTGTAGTCGAGCGTCCTAAACTTCCGTTAGTGATCGCGCCCCGGTCGGTTCAACTGCAGTTAGTTTTTTTAACAGAATGTATGTAAATTAATAAAAATCTTTTTCATAACACCTACTTGTTATTTGTTAATAACAGAACTGTCAACCTGACTGAAAAGTTCCTCATAACAGCTATGGCCATGGCTCAGATAAACTTATTAGCATCGGCCTGACGGCATCGGCCACAAATTTATCCTCGTTTGTTAGATGCCTACTAACGGCCTTATATCGATAATAACTATAACATTTCTCTTGCACTTTATTAGGAAAGCATAATAAATGATTTTAAAGCGTAACATTCATTTATAATACCAGATAAATGAAAAAATAATTGAGTTACGTTAGATCAACCGCATTAACAAAAAAACGGTTTAAAATTTTTTTTAAATGTGCTGAAATGTCACTAATAATAGCAAAACTGCATTTTAAAAGAATTTTTAAAAGTTCAAGTCGCAAAGGAGCTGCATTAGAAAGCTACAGCAATTTTTTAAAATGTGCGGTTGAATCGACCATAGCGCGACCACTTCCGGGTTAACTGTGCTCTACTCAGAACCACAGACCTAAGAGATAGAGTAACAAGGTCAACATAACACACACAGACACCTCACACAATGGGTGCTGTGCAAGCATTAAAAGGCGCGGTTCAACTTTGTATCCCGAATCCGGGGCAAGTTGAGCATTGTACCGCCAGATGCAAGCACATAAAGCACCAGCCTCTACACCGCAAGGTAAAACGAGGTTATCGATTATACATCCATACATAATACATTTTAAACTGGCATTATTATTATTATCTCTATAATAGCAACCATAAGTAACTGTTTATAATGTTTATATGCTAGCGAGTTAATTTTCTTCTCAAATCGCTAGTGAATTAATAATAGATTGTTCTACAAGTTAAGAAAAGTGAGAGTTTTCCAGCGAATGTAAAAGTTTTACGTGGAATTTTCCAATGTGTTGAACATGCAATTTTTCCTTGTAGCTGACAAAAATATCTTTTTAAATAATTTTGGTCAAAGTATGGAAGCGCAATGTTTACTGTACTGTATAAATATAAATAACCATTATACATTATAGAATAGACCTTACTTGAAAATGGATGAATCTGTTATTAATTCATTTAGTTTCAATTTAAACTGCAGTGTTCTATAGCATTCGGTTACTTATTTCAAGTGTCTGTTAAAATATTGTTTTTAAATTAAAAGTTCCTTCATATTTTTATTTCGTAGCCTCTTTTACCTTTCGGTGTCGGGGACCATTCATCTTTCATCTCTTTTTATTTACTATGTAGTTGTATATTTATTTTAAGACGGTTTATTTATGCTTCTCACATATTACGGAGGCGGTTGCCCTTAATAAAGGGATCCGACACAAAGTTCCTTCCCCGCATAACCGTTATTTGCAATTTGTTGACATGCGGTTTTATTTACAGCATCAGGTCTTCGATCTCTTCCTTGAATTCTGGTATTCTAGCCGTCATTACTTGCAGTATTTATTGTCCAGTCCAATTGTCCTGCCAAAACATAAATTTACGATACTCATTTGTCCAGCAAAGTACTGGCCTACGGGGAAATTTTAGAACCGTCTACAGTTTTCTTGATAAAACCGAACTGAAAATTCAGTAATTGCTAGTTAGCATTGTCATTCAACAGTCACCCGTGGCCTTTGTAGTTATTCATTTTGCGTTGTTCTTAGTGGTGTGTGAATCAACATGGTAAGTAAAATGTCCATTTTATTACCTACTAAGTTGTTCCATTTCAAAAAATGTTAATTTTGCGAATAACTCGAAAGTTTCATGCTCAATTGTTTTTCTGTTTTTGCCATCGTAATCTACGTGAACAGTACTACAAATGCTAATATAATCGAAATCGTAGCTTTAACTTTGAGCACCCTGTATGCAGGACTGTGTGAACCATACTTTTTTTTAACCGAACTTTTCTAGTAAATGTTCAAACAAACATTTCAACCGAACTCGTATTAAAATTTTTTAGTTTTCAAAACTAATTAATTTCATCGCATTTACAAAGTATTTAAAAACATTTCTTAATTGTAAGTATTTACTTTAGTTCTTAATATTAAAAATAATATATTTTATTTCATACTGATGTCAAAAATGACATTTTTCGGATTATTTATGGTACAAAAAATGGAACATTAAAATCCTAGTACTTTAAAGTAAAATTTTAAAGTTCAAGTACTTTAAATTATACGTCAGTTGTTGACATGAAATATGAAATGATTTACAACTTTTTATTTAAAATTCATTAAACCTGCAGTATGAAATAAACTGTTGTATTCACCACGAACGAAAAGTGTTTTTAAAGGTCCTCGCAAGTAATTCCTTAAACAACTTTCTCGTCTTTAAAATGCCACTTTTCGTTCTAGATAAATAAACTACTATTATTAAATATCATTATTTTAAATAAATTGAGCAATTTAATTAATTCCCAATTTTATTGCAATTTGTCATCTCAATCTTATCTCCTGTGGAGAACTATCACATCTATAACAACTAATTTGCCATGTTGTTCAAAATTTGCAGAACAATTCTACTGTAGTGGAAGAGGAATTAGTGGTAGTAAGTATTAAAAAATTAGTATTAAATTACCTAATAATAAATTATTTTATTACAGGAGGCACTGGAGTGAGTGCCAAATAGTAGCAGTTAAAATGTAATGATTATTCATTATAAAAATAAATATATACATTGTGATTTTTTTATCTCGTTACAGCACATATTACGTGCATCGCTTTTTCATGTGTTTAAAATGTTGGTAACGTTTGAAATAAACTAATTTCATAGATGCCACTGCGGCAACTATAAAATTCGTTTATTTCAAATGTTATCAAAATTTCAAACACTCATGAAAAACTGTTGCACGTAATATGTGCTATAACGAGATAAAAAACTATAGTGTATATGCAATTTCAATGTGGGAATTCACTTGGAGCGTGTAATTGGCACTTTGAAACAAAAGTACGAGATTTTAAGTGATACATTACCACTTCAACACAGTTCTGGAGTCAATTTTTAACAGCAGCGACAACAACTTTCTTTGTGACATGTGGAATAGGTGTCCTGGGGATACCACATAAAAAAAAACGTGCCGTCAACTCTACCTCATGGTGGTGTGGAAAGGAGTGCAGAGTACGTGCTTCATAAGCTTCTTTTAATAGCTATTAACATTTGAGGTAGGCCTGCCGAAAATATTAATAGGCGATACACTCCTAGTTATCTTATTATATTTTTCCCGCTGCTTATCAAAATTTTTCTAGATTATTGAAAAAAATCGTTTGGTTTGTCACCTGACACCAGGATTAATATTCGTGAGTCGTGTTACCTGTGAGTGTCACACGTCACATAAACACTTGCAATTATAAACAAAACGTCTAAGTCTGCATCTTGCATTGCTAATTTTATTATCCTAGGAAATTAATAATAATATTAAGTTCCGTTGTCAAGGGAAAGCAGAAAACAATAGCTATTTAAGTCACAAGGAATGTAAGGGCCTATTAACATTTGAGGTAGGCAAGTACAAGCCAAGACGAAGTCGCGGCTTGTTGCCTGCCGAAAATGTTAATAGGCGATACATTCCAAGTTATCTTATTATATTTTTCCCGCTGCTTATCGAAATTTTCCTAGATTTTTGAAAAAATAGTTTGGTTTGTGACCTGTCACCAGGATTAATTTTCGTGAGTCGTGTTACCTATGAGTGTCACATGTCACATAAACATTGCAATTTAGAAACAAAACGTCTAAATCTGCATCTTGCTTTGCTAATTTTATTATCCTAGGAACTTAATAATAATATTAAGTTCCGTTGTCAAGAAAAAGCAGCAAACAAATATAATCACCGACTTACACGTTTTGTTACTAAGGCTGTATCACTAACTTACATGAACAGCAGTGGGAAAAATGTTTTAAGTGTCTTTATTTTAATATAGAAATAATCTTTTTGTAACCATTATACATTTTCTGAATAAATTTACTAAATGTGTTTGAATTTAAATTGTTTTTAAATAAATTTTGACCATAAAATGTTATTACATGTTATCAAATCTATTTTTTATCAATAGTTAAGTCATATTTATTTGCCATGTCAGTGAATAGCAATCATACGCGTTCCATATCAGGACCCTTACACAAACAATATACAGTATGTCCCCGGATTGAGTTTACAATAGGTATGATTGACCAAAAATTTTCAAATTGGAATTTCATATTTTGGAATTCCGCCCTGCTTGGTGTGAAACAAATTTTAAGAATATTTTCAGTTTTTGAAAAACAAGTAGGCCTTAACAGGGAAGCGAAAACTATTTTATTTTCAGGTAAACTACCCTTTTTGTTCATGATACGGAAAAATTGTATTAAGAAAAGTTAAATTTTGCCTTATCATGAACAAAACGGGTAGTTTACCTGAAAATTAAATTGTTTTCGCTTCCCTGTCAAGGCCTACTTGACTTTAAAAAATCGAAAGTAAACTAAAAATAAGTTTCACACCAAGCAGGGCGGAATTCCAAAATATGAAATTCCAATTCAAAAATTTTTGGTCAATCATACCTATTGTAAACTCAATCCGGGGACATAGTGTATACTGTTACATACTGTTCAGTATACGATTTACTTTTTCTAAATTGGCTTCAAACGAAGCAACCTTGGCACAAGCTGCTTTTACTTCTTGCCTTTAAGTCGTGCAACGTGTCGGAAATCTACTTTATTAACGACAACTTTAAAGTCATTGGATTGCAATAGAAGTGCAACAACTTGCTTTGCGATTTCGGTAGCGTCTACACTACAATCACTAACAGAAGAAGCTGCTCTAGTTTTCATCGACATTTTAAAAAAGGAATATACAGAGCACTGCAGAAACGTGTGTTACTCTGTTCACAACATACTCCCGAATCCATTGCTTCTTCAGTTTCCTGCTAGAATTTATAAATTGTAACACACATTATGGATAATAATAGGACAAATAACTTACGAATGAAACTCCTTTCAGCTTGTAGCGTACAGCATTAGTCGGAGCCCAAAATACAGCAATTATAGACGTTCCATATCAGGACCCTTACATAAACAATATATACTGTTACATACTATCCAGTATACGATTTCCTTTTTCTAATTTGGCTTCAAACGAAGCAACCTTGGCACAAGCTGCTTTTACTTCTTGCCTTTAAGTCGTGCAACGTGTCGGAAATTACTTTGTTCACGACAACTTTAAAGTAATTGGATTGCAATAGAAGTGCAACAACTTGCTTTGCGATTTCGGTAGCGTCTACACTACAATCACTAACAGAAGAAGCTGCTCTAGTTTTCATCGACATTTTAAAAAAGGAATATAGAGAGCACTGCATAAACGTGTGTTACTCCGTTCACAACATACTCCCGAATCCATTGCTTCTTCGGTTTCCTGCTAGAATTTATAAATTGTAACACACATTATGGATTATAATAGGACAAATAACTTACGAATGAAACTCCTTTCAGCTTGTGGCGTAACCGTGAAGCATTAGTCGGAGCCCAATTCTTGCTTTTGCAAAATAATCTCGTTGTTGCAAATTTTTGGGAAATCTGAACAACGCTATTCCCTTACCTTGCTTTGTACTACAATTATCTGATGCACAGGAGACCATTATCACAGAATTTAGCCACTGCTAGAAGACATTAGTTATTGCCAGGCCAATCTGAAATTTTGTAGGTTATCTAACCTAATCTTTAAAGACACGCCTTTTTAGCGTGTGCGTGCGGCTTCAATATTTCCTTGCTTCGGCCGTTGGTTGCATTCAGTAACTCTCATTATTATTAACCAAAATTCACTTGCCTTTGAAGCTGTGTCAACAGTTTTGAAAAAACACAGGTAATATGCATAATAAATAATTGTTTTCTGTGATAATATCGCTATTAAAAGTTAAGGGAAGTTTGTTTACAAAAACCCGAAAATAGAAATAAACGAATGCAACCGTGGTACTTTTAGTTGTGTAAACACGGCTTTTAGTTTTCTGCATTATTATAAGTGATTTACTAAATGTGTTTGAATTTAAATTGTTTTTAAATAAATTTTGACCATAAAATGTTATTACATGTTATCAAATCTATTTTTTATCAATAGTTAAGTCATATTTATTTGCCATGTCAGTGAATAGCAATCATACGCGTTCCATATCAGGACCCTTACACAAACAATATACAGTATGTCCCCGGATTGAGTTTACAATAGGTATGATTGACCAAAAATTTTCAAATTGGAATTTCATATTTTGGAATTCCGCCCTGCTTGGTGTGAAACAAATTTTAAGAATATTTTCAGTTTTTGAAAAACAAGTAGGCCTTAACAGGGAAGCGAAAACTATTTTATTTTCAGGTAAACTACCCTTTTTGTTCATGATACGGAAAAATTGTATTAAGAAAAGTTAAATTTTGCCTTATCATGAACAAAACGGGTAGTTTACCTGAAAATTAAATTGTTTTCGCTTCCCTGTCAAGGCCTACTTGACTTTAAAAAATCGAAAGTAAACTAAAAATAAGTTTCACACCAAGCAGGGCGGAATTCCAAAATATGAAATTCCAATTCAAAAATTTTTGGTCAATCATACCTATTGTAAACTCAATCCGGGGACATAGACATTGAAATGTGGGGCAATATTTCAAGTGCGTATCCGGAACGTAAAAATAAGTCATAAAGTTTAATACGTTCTTAGAGAGGTTGACTGGTAGAACAACCAATATAATAAATTAAACATTTTAAATTATTTGATAAAAATTAAACTTCTATACGTTAGATATACAAGCAGAATATAACGTTTGGAGGCATAAACATAAACATTTGAGCTGTCATTTGACGACAGAAAGCGAAGGTTACGCAATTTTAATTTTTTAACCACACGAATAAGACGCCATATTGTCGAATAATTTTGTATAAAAAGTAAGTCATTTCGGGATGTTCACCAGTTACCTAAATAATTGTCCCAATTATTTAAAGTTTAAACTAAATATTTCGGGAGAAAGTATGCAATACGTATATGAGAAATAGATGTGTTTATTTTAAGGCGTAGCAGAGCTCGCTAAATTAACAGGTATTTTTGATACACCTTGTATATTACTATAATTTTCGTCATGAAAACTTTAGTTAGTAATATTTATCATGTTTATTTAAAAAGCATTCATCTTCTTTAAGCTGAAGTAAGACTGAAATAGTATATTATTATACGCAAAGATAGAGAGGTCTGGCTGTAAGACTTCTCTACCGCTGTGTATACAGGGTACCCTTTTTAACTTCTATCGTTTTTATTATTAAAAGCAGATATTAAGTTAAATGAGGAAAGCGGAAATTACAAATCTCGAATTAGTTATTTGTAGCACTTCCGGTTTAATATAAAATGGCATCATGGTTGAATTTTAAAATGTTTGATTTTTAGTTGACCATTTAAAATACCGTAATTTTTTAAAAATCATGTACTCCTTAACGGCCGGCGGCTGTTATCATTTTTAACATCCAGCGGCTTTTGGGAATGACTTTTCATGTGTTTGTTTAGTTCTGTTAAAATACAATAACGGTACGGACCTCGATTTCTTAAACTGCATTCTATTACACTGTCACTTACACTTCACGATACGTAATATACAAGGCGATACGTTTGTCTAGGTCTAACTTAAAATTTATGTCAAAACTCTCTTCGAATACACGAAAATATAATCGACTTAGTGGCATTGTTGAAAGCGGTATTAATTAATAATTAATCAAACACACAAAATACACCAAAATCTTCAAGATTTTTTACTGTAGATTATGCATTGTTCACTTGTTGCTTACTTATTAAAAATGATATGAGTTAAAAATGGCATGTAACATGTTAACTCCCTTACTATCAAAAATACAAACTACATTTTGCTATGATATAGTTAGAGAAATGTCGTCAAAACTAGCTTCAAATGAAGGTGTAATCTTTAATTTTACTTCCAACTGATGGCCAACCTGACTGTAGTATACTAAACTTGAACTCTGTTTACAAATAACACGCTGAGAATAATCCCTTTTCTATAGATTATTATCTGCGTTTATCTGTGCGGTTTGCAAATACGCTGGTCCAAACATGCAGCGAATACATCTGCTATGAACCAATGTTTGGTCAGCTACATTTCTAAAGTAAAACAATGACTTACGCCATCTGTTACGCGCGTACAAAAGTATTTTCAGCGTAACTTCACGCCCATTGAGTTTAGAGATCTATGTATATATTATCTTTGGTATTGTTGTATCACTTCATTAATTGTGTAAATATTAAGATCTCGACGTATAACCTCATTAGGTACATACCAGACACTATTCAACACTATAACATATAAGCCAATCATATTGCAGACATTTGCTTTTTGCAACCAATAACAGCAGTACATCACTGAATATTGGGCACCTTGCAAAATATTCACAAAACAATGTACGTACTCAAAAACTAAATAGCCTTGTTGCAAAATATCGCTTAGCAACGATGTTCTGTCTTTAGTGATATCGCTAGGTTACGTAAAACTAAATACCAACAAACTGTGTGAACAAAGTTTGGCTTGCGTTAAAAATTTTAAAATGTTGTTTTTTGGAAGTATTCCGCTGAATTTAATTGAGTATGAATATTAATTGATGGATTATTTTTCAATAAAGTTAATCGTTATGTATTAATATTGTTAAATAGTCGTCCCAAATACTACTCGAAGTGGATATATTTTTTTAAAATATTTTGCCATTTCCATAGAAATTATTGCAAATTTCACTCAACAAAATCACACTTAAATGTCACTCGCCTTCGGCTCGTGACATTTTTAATGTGATTTTGTATCGTGAAATTTAAAAGCAATAATTTACATGGGAACTGCAAAATATTTGTCAAAAATATATCCACTGCTTGTGGTACTACCCTTGAGCATTTATTATGGATTCTCAGCGTTTTGGCATGAAAGCGTCTTAAAATATCAATATTAGAATTACTTGGTGTTCCCCACTGCTGAATTCCGTAGGTCCAGACCGGTTTGAGAATAACTTTATATAATAGTATCTTATTTTGCGGAGATAGTTGGGATTTGCGACCCATAAGCCAGTATATTCTCAGATATATTTCACCCAGCTGTTTGCTCTTAGTGCTGATGTGTTTTTTCTATGTTAATCGCCTGTCAAGGTGGATTCCTAAGTATTTGGCACTTTCCTCTTGTGGTACTTGCTGGTTGTTCAGCGAGACAGGTGAGCAAGTATCTCTTCTTGTTGTAAAGGTCACATGTACTGATTTTGTTTCATTAATTTTAAGGCGCCACTTTCTAAACCTTAATTGTAATACATTAAGATGAACTTGAAGGTTGTGCGATGCCATATTTGAATCGGGATGCGATGCTAATACTGCTGTGTCGTCAGCAAAAGTTGCAGTCATTGTTGTTACGATGTGCTGTAAACAGGAGGTATAATATCGGTCCCAGTACACTTCCTTGGGGGACGCCTGAGTTGATTGGAAATAGGGTTGTTTAATATTCTCTAAACTTATCAAGGAAGCGTCTGTCGCCTAGATATGACTTGATGAGTTGATAGCAGTCTGGCGGTAATTTGTTCTTGATTTTGAAAAGCAAACCATCGTGCCAAACTTGTCGAACGCTTGTGTCACGTTTATAAATACAGCTGAACAATACCTTTTTGCTTCAAAATCTTTGATAATCTCGTTCACCACTCTAGAAATTTGCTCTGATGTAGCATGTTGTTTACGAAACCCAAATTGATGGTCAGGAATTAAGTGGTTGTCCAGTAGGATAGGTGTAATACTGTTTAGTAATAATTTTTCAAAAACCTTGGAAAGCACCGGTAGCCAACTAATTGGTCTGTATGATGCTACATTTCCTTTAGGCTTTCCCGGCTTGAGGATTAAAATAATCGTGGCAACTTTCCATTGTGGAGGGATGAAACGTAATCGTAACACTGCATTAAACAAATAGGTTATGAGTCTAACACTGTGACGTTACGCAAATTCCTTGACAAGGGTCTCCATGTGACGTTACGAAATCCCTGCGAAGGTCTTGCTAGGTTATCACCTCGGGTAAACTCGAATCGGAGATATTTGTCCCCTCAGATATATATTTGATTAGCTATCTAGATATTTTTATTTTGTTTAACTATAATTACAAACATAATAAAATGTATAGTGTTACTAAATTATAATTTATTCGGGAGAGCGGTTCTTCGTCTTCCTGAAGTCGCGGCAACCGTTCTTTCGCTGGTGTATAAAAGGCGCAACTGGCTCGTTGAACGCCTCTTCTTGATTTGCTTTTTGGAACACACTACTTCATACGACAATCGGCCTACGGTAGATCGAATGAGCCGGCGTTTAACCTCGAAACTCGGTCCTGCTTTATCGTGCGTGGTGCTGCCATTTCAGAAGCAATTAAGGTATTTTATGCGTTTCTTACACCTGGAGTGCGGCTACAAATTCCACCCAGTTGCACGGCAGATCGCTGCGTTGCCATGGATTTGTACGGCAAGCGGAATTCGATCGGCGAAAATCAGCTGGCTCCCGGTGGATTTTGTGTGCGACGGAGATGTTTGCCAGGGAACACCTTACCCTTGCGGTGTCGCGGACGACTCTCCACGTCCCTGGGAATCCTTTTGGTAGGTAAATACCTGTAGTTAGAGTAGCTAGCACATATTCACGTGCCCGAGAATTTTGTAATTTGATATCTGTTATGCTTATTGCGGGATCAATTACACCATGAGTTCTTTATGTGTAATTATTAACAGAAACGAGGAATCGGTCCCTCAAGGAATCCTCGATTCAGACTGATTTCCGGGTGAGCCTGTAGGTTTAGCAAAATAGGAAACGGGCTGCCGGTTTAAGCTGATTTCGGGCAGGGAAATTTAGATCAGAAATTTTCTATCCTCTTTGAGCCATCGATTTAACGAATCTGGGAACGGATCCTACAGGTTAATAAATCAGCAATCGGCTATCCTCTTTGAGGAATCGATTCAAACTGATTCCAGGTGGGTGCGGAAGATTCTCCAGAATACAGAAACAAAATGGAACAAGAACAGGTAAACTTGAGCCGGATAAACTCAAGCCTTGGAATAAGGGCGGGATTAAAATGGAATTCTTTGTGGGAATTTTCTGGGAATTATCTTCTGTGAACTGGTAGCGGAGCTTGCTTTTATATGTTTTGCGTCGTGTTATCAAAACAGCCGCGGCGGCGGACGTTCTTAGGTGGGAAAGCGGCGCGTGGATCGCTTCTACGTGACTTCGGGGCAGACTGAGCCTGCGTTTGCTATCTCTTATTCGGCCGTCGGTAAGATCCAATTCGTGTTAACGCTTGGATGGGCTATGTATAAACTAAAATACATTTTTAATGTTTAATTAGAATTTATGCTGAAGCTAGCGTTACAACACCTTTGTTTGGAAGTTCCTTCAAAACCTTTCCCGTGACCAGGTCATATCCTGGTGCTTTTCTTGGATTCAATTTGTGAAGACATTTGTAGTTTCACTCATAGTAATATCTTTAATAGGTAGACACATCTGGAAGTGGGTTTCAAGAAGCTGTTGTGTTTTATCTTCTTCTTCATTTGAGATTTCAGATGGGAAGGTTTGAAATACCTTAGGTAGGTGGTTTACAAAGGTCACTGCTTTTTCTTGGTCAGTTCGCGCCCAATTCCCATTGCCAGTACAAAGATGCGTTTTATGTTCTAGCCACTTTTTTAACTTTTTGGTCGCTTTCCAAATCGAATATTCAGTAGCTTCTGTTGAAGACAAATGTTACAAATAGTTTTGTATATATTAATTTTTAATGTCAGGCAGGAGCCGTTTAAGTTTAGCGGTTGCTTGGTTTAATCTTCTCTTGTCTGCTGGGTGTGGTTGTTTGTCATCTTCGCCGAAGTATTCGCTTTTTAAATATTCTCTGCTTTACTATTACAGGACACTCTGAGCTTCGGATATGCTGTGTTTTTTGCGGTGTAGCTTGTCAATCGGCTTGTTGAACAGCATCGTTGAAATTATGGGAAAATTACCTCTCACCACCTGAGCATGTGAGATTTGGTTGCGCTTGTGTTAGATTCTGGACTCCAAGCTGCTTACTTCTTAATGGTGGAAACATTATTTGTTGCAGCTCTTGGTAAACAAGCAACCTCTATAATTAGCCGCGTGATTCCCATTACAGTTGACGCACTTTATGACATTATTTCTGTCTTTACGTGGGCATTGAGATGTCTTGTGATTTCCAGTGCATTTAACACATCTCGAACTCCTACTGCAAAAGTTGTTTGTTGGCCAAATCGTTAACACTTAGCACATTGAGGCATTTGGCGTTCAACTTTCACCACTGAGTGTACTAGTATATCAATATTATAAATGTCGTTGTTACAATATGCTAGCTTTAATTCGATGAAAACTATTAGTAATTCTTTCTTGGTGTTTCTTTGTTTAGTATTTCAGATATTAGTAACCTGATGCCCACGGGACTTCAGTTCTTTTTGTATGTGGTCTAAATTAGTGGTTAGATGTAAGTTTTTAATGACTGCCCTAAAAGTGCTCTCTTGTTTTCTTTTAAAAGTATGAAACTCTGTATTTTTATCTGCTAAGGCTTTAATTATAATCGTGTATTTTTCTGAAGTTTTCGGTTGGATTTTAACCTCGTCATTATGCAGTGCTTTTATTTCGTATTCATTTTTCGCAATTGATTATAGCAGTGTCATTAATGGTTGGATGGTTTTGGCGGCTGATACAAAATCGGCGGGGGTTTAGGATCCGCCTTCGCCGAAGCTAAATTTTGAGATACATCATCTTTATCTGCATTTTTGCTATCTAACGCAGCATAGCGATTGGTACGATTTAGCCATCAATAGCTTGTAGTTTTTGTTTGTTTGGCCGGAGGAAGCGGTTTATCGCTGATTTCTTTACGGTGGCGTTTTCTATTATCTACTAGTTGCCATTCAGGGTCTTGAGCTGAAGTGAGTCGTGGATGTAATTGCTGGTAGATTATACCGTTTTAACAAGATACATTTGAAGTTGAATTGTTTGAAGGTTGTATGGTATTACTTATAGAAAATTGTGTATATCGATTATTGTTGACAGGCTGCTGTTGAGAATACTGATATCTCGGTGGGGCATATGGTAATTGATAATTTTGATCTACTTGCGAAATTGCTGAAACAGATTTATTAATGTGGCGGGTGGATAACAATAGGCCATACTGACCTTTTAGTTCTACTCAGCGCATTTGTTTTAGTTCCAACTATCCGAAAAGCAAAAAGTCATGAAATATACCTTTTGTGTTTGTTTTAATTTAGAGAAACTAGGAGCGGATAAGTAATGGGTTGTTTAATATTTCATAACTTGTAAACATTCATTTGGTTTTGGCGAATTTTGCTTTTGTGATAATTTATGTCTAATTGAATCTCATCTTTTTGATTATCGATTTAATATTTTGCGTATTTCGGATTCCATAAGTCTGTTTTTAATTGTTAAAATAGTAGACAGTTTTTTTTGTTTGCTAGGGCACTGCCAACAAAAACTTGTCTATATGAAGCAATAATTTTAATTTATTTCATACCAGCTTTGTTTTCGATAGACTGTAACGCTGAACTTACTGATTCCTTGCGAAGAACGCCATGTGACGTTACGGTATTTTAAACATACTCAATAATTTATTGTTTAAATTATTGCTTAAATTTTGTTGTTTAAAATGCACGCCAGTAGCTGTGGTTTAGTATTGTGGTTAGTTACGAGAGTGGACTTGAAGGAATAGCTCTCAGCCAATCACCTAACCAACCGGATGCCACTCAGACAAACCGGTTGCCACATACATGGAAGCAGGGTAGCTTTTAGACAGTTGGGTGACTCAAATGCAGTTTTACTAACACAAACCGAAAGGGGCGGTTTCACGTCAGGTTAAGGGTTTCTCGGGGAGAAGCTAGGATTAGAACTTGTCTTTAGGGCCCTATGGCCTTCCTTTTATATTCTTTCGAGGATTTCGACCTGCTTGATTATCGAGGGGGGTAAACTTGGAAACCTGGCGGGAGCTAAGAGTGGAAATTCTTACAAACGCGCGTCGTCACGTGGCTTGCACAACCCGTAGGCTTTACGCCTGTGTCTTATCGCAGGAATCTCGCTTTACGTAATTTTTTGTGGAGTCCAGATGTCTTCATAGTACGTCTGGGTACTTCTTGTAACTGTCACACAGTCTCCGTAATAAGCTTTCTGTAACGTGAATTACGTTAAGGCCTAATAATGCCGCAAATATGTTAGTGTAACTTCGCTGTTTGATTTCAGCGCATATTTAATATTTTTTTTGCTTGCAGAATTCCAGCATCCTATTTAATTTTTGTTTCAATTCTCTTTTTAAGGTGATGCAATTCATGCTGTTTAATGTTTATTTTGCCACTCTACAAAATTAAAATTATAAAAAATCAAACGTTTCGAGGAACAATTTGTCCTCGTGGACAGCCAACTTGCGTCCATTCGGAGCGAGAAAAACGTGGAACGGGTAAATCAAGATATTGAAAATATGCTCCCAATTTGGATGCAAGGTAATTGTACGAGTAAGTGAAGCAAAAGGATTAGATTTGTACAGTTTATGAATAACAGAGCCTATCAATCTGAAATCAAGAAATTTTCTTACCAAGGTATGTTTGCAAGGGCTCCACACCGCCATAAGCCGTCATCACTGATATCAATGGCGAGGAAGCTTTTTAAGGTTAAAGTTAATTAATTTTTTATACCTACGACTGCTAAATATCAATCAGCATGCAGTATCTTAAGCAGACATGAGTTAAGGGTAACTTTAAATAATTTTCACATATAATCTCATAAGAGCATGAATTCTTTCCGGATTTTTTTTTGAGTGCGTTCCAACAACGTCGTATTAATTTCCACAGCGGGAAGCGAGGGTAAATTAGGTCGTTGTTGGAATACACGAAAAATAATTTTCGGATATGAATTAATGCTCGATGCAGATTCAGTAAGAAAATCGTAATGACACAAACCCTCACAGTTAGGTTGGTCTACCTACAAAAAATTTTCAAGGAATTTTGTTGTCTTAGCTACGGTTCGTGAATTAATTTTACTATTCGTCATTAATGGGTGTGGTACGAGTTTCACCAATAAGTATATACAGAAAAAAGCTCTCTAAATAAAAAATCTGGTGTGATACACTCACACAACTTCTTTTTATAGTGATTAGCCAAAAATTTTATTTTTAATTTTTAAGCGTTTGTTAAAAATTTTCAAAAGTTACAAATTCTACAGAAACCGTACAAAATAGAGCATTAGTTCAAGAGACAAATTTTCTCTAAAATTTTAAGCTAAATTCAAAAATGTAATAATATACCGACTGTTCCATATAAAATAGGAATTAATAACAAAAATAGAAAAGAAACCAACAGAAACCCATTTTAGAAGTATTCAACTGGAACATCAATATACATTAAAAATGTAAAGTTTGAAAAAATCGAAAAAAACTGAAAAATTACAAAAGTAAACACCATACTTCCGGTTATGCGATTTTTTTAAAGCTTTATGTCGCATGTAGATAGTACACAAAACTTATATATGAAGTTTCAACGCCATACCTCTTTTCGTTTTTGAGATATTTTGTTCACATACAGACCGACACAGAGACAGACAGGCAGACACACAGACAGACAGACCAATGAGCAAAAACATGTTTTTGGGTTCAGGAAATTCGAAAACATGAAGAACTGTTTAAAACTCAACTCCGAATTTTTGGGGTGAATCCAATACTTCTTTTATCGTAAAAGGAAGTAAAAATATTCTAAGCGACTTTGCCACTTAGTTTCGCCAGTTAATAACCATCTGCTTGCCTTCTATCGCATGCATTTCGGCGACTCGCAGCCAACTGCCTTGATTGCTATGTGGAGATCCAGACAGCAGATGACTACGCCGATCACGTTTAAATCCTCTGTCTAAAAACAACAAGCTAAAAAGGGTCTGGAGCAACATGTTAAAAGGCCGAAAACGAACGTTGATGCTTTACATCCGAAAGTTGATCTTGATTCGACAGTTCTTGTAGGTGCTGCTAGACCTATACTTGCACATGTATTGAGAGAAAACGATAGAATTAATAAACTTGGAACGAAAAGAGCGTTTGATATGAATTGAATTAAGCCGCCCGTTCCTGCGCACCAGTCCTCGGCAGCCATTAAACCGCTTGCTACTAGAAGCCAATAAAACTTTACCTGGTACAGGGGGTCGAGATTGATATGTGTCAAAATGCACTGATTTAAGTCAGATATAACGTGATGCAAATTAAATAATTTTGACTAACCCCTGGAAAATGTATACCTACATTTTAAAAACATTGCAACTTGAGCTCTACTGCAACACTGACCGTTGCAAATAACGGCCTAAAGGTATTTAAATAGTTAGAAGACGAGCAGCAAAAACAGACAAGCTCTGCAGGTCAAATCAACTCATTCGCCTAAGAGCTGTGGCAGCCAAGTTTTAAGGACGAACCAACCCTGTTCGCCGAAAGGTTTGACATCCCGTATCTGCAGTCGAACCCTTACTTTACCGAAAGTACTGAAGAATCTTTGACGGACGAGCAACCCTGGCCGCCTCGAAGCCTTCTTTACGAAGGGGCTAACCAAGCTTCGCCTTCGCAACACTCTTGTTCAATACCCTCGGCAGCCAAACCCCTGGTTGCCTTTGAGCTATTTTTGCATTAAATTCTTTGCCTCCGCAACAGCCTCGTCCAGGCTAAACCTCTCAACGCCCAGTATTATGCACCCATTAAAAAAACAAATCTTGTTCAGCCCTGCTACCGCCACTCCCAAGCCAGAGCAGTCTCTCGTGTTTTACTTTTTCACTTTCCAGCTCCTGCACCTTGGTCGAGCACCTCTTCGAGCTCTTGCCAAATTCGAATTCGGAGTCACCTTTCCGCAGAGGAACAAATAGGGCTTGAACTACCGCTAACGTGTGATTACTTAGTTTGTAATTATTGTACATCCATATATCTATATGAACGAAATAAAATTATAATCAATCATCACTCCCGTGTTCTGATTAACACACCAATCCCAAGAAGCTAAGCTAGCTATAAAAAATACAGACCGATCACAATGAAATTGATTGAGAGATCCCATGAAGGATATGACTGCTGTTTACACTGTAGTTTATAAAACTACATTAGAACTACTACATTTAACTGTATTATTAGTTTATTTAACTTTAACACATCTTAATAAAATAGACAAATATAAAAAATATTCAATTTTAACTAAATTTATAGATTAAATTCATAGGTAACATTAAAATAGCATGTGGATAAGACAAACAAGCTGTTTAAAATTATAATTAAGACATACATTAACGGAATTAGGTTAAAATAATCCTTGCAAAGCAATCGATCTAATGGCGATTATTTTAATTTCATGTTAATTAAGTCTGTTTAGTTAATTTAAGCAATACGTTTTTTGCTGTATAATATAGAATGAATTTTAGTGGTAGGGTAATTTAGTAACCATCAAATAAATGTGATAGCATATGTTTTAAAACCAATTGCAGTTCGCAGAGCTGAGCTCACCCTCTTTCCATATTTTAATAGTGTAATATAACATGCGGATATGTGTACCTGAAAAACAAATAATTGAGTTGGTTTGAACAATTTGTTGTTGCTTTATTATAAAAAGTTGGTTAAGAGTTGAGTTGTGAAGGTAATGAAATGGTTTTGACGTTTATATGTCCACTTTATTTGGAATCTGTCAGTCAAAAGCAGCAAGGTTAGAATCCAATAAGTACAACAAACTGAGGCAATGTGAGGTGATACAATTACTTGATGATTATCTGCAAAAATTAAGCAAGTGTAGTAGCAACGAGAGCGCTTGTAGAGTTACGATTATACAAACCTGAAAAATAAGGGAGCTGATAGGCAGTTGGCCAGCGATGGTTACGATTCCTAGTGGGCAAATAAGAGGTTTTTTGTATGCCGTGTATATCGCAACGATCACTAAGCAGCTATATTGCATTTGATGGGTCAAATTAAGCAGAGGATAGTGATGAAGTGTTTGTTAACGGAAGAATAAGCAAGGTAGAGTTCCGTTTATGCTTTTAAATTTTACTTGTGAGTGATTTGTTGTCAACGTCTAGTTTTTGAGTTAAATAACAAATTGTGTATTTGGACGAGATTGTTAAGCCATTTTGTAACCTTCAGCAACAAATCTGACTATTTAAGCTTTCTGTGCAACCTATCTGTATTTAAAATTTGATTCCAACATTTTTAACTTTTATCACAAAAACTCACAGACGCAAGATCACTTCTTGTTCATTTGAATCCGAATACCCTGTATACCGACGCGGCTGCCCCGCTTCGACCATCTTGGGCCACCCTTTATCGCCGTTAGCGAGCGTAAATCCAGTTATTTTTGCCTAAGCTTACGCTTCGTGATTGGCTGTAGGGAGTCACGTGGTGACGCCGGCTTTCCGCGATTTTCTGACCTAACGGACGTTTGGGAATTCTGCTGCGAGACGCCGAGCGAACAAGTCGCATAAAATGTGTGTTCATGCGGCGCTCCCGCCCTGGGCGGGGGCGTCAGCCGTTTCCTTTTCGTGCTGCTTCAGCAAGTGTTTTGTAGACTGTGTTTGCCTTTTTGAGTCGAGTCGTCTGAAAGCTATCGAGTGGAACGCAAGTTTTTGTGGAGTGTATTCTTCCGGGGGTTTTCCAAGGGCCGCGTCCAGCGATGTCGTTATGAAGTGTTTCTTTCACTCTCACTAGCTTTGGGGATTTGCTAGCAGGACGCGCAGAGTGCCCGTAATTCTTTCGTGGTACCCGGTCGCATGTGTGTGACCAATTTGAAGTAAAACTCCGCCATCCGGCGGATCCGTTGCCCAAGGAGATTCTTTCGTATCCCACCCCCGCTGCCAACTTTAGGCGCCGCTAACATGCCGCCCCGTACCGCTCAGGAGACGTCTAAAAACACAGGTACCATTTAAAGATATTGTGTAACTTAGTGACCATTTTGCGTTCGGTCAGAACTTATTAGCATGTCTGGCTTGTCGCCCGCAGAGTGACTAAATTGGCTTGCATGTGGCCTACGATCGGGGCTAACTTACTAAATTACCGCATTGCTGATCACTTTTGGCATGATTAGTCAGTCGCTGAGCATGTTGTTGAGGTCTTGGCCGCCATTGTTGTAAACCGAGACGCTTCGGCCGTTTGTAATCCATGGCTGGCACTTGCTCTGTGGTTGAACCAAATTTGTATTAGAACCGTTGTAAATCCGTGTATTTCGGCCATTCCTACTGAAGTAATTAAACAGTGCTCTGGGCGCGGCATCATTAAGTGAGAACGCTGTTGTGGGCAGGGGCATATCGAGCGCTCGCATGCGCGAATTAATCAGCTGTGCAGTGCGTGACCTATTTACGCGAGTTTGCCGTTGTGGGCGATGGACTTTGGTCGCGTTTACTTGTAATCAAGTTTTGCTTGTATCTGAACTAACATTAACCATTACGGTGACTGTAAATTTATGTGTTTCGGCCGCTTTCTTTTAATATTAGACCTGTGCTCTGGGTACGTCCAGTTAAGCTATATAATCACTGCCAATTCATGGGGCTACTGTCATCCTTTCCTGGACTTAACCAGTCGTGCGATACTCACCTCGCGTGGGTGTCGCTAAGTCATTTTAATACCGTAACAAGATATAAAAATAGCGTGTTTAAAACAAATTTGTAAAATTACCTATGAAATGTACTCCCTATTCTGTTTATTTTAATATGTATAGTTGGAATATAGATATTTTAGATACAAGTTGCAAAATAAACGTGTTTTACGCACTAGACGTGAAAATTTCCACACGAGCGATAGCGAGTGTGGAAACACGTCGTGTGCGTAAAACACGGAGTTTTGCAATGTGTATCTTACAAGATTTTCTCTACATACGTTTCAAAAAGAACAAATAGGAGTAAAATAATTTCGTTCATGAAATGCCGAATTAGATATGCTAGTAGGCGTGCGTCAGTTACTTGGTTGTTAACTAATTTTTCAGATCGTTGTTTACAAACAAGATTCGTTTGATATGAACGCGTTGTGTATTTAAAATCTCCGACTAGGCAAACATGAGCGATTCCGAGCTTCCATCCGATATTGAAGATGCAGCTGATGCCGCAGTTTCGACGCTCATACCGGAAAATCAATATCCGTCTACAATGCAACCTACGAAAAATTCAAGGGATGGTGTGACCGAAAAAATGTGAGTGCTGTCGCAGAAAACGTTGTGCTGGCATATTTCTCTGACCTTTCTTCGACTTATAAGCCCTTTACGTTATGGAGCACATAGAATAGGTGCTCCATGATCCATGATATATTTCAAGAGAAACCTGGACATTAGCAAATATGCGAATGTTATCGCCTTCCTAAAGAGAAAAGCCGAGGGATATAGGCCTAAAAAGTCGAAAATTTTTACAAGGGAAGAAATTGAAAGGTTTTTGAAGGAAGCGGACGATCAACATTATTTGCTAATGAAAGTAAATGCAGTATTTCATCAAATTCTTATATGCAGCACATCACTAACGTTTTATTTAAATTCTAGGTAGCCGTAATTGTTGGTTTATCCGGAGCTTGTCGCAGGGAGGAGCTTACATTCAAGCGAGTAACTGATATTGAGGATGCCGGTACTTTAATGTATGTATGTATTATCTGTAACCTCATTTACCTTGCGGTGTCGAGGCTGGTGCTTTATGCGCTGGCATCTGGCGGTACAATGATCAACTTGCTCCGGATTCGGGATACAGAGTTGGATCGCGCCTTTGGTGCTTGCGCAGCAACCATTGTATGAAGTGTGTGTATTGGTGATGTGTTGACCTTGTTACTATATCTCTTAGGTCTGTGGTTCTGAGTAGAGCACAGTTAATTTGGTGCCCAACTGTGAATGGTCTCACCGAGCCCGATTCCAATCACCAAGGCGGAAAAATTCCGACCCCCGCGGGATTCAAACCGAGGACTTGCTTAATGCAAGTCTGGCGTTTACCCAACAGCGCCACGCGGCTTCTCCAGTACTTTCATAAAAATTAATATTCCATTCACGAAAACCAAGGTTTCAAGAATGTTTACAGTAACAGAGGGAAATATCGATGGCATTAATTTTTTGGAAATTTTTCGCAAGTATGCTAGTCTACGCCCGTGCAGTACGGACCATCAACTATTTTTCGTTGGCTACAGATATGGTAAATGTATTGTGCAGCCTGTAGGCATAAACACAATTGGTGCTATACCTAAAAAAATTGCTGGTTTTCTTGGACTTTCAAACTGTGAAGAATATACTGGGCACTGCTTCCGCCGATGTTCTGCTTCGTTTTTGGCTGATGCTGGTGCGAGCATGTCGACACTCAAAAGGCACGACGGCTGGCGATCAAGTTTTGTCGCTGAGAGTTACGTCGAAAGTTCCTTGGAATATAAGAAGAGCGTAGCAAATAAGATTTTTGGTGAAAAGGAAAGAGGACCAGTAAAGGTACAGGCACCGTTTTGTGCGGCTACATCATTTCCTGCAATTTCTAAGAATATGCAAATGTTGCAAGAGAAAGATAATTTAAGTGTAGCATCATCAAGTGCCCATTTTCATCAATTAAATAATTGTGTTGTACATATTTACCAAAAATAAAAACTTAGTTAACTGTTGTGTTAGTTTCAAGCACTAGTGCGTAAAAGTAAACTCTTTTACGCACTAGTGCCTAAAAGAATGTCGTTTCGATATTCAAATGACAATCAAAACGGTAACTTTTTGAAACGTTTGTAGAAAAACACGTTTTTGTTTTGTTTGTCGCTTCATCAACATGTTTAGTAAAAAACAAAGCAGACAAGTTATGACGGATTTATCTGTCAACCTGATTATTTATGGTTTATTTATAATAAAAATTCGTAAATAGAGCAATTGGTATATTGATGAGTGGTGCCAAACAAGTTGACTTAGATACGTTAAGCGTTAAATAAAGTGCGATGTCGCTGCTTTACCCGCGATTTAAGACAGCACGTAATGTTTCTGAAAGATTAAGGGAAGGTATACCCCGCAGTGCAAATGCCAGGGAAGCTATATTTATAATCCTACTGATCTACTGAATGCTACTGAAACTATAATAAATCCCGAAACAGTATCAAATCATCATGTTTTATATTTCAAAATACCTTTATGGCGACTTCCACTAGGAGTGCAGAATAAACGATCTTGTGAACAACCATCGTTATGCTTTAGAACCAATTTTTCGATGATTGGATGAAAATTTGAAAATGCGTCACACTATAGATCTAATATTATATTAAACCAGTTCAAGGAAGATTATATCGAAAATTTACCTCTTCCAGCGTTATCAGAGATTCTGAATCCGATCGAAAACGTTTGGAGTATGCTGAAAATGAGCTACGTAACCACTAACCAGCTCTAGTAGGATTGCGTAATGTAAGACAAATATTGCCAGGTCTGTCAGATACCTGGGATCAAAATCTCATAGACCAGACAATTTTAATCAACAGTGGGAAAAAACGTCATTTAATGTTTTGTTGTTGTTAGTAACTGTTTTTAGATGTTCCTTTATCTAGATGGCATAAATCATTGTTTTTCTTTAATTTATTCTGTTCTTTTTTCTTCCTCTTAGTATAGGCTGAGAGCCTGTTATTACTACACTGAGTGCAGTTTTTTAAGCCATCTTCACCCGCAGCCTGGGCAGGTGGCTAGCCTAACCCATTGATAGAAAGAATGTCCTTCTGCAGGGGTCACGACCACCAAAGGTGTTGATATGACAGCCGGAGAGCGTGAGATGTAACCGATGATCGGGTGTGGGGTTCGAACCCACTACCTGCCGACTGCAAGAGTAAACGCTTTACCAGCCGGCTACATGCTCTCTGCCGATTTGTTCTCAATTATACTGTATGATCGAAAACTTTTATTCTCTGGAGTGCTTAGGAGATTTTTATTAAAGTTTTTGTTGGCAGTTGTTGGAATTTTGCATCTGATAGTATAAGGTAATACTAGTAATGGCATTTTAACAAATACAAACATTTCTATTGAACGCATAGAAATGTTAATAACAAAAATAGCTACAGATATTTAAAGTGATTTCCTCCATTTTCCATACACAGCACCACTTTGTGTTCAGTATTAAACATTCTGTGAAAGTTAAGTCTATTTATCAAAATGGTATAGGTTATATTATTAAGTGAGAGATGCTATCGTAGGCCTTTTTGTAGTCTACGTATAACTGGGCGATGTCGATATCAAATTCCCAGCATTTCTCAAGGGTCTGTCTTACTGTAAAGATTTGGTCAGTGGTAGATCGTTCTTTCCTGAACCCTGCCTGATATTCCCCTATAGGGGAGTTAATCTTGCATTTATCATATGTGTAAATACTTTGTATGTCACATTCAGTAGGCATATACCCCTGTAATGGTCGCAGCCTAGTTTATTACCCTGTTTATGTATTGGACACAGGATCCCATATTTCCATTCATGGGAAATTTCTTCTTTTTCCCATATTTTTATTAATTCATATATCGACTGTATAAGTTCTTTACTCGCGTATTGTAGAAGCTCAGCTGGTATTTAGTCAATTCCTGGTGATTTATTTCTTTTCATGCGGTGAATAGCCCATTCTACTTCGGCGTAGGTTGGTAATTCTATATTCTTGTTTTCTTGGTTATCATTAAACAATAAAGAAGCTGACCTGCGGTTAATTAAATAAAATTAAGCAATGGTAGTAAGAAAAATCGCAGATCGACCCCCCTATAGTTTGTACACCACGGTAGCTTTGAAAAATCTTCACTTACCGCGATGGCCGAGCTAACTCAATTTCGGCGATATGGACGTGGATTCAAAACGATTTCAAATAATAAAAAAATAAACTACAAGTGACTAGCGTTTATTAAATAATTAAAAAAATAGTCTTGTAGAGTCGATAATTGTAATTCAATAATGAATAGTTAAAATAATTTGATCATAACCAATGTGATAATAATTTAAAAATGTGCAACTAACTGAAGGTCGCGACACGCACAAAGAGCAAAAAAAACCCCTTTCGGGTTAATAAATGAATTGTGACCACGAGTTTAATCAAGGGATAAGCTTATCACTCTCATATCAATAAACCTTTCTGCCCAGGTTATTAAGTTCAAAAGGCGTGAATGCTCCTTTTACAGAGGGTCTATTAAACACCAAAATTACAGCTTTAAATAATAATAATAATAATGGAACTTTTATTTTCGGTCTAGACATAAACAAATAATAATAATAATGACAATGAAAATAGTTACATATTACATTAGTTAAAAAATATATTGTTGAGCAAAAAGAGTAAAAATTAAAATAGTAATGAACTAAATATAATGATAACAAGTTACATATCAAACAAAAGCATGTAGTAAGTTGAGCTTTATAGTTAAATAATAACAGTGTGCGTAAATGCAAATTTTAACTGTGGTTAGTTTTGGAATGCAAATTCCAAGTACTGAATATAATTTTAATTAATTAATAGCGGGTCAGCTTCTTTATCGTTTCAATCATCCACACCGTCTTCTACTGGTTCATTTTCGGCTTCCTATTGATTGTCGTCGCCGTTCAGTAGGTCATTGAAGTATTCGGCCCATCTTTCTAATACTTCTTGTTCGTTACATATTAAGTCCCCTTCTTTACTTTTGCGTACATTATTTCTTGGCTGGAATTCTTTGGTTATTTCCTTTGTCATTTTATACATACTTATTGTTTGATTTCTGCAGTGGTATTACTCGATTTCTTCCACTCTTCGATTCATAAACTTTTTTCTTTCGCCTAAGGATATTCCTGGCCTTATTTCTCTCTTCCCGATATTTGTTTAATTTACTTCTTGTGGTGGTTTGTATTGATTTTATCCTTGCTTGTTTTCGACGTGTTATGGCCTTTCTACATTCATCATCGAACCACTCCTTCCGCTTGTTTGTCATTTTTCCCAATGTTTTCCTGTGCCGCTTCAGTAATTATTTTCTTCACTGCTTCCCAATGTGTTTCTATGTCTGCCTCCTGATTATCGTTCTCATTGTTTATTTGTAGCTTGTCGTTAGTCGCCGTCTTGTATTTGTGGTGGCAATCCTCTGAGCGTAATTTCTCGGTGTCCCACCTTTTCCGTTTTTCACCTTGTGTATTGAAAATCCTAGATATTCTGTACCGTATTTTTGCTTTCACTAGGAAGTGATCGGAGTCGCAGTCCGCACCTCTTTGGCTCCTTACGTCCATGAGGCTCGCACATGTCTTCCGTCTACTAGAAAGTAGTCTATTTGGTTGAGTGTTCTTTCATCTGGGGATTTCCACGTCACTTCATGTATGCTTTTGTAAGGCAAGTTCCTCCTATTTTCATGTTGTTTGATGAAGCAAAGTCTATTAGTCGCATCACATTGTCGTTGCTGTTAGTATGCAGGCTATGTGCTCCTGTGGGTGAGTTTATTGTGCCTTCTTGGTTACCCACCTTGGCATTAAAGTCGCCCAGAATTATTTTCATGTTATGGTGGCTGTTAAGTGTTTCATAAAATTTTGCCGCTTCGCTTGCAGTTGTGTATTGTACTATGCTCATTTTAGAACTTTCTGGAGCGTGCCTCCCCTCTTCACTTATCCTACGGCGGTCAAAGTGACTGCATGCTAGAAGGTCCGCTCTGCGAAAGGCTAATTATTGTTTATATGTTAAAATGTTCGTGCGTTAATTTATTGCAAATAAATTACCTACTTTGCTTTCAACGAGTGTATAATTTAGTGAAAAAAAATCCCTACAGTCCATTAAAGTTTTCATTCGAGTTCGCAACCACAAGTTTCCAACGAAAAAGGAAACCTGGGAAACTCCACAAACATGGTCCTACGAGCCCGATTAGCAGCCTAAACATGGTCATTCGAGCCCGATTAGCAACCCAAATTTAGCAAGGCAAGTACAACACGCAGTTTCAATCGTGTTACATTCATCCCTAACGAGTGGAAGGAAGAGAGCATATGCGGTGCTATCAAGCGTGGGAGCGAGAAGGCCAAACGTCAAGTTGCGCATCAATTTTGCAGGTGGGCAGTCCAAACCCGCCGGCGCGGCGTCTCGACGGAAGTTCAAATCACAGTAACGAGAAAGGAGGCACATGCACCAATATCAATGTAAGCCCTTTCCGTAATTTCCTTTTTGCGCTTTCCTATGCATAAATTTGGTTTTCTTTTATCTGTGTCTGCATGTGCATAACTTCATCTGCGTATTATTGCATAAACAAATGGTTTATGAGTCATATAAACATTCTAATTGCGTAAAATGCCAAGTTGTTTCGTTTGTTCGTGATTACAATTATTTCCTGCATTTTTAAAATTGCAGTCGAATTATTCACAATTTAATTTCGCGTCGTAGCGCCAATTTAATTTTGCGTCGTAGCAGGGCCGTCTTTGCATTGTAAATTTAGTAACAAAATTCCGTGCCAGTGGCGTACGAAAGTTGGTTCTATCCGTTAAATTGTTTTAATTTCAACAATTATGTATCCGCTTGTAAGAGCACAAGGTTCTATCAAAGGCAAGGTTACGCGTTTCGCAAATTACGTGCAATCTTTGCAAATAATTCATGATGAAGATCAATTTTTATCTAGCACTCAAATTATTCCATTGCAAGAAAGATTGAATGATACAGCCACCTTGTTATCAGAATATTATGCGGTTCATGAACAAATTTTAGAAAACAGTAAAGATGCAGAACCTGAAATGCAGCATCAAGTCGAATTTGAAGACTTTTATTATTTTGCAATCTCACAAGCTAAATATTTGATTAATGAATACAACAAACAGTCTGATGTTGCACCAGATCGTTCTGGATCTCCTACCGGTAGCGTGAGATCAGCGTATTCAAACTGCAGCTCTCATTGCAATACTCGAGCTGTCCGCCTTCCTACCATCTCAATTCCTAAATATTCAGGAAATGTTTCAGATTGGTTGAAATTTCGTGAGATTTTTATTAGTTTAATTCATGAGAATCAAACGCTAACTAATATTCAAAAGCTGCATTACTTAAAGGCTAGTTTACAGGGTGATGCAAGCCAAATTATAAAAATTTTAGAGTTTACTGCGAGTAATTATACTCTAGCTTGGGATGCATTGTGTCATCGCTACACTGATCTAAAAATTCTGGTTCATAACCACCTCAAGGCTATTTTCGACCATGAATCGTGCAGTAGGGAATCTGCAACTAAATTACGTACGATTAGCGATATGTTATTCAAACATTTTACAGCAATCAAATCATTAGCTATCGAAAGCGAGCTTTTTGATGTTGTTATCATTTATGTCGTTTCTAAAAAACTGGACCCCACTACATTCCGTGAATGGGAGGTCCTTAGAAACCGGTCAAGTTCTGACCTGCCTAATCTTGACGAGTTCAAGGAATTTCTACAAAATACGGCAAATCTTCTAGAAACTCTAGAGGTAAAAAATATTAAGCTTGTACCCGAAAAGTCTTCCAAGGTACATTCGAAATCATTTGTGTCAGGTAGCCCTTCGTGTCTATTTTGTAAAGGATCTCATCCCTTGTACAAATGCGATAAGTTTGTCAAGCTGTCTTCTTTTGACAGAAATTCAAAGGCAAAAGAGCTCCGTGTATGCTTTAATTGTCTAACTCAGGGTCACCCTTCGAGCCGCTGCAGCTCCAAATATACGTGTAGAAAGTGCAAATCAAGGCACAACACCCTTCTTCATGAGGATAAACCTCAAAACGCTTCTTCTAGTCAACCAGGATCTGCGGTGTCAGCAGAAATCCCTGTTGAAGTAAATCAATCGATTTCTGCATTCTGTTCAAATGCTTTTCAGGTACTCTTACCTACGGCTACCGCTAAACTCATCGCTGATGATGGTCCGCCTCACGTTGTGCGAATCCTGCTGGATTCCGGTTTCCAATCGAACTTCATACGTTCAGATTTGTGTAAAAGGTTGAAGCTTCCAATTCGCGAAGTCAACGTTACTGTTTCTGGCTTAAGTAAAGCTACTTTTCAAATCAAAGCTAGTTGTGATATCAAGCTGCAAGCCCCTCACACCTCGTACAGTATTGGCCTGTCTTGTTCTCGATGAGATTACAGGTACTACCCCAAGTTTTCGCGTCCAGCGAAACAGTCTCAAGGTTCCTGACAACATCAAGTTATCAGATCTGTCCTATGACCAACCGGGCACCATCGACATTCTGATTGGTTCGCCCATTTTCTGGCAGCTCCTTTGTATTGGACAAATTGGTCTAGGCCCAAATCTTCCCATCCTCCAAAAAACTTGTTTTGGATGAATTGTTTCTGGCCCTACAGGTCCCCCTTCTGCGTACCCTGTACAGTGCAATTTTAGCACGATCGAGGATGCTTCTGACCCCATTGTTAGGTTTTGGCAACTCGAACATTACCCAGAGGAAAAGGTCCGCACAAATGAAGAGAACGGCTGTGAGGCACATTTCGTGCAAAATACACAACGAGAAGCGAATGGTCGATTCGTTGTCTCTATCCCTCTCAAGAAACCTGTAGAGGTATTGGGCGATTCATTACAAATCGCTCAGAAAAGATTCTTATCGTTAGAGAAGCGGTTACAAGCGAACCCTGTCTTGTCCAATCGCTATTCGAATTTCATGAATGAATATTCTGAATTAGGTCATATGTCCGTTTCAAACCCTAATTTAAACGAGATATATTATTATCTACCACACCATGGAGTCTTAAAGGAGGAAATCCTGACAACTAAACTCCGACTTGTATTCAATGGTTCCCAAGCAACCACTTCCGGGCAATCTCTGAACAGTATTCAGATGGTTGGCCCAACCATGCAACAAGACTTATTTTCCATTCTTGTTCGCTTTCGCAAGCATTTGTTCGCTTTATCAGCCGACATTGAAAAGATGTATCGTCAGGTTCTGGTGAATCCTAACCATAGGCCCCTTTAGAGAATCCTGTGGCGATCTTCTCCAACTGAGCCTCTTCTGTCATACGATCTGAATACAGTTACGTATGGCACCGCTTCAGCGTCTTTTCTTGCCATTCGATGTTTGACCCAATTGGGTATCGAATGTGCGGCTTCAAATCCCGAAATCTCTCAAATTATAAAGGAGGACTTCTACGTCGACGACCTTCTGACAGGCGCCTACACTCCTGAGAAAGCGCGTATTCTCTGTTCAAACTTGAATCAGATTCTTGATTCAGGCTGCTTCAAACTTAGAAAGTGGATTTCTAATTCTCCAGAAGTTCTCGATGGAATCCCAGATTCCGATTGGCATCCGGGTGTTCTTGATTTCAGTGCACATGAGCACACAAACACCCTTGGTTTGATTTGGTCCTTCAAAAGCGATCATCTGATGTTCAATATTTCAAATTCTACGAGTAGTAAGGCTACCAAGCGTAGCATCTTGTCTGAAATATCACAGATATTTGACCCGCTGGGTCTGCTAAGTCCATGTATCATGGGTGTCAAGGTTCTTTTGCAACAACTTTGGATGGAAAAGTTGAATTGGGATGAACCCGTTCTCAACGCTATACAAGAAAAATGGTTTACATATCGCAGTGATCTTCTCATGCTCAATGACTTGGCAATTCCTCGTCACGTTCTCTGACGGCGAGTGGTTGAGATAGAGCTCCATGGTTTCTGCGACGCCTGCAACAATGGTTACGGTGAGTCGATATACCTACGTTCCAAGAATCAGGAAGGGAAAGTACAAGTTCACCTTCTCTGTTCCAAGGCCAAGGTAGCCCTTTTAAAGCCATTGACAATTCCGAAGCTCGACCTCTGCGGAGCTGTTTTTCTAAGTAAACTTTCCGTGCAAGCTATAAAGGCAATTGATTTGCCCATATCTAGAATTGGTTTGTGGTTAGATTCCACAATAGTGCTAGGATGGTTGAAAACCAGTCCAAATATTCTTAAAACCTTTGTGTGCAACAGAGTTGATGATGTTCAGCAACTCACTGCTGATGCCGCTTGGAGGCATGTTCCCACAACGTCTAATCCTGCTGATCTTCTCACTAGGAGAATCCCTCTTTTAGTTTTAAAAGAATTAAGCCTTTGGTGGCATGGTCCCACCTGGCTAAGCGAAGGTGAGGCATCTTGGCCTACTTCCAAACATGTTCTTGCTGAGCTTCCAGAATTCAAAAAAGAAGCTCAGAGGTTTTCTGTAACCTCTGTTGAACCATTTCCGTTTAATCAGCATTCAAGTTTGGCTCGATTACAACGAGTTACAGGTTATTGCTTTCGTTTTTATAACAATGCGCGGACCCTCAAAGCTAATCGTCTTTCTGGGCCCCTCTCTACAGATGAATTGCAATCATCCATTGTAAGGCTTGCAAGGTTTTCACAACGCGAGTCATTTCCTGACGAATTTAAGCTGTTGTCACAGAACAAGCCTGTAAAACAATCTTCTGCTTTCATATCCTTGAATCCTTTCCTGGATTCCAAGGGACTGCTAAGAGTTGGTGGTAGGCTCCACAACTCTCAATTACCTTTTGACAAGAAGTTTCCTCTAGTGATTTCTGGCAAACATCCATTCGCAAAACTCCTAGTCTCACATGAGCATCTTCGGCTTCTCCATGCCGGACCTCAAATGCTGTTATCTAATCTCAGAGAACGATATTGGATTACCTCTGGCAGAAATATAGTCAAGCAAGTGGTTCATCAATGCTTGCGGTGTTTTAGATTTTCTCCTAAGTTAACCGAACCCATAATAGGAGATCTGCCAGCCTCTCGTATTCATCATCGCCCCCATTTCATACGACTGGTATCGATTATGGTGGACCGTTTATGATAAAGGATCGTAAAGGGCGTGGTTTTAAACTAGTAAAGTCCTACCTGTGTCTCTTCGTTTGTTTTGTCACAAAAACAGTGCACCTTGAATTGGTTGCTGACCTTTTTACTGAAACCTTTTTAATGGCTTTTCGCCAGTTTGTAGCTCGTCGAGGCAAACCGCTCCATGTCTATTCAGACAATGGCACTAATTTTGTCGGCGCTAATTCCGAATTAATCGAATTAGGCAATTTTCTTGCGGAACAAAGCTTTTCTATTTCCGAATCGGTCGCGAACGACGGAGTAGCTTGGCATTTTATACCAGCGCACAGTCCCCACTTTGGCGGATTGTGGGAGGCCGGGATTAAATCCTCCAAACATCACATACGGCGCGTTATAGGTAACGCTAGTCTAAATTACGATGAATTTAGCACTTTGCTAGCACAGGTGGAAGCGACCTTAAACTCCCGACCCCTGTCTCCTTTGTCCGCTGATCCAAACGACCTTCAGCCGTTGACTCCTCCTCATTTTCTGATCGGTCGTCCTTTGGTGTCACTGCCTGATTCCAACGTTACTGAGATAGCCGAATCTCGGCTGTCTAGATACCAAAGGATACAACAGCTCCACCAGAATGTGTGGAAAAGATGGAGTAAGAAGTACATCTCGGAACTCCAACAGCGCACCAAATGGCGCACACACTTTTCGGACCTCCAGCCTGGTTCCATGGTCCTCATCAAGGATGACAATCTCCCCCCTCTGAAGTGGAGGTGCACCATGGCTTTGACGGCGCTACTCGTGTTGCGTCAGTGAAAACTGTGTCAGGGATCGTAAAGTGATCCTTTGCCAAATTGTGCCAGCTACCTAGTGTTGTGAACTAGCACGTTAGCGTTTTGCGCAATGTTTCGTAAAGCCCTTTGGCTTTCCATTGTTCGGGTTTTCTTGTATTACCTTAAGATGAATGTGTTATTATGCACTTTATATATGTTTTGATTTTAGTTACATGTCTTACTCTAGCTGTTGCATGTTAAATTTGTACTGTTGTTATTCGAAAGGTTACCCTTTCCAAGGCGGGCGGTATGTTAAGTGTTTCATAAAATTTTGCCGTTTTGCTTGCAGTTGTGTATTGTACTATGGGCATTTTAGAACTTTCTTTCCTATAATTAGTGGCAACAGTAGAGTTAGCTGTATTTGTGGCTTTAACCTGCAGCGTGGGTCGCATTTGCGTTTTATACGAGTGCTGAAATTAACTGATCTAACATTTTATATCATATTTATTTTTGTTAATTAATATAATTCTGTTGATCTTTACTATGGTTTTATTTATAGTTAATGCAAACAATTGAGGTGTCGAACCTATTTGAAGTCTGTTTCAGGTCGTAGCAAATTGACTATGCAAAGTACTTTAGTTCGTTTAAGAGTTTTCATAGAGTAACGGATTTATCAGTTGCAAAATACTCTTTGGCTCTACCGGGTAATTTTAACAAGCTTTTCTAATTATAGAAAAGAACCACATGCCGTATTCATTGTAGCTGGTCGGCCCTCTGATTTCCCCATGTAGCCTGAGCATTTATTTGGCACGATTTGAAACTGGTGTGAATCATTGAGAAATTTTTATTTGGGGGTTGAGTCTAAAATTATTTTCCATTCTTAGTAAACTAATTATATACACCAAAGTTGGTGGCACTAAAAAGCAACATTTAATAGCATTGTTTTTAATAAAAATAAATCTGAGTGATTTGGCCACGATTTCTTGGAAGCAGGTGCAATTTAGTTGCTTCGTAGACTATGAAACAAATGAGAAAGAGATGATTTGATTGAAACATTCTTGATTTTATATAATGTTTCCAAATTATCTCTGTGTAGTGTAGCTACTACATTAAATAAACCTATACCGACGCTGTAGGCCTTTCAAACAAATTTTAAGCTGTTTAATGTAATTATTCAATATGTAGCCATAATAGTAGATAAATATTTATTTTCTTAGTGATACATAATATTTTCTCCAACTAGATAAATATTTTTTTTAAACCGCAGTGGTTGTATTAAAATATTAAATAACAGTGTGACGTTTGTGCTTATTTTTCGCTAAATGTGCTGGATGTTTTCATTATTCAGCAATTTTACTACATTACTACCTTAGAGAAAAAAGGGGGCCAAACTGTGTGACCATGTAATTTTAAATATGGGTCTGTAACCAATGAAAATTATGTACGACACCTCGCTATTTACAGAAATTATCATTTCTCTTTACAGGTCTACAAGAGAGACCCACACGCTTATTTTTCGAAGCATTATAGGTGCTAATATAACTTATAGCTTATGTTTTCCTTGTATAATTGCAATTCAATATTTATAAAACAAAGAGCTATTGAAAAAACTGTATTTTTCACTAAAACGAGTTTTGTTGGTAACTAGTTAAGTGTAAATGCAAATGTTTCAGTTAGAAACAATTGCTAAACTTAATTAATAATTCCTTGTTGCTCTAGCTACATTGCATATAGACCATGAAGCCCGGAGTACCTGCAATTGCAAAAACATGTAAGTCGCTAAAACATTTTAGATGTATTAGAAATCGCAGCAATTTTAATTCCAGCATCCGATTTTTTATAATAAGAAAACATTACTCACAGCCACCAATGTAGATATGTTAATATCAATTATCCCATTCGCTCTGAAAACAATTTTTCGTTGTGCTTTTTGTGTTATCAATACAATGGAACGGCGTAAAGCGGGTGAACATTCCATGTACCATTCAGAATTGTATATTGCCTCTGCCACAGCTTCTGCCTAATAAAATGTTAGATTTATATGGTTACATTAATCCGCTATTTACTTTTGATAGAGTACCTCAGATGACACGTAATCTGCTATGATACAGTAGTAAGAAAACTGCATAATTACACCAAAACAGACAATTCCATGTCTAACTAAAGAGGTGTTGTTCTTACTGCAATAGAAAATTTAAACAAAGTAATAAGTTAATATTCAAAAAACATAGAGGAAACGTTGTCAAACGGATATTACTGTTAGCATTTCACTAGACCACTTGATGTTGTCATTTAGTGCTTCTTGAAAAATGTCCCAATCGATTTTACCATTGATAAGTTTTGGTAATGAAATTTTTTGTTGCGGAATACTATTACAACGGACAAATGGTTAGAATCCAATTCTGCCATTACATTGCATTTTGATAAATAGGTCTTGTAAAATTCTTAAGTAGCATAATATCCAGAATATTCGGAACTCGAGTTGTTCTGTACGGGTGATAGGTGTATTGGTCAGGGGCTGCTATTTATATCGCATGCTTTGTAATGTAAGTAATTGTTTAGCCGTATTCCATTTGGGTTACTTATTCTACAGCCCCAAAAGGTATTTTTACAGTTAAAATCACCAATGTCCTCCTATTGGGTGCGTATAACTGCAGACTATTTTAACTTTATAGTTGTTTTCAGTTTTTACTGAGACTGCTACCGATGCTAGAGTATTGAGATTTTCTATATCCCGGATTTCTAATTTGCATTTTGCTATTATTACTACTCCTTCCGACGCAATCACAGCCGTTCGATCTTTTCTAAAAACATTATAACCTGGTATTCTACAGTTTTCAGGATTGATTAACTGGGTTTCTGACACACAAGCTCTATCTACGTTGTGTCGAAATAAGAAGGCAATAAATATAGCACGATGACGTTTGATACCATCAGCATTCCAGTACATTAATGTTAAATTATTAAATATTATTTTTGTTGACAAGAGGTTTTTATGTTTATTAGCCGCTATTTGATGCGCCTGTGAGTAGTGACATAATGAGTGGTATTACTTTATTTATATGGAGTATGATAATATGAACTATTGCGTTAATATTCGTTATCAAAATATCGGTTTGGTTTTTTGAGTCTGTGGAAGCCTTAGTCTTCAGCTGTTGTACTATATTTGTGTAAGTTCTTCCATCAACGAACGATGATGTGGTGATACTTTTAAACTGTCCTGTTGGAGTGTTACCAGTCATTTTTCGATTTTGTATTTGCCTAAAATATGCGCAGCTTTTGTAATTGGCGGTGTATAAGTGTGAGCCTAGGCATTTTACGCAACGTAATCTGGAAAGTTTACAGTAGTTACGTGTGTGCCCCTAGCGCTGACAATGTTTACACTGGGGAATGCCTTAAGATCGTTTCCTGGGCTCGACTGATACTATGCTATGCATAAGCTTGAAAATGTAGTTTGTATTGTCTGTTTTTTTTTCAGTTCTAATGCACAAATCGGTATCGGCAATTTATCTTTGTTGTGCAGTGTGGAGACTTTAGTTACTGGATATTTTTGTCTTTTCAACTCTGTTATAGATTCTTGCCCTCTTATTGAATCGTGTACGCTGCGAATAACAACTAATAATTGATTTACTTCAGCTTCAGGGTTACGAAGTGTGTGTTATTTTAAATTATTTGTTTTGTCTGATGGGCAGGACCGCACTAAGAACACACGTTCTTCTGCGATCAGGCACTCACAGTTCAGTGGCTACTGTCAAATATCTTTTATTGTTATTCTAAAAATTGTGTTATGTAACTCGTTGGTTCTTCCTCATTTTAACCTTTGCAGTGAAGCGTACGATGAGATGCTTGCGTTTACTTGATAAAAATCGAATTCAACGTCTGCAAAATTCCTGTCTACGTTTTATATACGGGTGTAAAAAAGCAAGAGCATATTTTTCATAAGCTGGCGGATGCTTCATGTTTGTATTTTAAAATAATGAATTTCGTTCTATTTTTTGCACAATTTAAATTTAAGGTTTAAAGGCAGGTTAAAACCTCCATTACACAAAAGTTCTCTCTTTAAGACATCTTTTCCCGTATAGTATTGCACGTGAACTCAATACTAGGCTGTGCAGCATTGAAGCAGCTTCTTTGACTACTTGTAATTACGGCTTGGGCATCTGTTGCAGCTACGACATTAATCACCACGTACCTATTAGTTAATTTTTCACAGTGCCATTTTTTTGTATTTATTTATTTTTTATAGCTATTTATGTAACAAAGAATGTAAGGACCTATTAACATTTGAGGTAGACAAGTACAAGCCAAGGCAAAGCCGTGGCTTGTTGCCTGCCGACAATGTTCATAGACGATACCTCCCGAATTACCCTATTATATTTTTTTCCCGCTGCGTATAAAAATGTTTCTAGATTTAAAAAAAATCGTTTGGTTTGTCACCTTTCACCAGGATTGATGTTGACTTCAATCCCTTTCGTGAGTCATAATACCTGTGTCACATGTCACATAAACACTTGAAATTATGAACAAAACCAAGCAGCAAACAAATATTATCACCGATTTACACGCTTTGTTACTAAGGCTGTACCACTAACTTGATCGACAGCGGGAAAAATATTTTTATCAAATTCATATGGAACACATTTGTGTTGTTCTTATTGTAAACCCTTTTGTCCCCACTAACAAGTACTTGTAATAATCATTTTTTGCTAAATAATTCATTTTCAAAATATTTTTTATTGTGTTTTGTATTTCAGCTTTGTTGTAATTATTAGTAACCAATAAATATTATTATTATTATTATTATTATTATTGATACACGCTATAGTTTTTCATTTAAAGTCAATTACAATTTCGCTGAAAGTGGCAGCTTAGGTCGACCTGTGCAGGAAAGGGTTTAGCTATAATGGTACAACAACATATCCCTATTCGTGTTGGTTTTATCTATTTTCTAAAAATATTTTACTGTATAAATTAATACAGTACCTTTCGAAAAGCATATACATTTCTCCGACAATTAAGGGCGTACTAGTTACGTACTGAACTAAAAGTATAAATGAAATATACTCCTGCATTGACTCTCCGAATCTAAAAATAAATATAATCAAATAGCATCTACAAAGTTTAAGATTAAGTTACGTTCTTACTTTAATAAAAAGATGTGTTGCTCTATACAGGACTTCATGGTAATTGAAAGCTGCTTCTTTTTCATTTTAAATAGATTAGAGAGGCGATAGTTCAGAATTCGGAACTGTACTATGACGTTGGTGTTAACTGCTAAAAATATATTGTCAAACGCAGGTATAAAAATACTACCTAGTATAATGCCTATCTCTTGGCAAATTAAGGCGAAATTGAACCAATAGTTAGATTTATTTGTATTCCAACTTCCCAATGGTAACGAATTGTGAATTAAGGAATCCGTAGCCATCAACATTAGAGCGAGTAGAGCAATAACGGCAAAAGATTTCTGCGCACGCCCCAGATAAAAGTTGAAAGTATTTAACTTAGATTTAAGCGTAATTGCGAGCATGTCAGTTGTCCAGAAGAACTGAAAATCGTTCAGGATCTTCTCCAGTTTATCTTGACTGAACACAGCAAAGACCATCTTCAGAAAAACCTGTAACATCAAACTATTATACAGTTCATTAAATAATTGTAGAACATTTTGCTCATTTAATTTACACTGGTTTCGGAAACTTTCAGGCAGCATTATTATATTTAGCACGTTGAGTTATTTGGTCAGTATTTTTTAAAGTAATGGTATTTTGTAAAATAAATAGTTGGTGTATATGAATATTTTGTTCAGTATAAATAATTAAGTGTCAATATCAAATTCAATTTTGTCAGTATAATTTTGTTTTATGCACAATAAAATTCAGATTTTTGTTAAATAAAAAAAATGCTGTCATATTTCATTAGTCGGTAATTTTTATTGGTTAGTATCTTTGTCTAATCAGCAACTCTTTTTATTGCAAAATTGTCCAACACTTCGACGGAACATTACGTGCACTGTAAACTATAACACTGTAAAACTAATACATAAGAGCGGTATATACGTTAATGAGCTCATAAAGCTGCGTTCGACGTCCAACGGAGCTGCAGCTGGCAGCTTCCCAAACAAACTGCACGAAGACGCTTGAAGAAACTGCACAATAGTAACGAGAAGCTGCCGACGGAGAGGTCTGGATTACACTAACATCCCTAACGAGGGTAAATACGAAGTCCGTAACGACATGGCAAGGATCCTAAACGGTAAACGGAATTTCATTATGCCAAGTAGGCCGTCATGAGAGCCTCCCAGAAATAATCCGCCCAAAGGCATTAAACGAAGATGCTCACTTTACGATAAGGCGGAAACTCCAAGGCTTACAGCGGAATCAGCAGATGCTTAACAAAAGCCCCAAGACCGTCAACAACTAACACGTGCAGTTCAAACACAAAATTCTGGAAAAGTCACCATTACTCGAAACACCAATAATTGCGATCTTTCGAACCTATGGAAGTATACGGGGCAACATCGCGCTGTTCAGCAAATTTATGCTTGCGAAGGGGAAACTCCTGTAGCCAAGCACTCGCCTGCCTGGCGTCGAGAACTCATTAAAAGTATAATAACGGCACATTGCGTCATATGGCATGCGAAGACAAAGCTAAATTTGGAATTAACTATCGACGAACGTAAATACGCTAAGACGCTAATATTCGAAACGAGCGGAATCAAGTTTTGAGTTCTTGCGGAACTTTCAATTTAGGCGTGGTTGAACTGAGAAAAAATGATTAAAATCTAAGCTGAAAAGGGGCGAAAAGGCGAAAAAGGGCGAAAATACAGCAAATTTTCCTCACACGTGCTACACTTTATTATTTTTAGTTTAGGTTGTCACGCTTCCAGCGTAGTAACCAATTTTTCTAAATTTCCTAACGATAGCAGTTTTTACTGACAGCTTATGTTATAACATACCGATATTTTATTATAAATACTAACCATCTATTTAAAATACTGACAAATTATTATATTTACAAATATTTAAATTAAAATAGTATGTAGCGGGTAGACACGCTCTGCGACCCCAGCAGAGGTAGGTCCATTTCAGGGAAGTGACCCTGCCCACGCAAGCTTTGATTTGCTCGCACCTCCTATATTCAGGGGGAATCATGATCCAGCCTTCTTAATTTAGTTCCACACCATAAACTATTCTTCCACTAGCCTTTACATGTATTAGATAGCAACTTCCAGATATTGGATTTAATGGTGTCTATGACCCAACCGAGAGAACGCCGGGAGAAGCGTTTCCCCTCCAACTTGTCAACAGCTACGGTTAGACGAACAAGTAACGGTAAGAGCAGTCTTTTGTCCAAAGGTCAAGAAGTTGACCCTGAAGGCGGATGATCTACTAAGTTCTAAGTAGACAACGACATAAGAATGTGGAAAGCCACGGGATGACTACCAAATTAAAGATCCGCAATGATATCCCTAGTATAACCAATATGGCATCCAATAATGTAGAACAAAATATTATTACTACTCATGGCTCATGGATATCAATAGTCGGCAGGGGAGGAATCACACAAACAAATCGCAAGGCCTTCCAGGTAGTCATCAAGTAAAATCCATGTAGAAAGAACAAACCAGCATCAAATGCACATACAAACAGCAAGAATATAGCAACCTGGAACACTCGCAGATTGTATAAGGCAGGCAAATATGATAATGTGCTGCGTGATAAGGCAAGACTCAAAATAGATATCCTTAGCATAAGCGAGATGAGATGGCCAGGAAGCGATAGATTGGAGACGAAAGATCATGTAACATACTATTCTGACGGTGACGATGCCTATCATCAATATGGAGTAGGAGTAATAGTTACGAAAGAAATAGAAGTCAGTAGTAAATTTTGATCTGTGGTCAGATAGAAACATGCTCTTACAAATAAAAAACAGTCCAACGGTCAAAAAAGAGAAACAAATATTTGAACACCTTTACAAAGAAATAGATAATTTAAAACGTAAGTTTGACCTGCAAATCATTAGTATCGTAATGGGCGACTCTAATGCCAAAGTGGACAAAGAAGAATAAGATACTATTGGGATCTGGTAACCTTGTTTCAGTTGTTAAGACTACAAAGCAACAAAATATAGACAAGCTAATAAAAATATTTTGAAGTATTAATACCCATTTCAATTCATTGCTTCTTATATAGAGGAATAATATACCTTAATATCTGGTAACGCCGACGTGATTTCAACGCGTGAATCCAAAACCCATCAAAAACGAAGGCGAACAACCACTGAAAACGTCGACCTGCCTTCTGTCTAGCTGAATCCCCAGTCACAACGAGAACGAGCACACGAGACACCTACAAAACCCTGCACAGCTGAGCCATCTACTAGCCACACTAATCAGACGGCACTCCTTCCGCTTTCTGCTGCGATTGGTCCCGAGAAGTCTATTGCAGCACTTCAAACAGATAAGTCCGCTATCAATTATCAAAAGGAACACAAATTGATTTTTCCAGCTTTTGACGCAACTGACATTCCCTTACATATCATCCTCATTTACATTACATTTATTTTAATAAATTGGGGTAGTTGATGACGCTCAAAAGTTTAATTTGACAATACCACAATTGCCTGCCGATGTTATGCTCAAAATCCGAGACATCTTATTAAAATCACCCAACAGACAGTCTTTTAACGCATTGAAAACACGCTTAATGGCATGCAATGACATCACAAACCCATCCAAACTGTCAACGCTTCTCAATGCATCATTCGACAATTATCCTTTGGATCTTTTATTCGACGTGCAAAGAATTTGCTTCGAGTTAGAATTCCCTGAAAATGCAATGAGAGATGTATACATCCACCAATTACCTTCTAATTTGAAATCCTTTGCATGTATGAATGACATCTCCACAGAAGACTATACACTTGGACGAAACCTGAAAAGGTAGATAAACCACAAAAACGCAATCAAATAGACTACATTATTATAAATGAAAGATATAAAAATAGTATACAGAATGTACAGACGTATTCATGGGTGGATGTATTTTTTTCCCATAATCCAGTAGTAGCCACGTTCTACTTGCGCCTGAAAAAACTGATGGGTACAAAAAAGCCCAAGGGGTTAAACATTCAGAAGATAAGTGATAGAGATATTAAAAACAAAGTGTGTGAACCAACGAGGACTTAAAACAAATACTGTTATCTCAATTACTTCGTTGACAAAACTTTCAGAAAACTACTTAATATTCACTAGGGTACAATTGCCGGCCGTTGAATCAGACGAAGACGGCGTAACAGTTATTTAAGATACTTAACGATAAAAACAAAATAGAGAAATGCCCATAGCGCCAGCGAATTTTTACTAAGTCACGACAAGTGTACCCAGGTGTTCAAAACCAGAATTCGTAAACCCAGTTAGTACATACAAAAAAAACCTGAAAGAGAAGCTTCAAATAACACAGATAGCCGTAACGAAATCAAACCCACATTTTTGGTATCACAGTATAATCACAACTTCTGATTCGCTGGTTGACCTCAATGATTTTTGTTGGTATTACAGTACAATCACAAATTCTGATGCGCAGGTTGTCATACATTAACAACTATAACTATAGGCCGACGTTACGAGGTACCCCAAAAATGCATAAAGGATAATACACACTTACAAGTACACAATACGATACAATGTGATCGCACACAATAAAATCAGGCAATGGTTTGCAAAACGATGGTGTCTATTCCATGGATTGGAAGAAAACGTTTTGCGTGCTGCCAGGTACAAAGCTCGCAGCGCGAACTGTATACTCCCAAGGTCACGTCGGCGATCCAAACGTCAAAACGCCTGAACGCAGTTTGAAGCGACAGAGATGTGCCAGTAGATGTTTAAAACAAGGAGAGACCTTACCCTATAGGTACATTCCGGAGTCGAGTTCCTTTTTGCGCCCTAAAAAATGCACGCCACAGGGGTGAAGCAGGCCAAACAGAGCAAGAGCTTCTTTGGCGCAACTGGTATAAAAAATCTGCAACATCTTTATTTTGTGCTGCGGTGTCTAAAGTGCAGATAGCCGTATTGGTTGCCAACATCCGATAGGATAGACACTAGAAGAAGAAGACACTTAAATACTGACAGTTTTTTATTGGTTTGTGTATTACGAGGGATGCTCTGTTAATAGTTAGTAGCAGGTCATGGAAGCTAAATTGGCTAGAAACAATTGCAACAGTTGAATGTCGCGTTAGTTGACATTCGTTATCCACAGTTGCCAAACTTTCCGATTTCCTTGTGAAAAGTAGTTGATTTTGTAAGTTGAGTAGTTGTGAATTTTTAATTCAGTTAAAATGAGCATTCCGCAAACTGCCTTTAGAGCTATGGTTTTCTATGACTATAAAAGAAAGTTAGGATACCAGCAAAGCCATGAAAATTTGATAGCAGCTTTTGGCGATGCTGCCACTTTATTATCCGCTGTTAGTCACTGGTTCCGCGAATTTCGACGAGGGCGAGAGCTGCTAGAAGACGAAGCAAGAGCTGGAAGACCTGCGAAAGCTGCCTGTTCAGAAAATGTTGATCGTGTGGCAAGCTTGATTCAGTCCAATCGAAATATTACTTATAGGGAGATTCAGGAGGAGGTGAAGATTGGATCCTCGGTGGTGAATACCATTTTGCATAAACATCTTGAGGCAAGAAAGCTAGCAAGCCGTTGGATACCGCATTTGCTATCAGAAAGTCAAAAACAGGATCGAGTAGACTGGTGTAAATTTATGTTGCAAAAATTTGACGGAGGAGCTTCCAAGCAAGTGGCATACATTGTAACAGGTGAAGAATCTTGGGTATACAGTTACGACCCTGAAACTAAACAGCAGTCTAGTATTTGGGTATTCGAAGATGAAGACTTGCCCACAAAAGTAATTCGTGGCAGAAACGTCAACAAGAAAATGATTGTTGTTTTTTTCTTCGCCGAAGTGGCTCTGTTGCTGTTATTCCATTTGGAGAACGCAGAACTGTTAATTCTGAATGGTACTGCGAAGTGGCGTTACCATAGATGTTTGGAAAATTATAGACAGGTCGCCAAAGGAACGGTTTGCGTTTAGTCCATTATGAGAACGCATCCTCCCACACGGCTGCCAGAACATTGGATTTTTTTAAAGATTCGGTAACTCATCCTCCGTATAGCCCAGATCTGGCGCCGTGCTACTTTTTTTATTTCTAACTGTTAAAAAAATTATGCGAGGTAAAAGATTTGCCAGCGCACAGGCAGCAGTTACAAAATTTCAAAGAATTTTTGAGGACCTTTCAGAAAATAAATTTTCCAAATGTTTTAAAAAGCGGCTTCAAAGAATTCACACGTGTATTAGTCTGAATGGAGAATATTTTGAAAAACAATAAAGATTTTTGTTAAAAAATGCAACGATCTTTTAATAACTAACAATTTTCAGCGCAACCTTCGTATTGACCACATTTTGCGATCTTATAAAATAAAATCGTTGCTCTCTTTCTTTCTCTTTTCATTTTATGACCTACATGGTAGGCCGGTTTTTATTTAAAAAAAATACGAAAAAGTTTTAATTTAATTAAATCCTCTAAGCAGCGGAAAGTAGCGTCTGTCGCCGTGGACTGTGGTATGACAGCTGCTGTGGCCGTGTGCTGTTAGCTCGCGAGATTCACTATGTTCATATATCATTATAACAGCGTCTTATTCAGCCAAGCCACGTTGGTCTTAGTGTAGAATGCTCGCCTGCCACGCGGACGGCCCGGGTTCGATTCCCGGCCGAAGCATCTTTTTTTTAAAATTTATATTAATGAATTGCGACAGAAATAAATCACTTTCCTTAGGGAGCAAAATATACAGAAAGCTCTCTGGGCACTTTTTATTGTACACTTAATAATGAAACGAATGTTATATGGCATGTTTGTGGTCACAGCATTCGTTACATTAACACAATTCAAATGCTGCTAAATATAGCAGTTGCATTCCGAGTTGCAGTATCGTTTTATTTAGAAAAATAATTGTCTTTCTACTCCCGATCGTGAAAAAAAAAGTATATATTGCTATGGTTTGATATGCACCACTGATTAAACTGATGAAAATTATTGCTGGATTGTAATTTTATTTTTACTTGGCCAAAATAAATAGTATTATGCTCTTTTTCGTATTTTATTTATCTGCAATTTTATTCTCATAACGCTAGCTCTGTAGACAATGAACTCTAGTCAAAGGGGTGAATTCCTAATAATTTGTAAATTTTTATCTAAATTGGTGCGTCACTTGCCACCCGAATTAGTAAAAAATACGCAGTTGCAAATGTAAGCACTGCTGTCAAAATTACAAAAAATGGTTCTTATTGTGCTGCCAGCGTTGTTGACTTTAATAATCAAATTTGTTAACATTCGAAGAGGTATTCATTTAAATCGTAGTGCTTTGGCGGTTATTATGCTCATTTGTTTCAGGAATTAATTTTTCTTATGACGTCTGAAGGGACGCTGACTGAATTTCTGCAATTGTTTAATCTCTACCTAACCTCACAACTGGACTCTAGTTAATCATTTGAAAAAACTTTTGCTGGAAGCTTGAAGATGCCTGAATATTGTTCAGAAAGGTTACAAATGGAAGTAAATTTGAGTACTTAAATTATATTTACAATTTTCTTAAAACTAAATTATTGTCTTTAATCTTATAACTAAATCGTTCGGTAGCGCTGCGCACACAAACGTTTTTATTTTTATTTTGTCATTGCTCTGCTTTGTACTACTATACTTTATTTTTTAAATGCACTGATTTTTGAGTTCACCATGTTCGCGTCATTATCTTTTTTCTTCTGTTGCCTTCTAGCATTGCTCTTTTGAAATATTTCTATTATACTATATCTTTTGCTTATGGCTTAACAAACTACGCTACTTTTATAATGCACCCAACAACTTTTTGTGTCAAATACATTTTATAAATTGGTATGGCTTTACACGCGCACAAACCTTATTCGAATTATCTTAATTTAGTCACAAGCCAATCTAAACCCTTTGAAATTTGCTTTGCCTTTGCGTACCTTTCTCCAACTAATTTAATATTTCTTGCATCTCATTATCAATGCATTTACTGTTTTACTTTAGTCTTAAAATTTGCAATTAGATAAAACATCCCAACTCGGTGCTTATTGAATTGGTCAATTATCTTGCACTGCAAACAGAGCTAAGTCGTGGGCCTCATACCATCTCAATATATCGCATATACACTTAAGAGCAAAAGAATGCTCTCTCAAATGATACCAAATTAATCTTTAGTTAGCTTTTGTTTAGCGTGTTGACAAAATTTTTGTTATCGTAGTCAGAATAAGTAAAACGAAAAAAAAAGTCTGTTTATTAATAACAGAAACAAAAACAAGTTTGAACAAATGCGGTTTACTCAATATTTTGTATGACCCTCTCTTGCTCGTATAACAGATTCCATACGGTTTGTCATGGATCTGATCAGCCCTTCAGGAACATCCTGAGGGATATTATCCCACTCTTCTTGAGCTGCCCTTGCCAGTTCCTGAAGCGTTGAATATGAGTGGTGATTAGTTAGCATTGTAGAAGATGCAGTTAATATTAAAAATCACTTTTAATTGAAAAGTAATGGGTGGCTTAATACTTTTGCTCTCAAGTGTGTGTATATATTGCAATGAACTGCCTTGATTGTTTTGTTTGGGATAGTCTGAATAAATTAAAATTCACCTTTGTCTCGACGTTGGGCGACATAAATTTGCAATGCTCCGTCGAAGTGGTACCTATAAATTTGCGATGCAATGTTGTATAATTTAATTAGTTGAAATTAGGTGGCAAATTGATACACACACAATTCTTAGTTTATATTTTTATACTGTGCTCAAACTTTGCCTGTTAGTAAATTTAAGGATGGTTAAAATGGAACTGTAATAGTTAACCACACAAATAAAATGGTTGAATACCCCTTTTTCTATTTTATTCAACTGCAATACTGATTACGCTAGCTCTCGGCACACAAGACTTCTTTATCTCATGAGTTGGGTTCATAAATGGACTATAATCTCAAATTTTAGATTATTTGTCTCAACGTAGCTCGTTTGCCCGTTATTAGTAGATAACATTCACAATATCGTAAATTGACAGAATATTTTTTTTTTCGTACAGCGTGAAATTGAACGTTTAAGATCGTGAACTACTGTGAAAACGCGTCAGGTAAATTATTTGAATATTTTCGCTTGGCAACTATTAAAACATACCCTTGATTGTTTTTAGGATGACGTCACACCTCCTCTTGATTGTTTGGATGCACGCCGATCTTTTAACTGTTTCTGGTCGATTTTGTCCCACAAATCTGGTGACGCCGTTCGATTTTTGGAAACCACGAAGTAATTGAACTTTTGGAAAAGCACTAGGGCTCTTCGGCAATGTTTAATCTTTGATTTAAGTCGTTTCCCGAACACTGATGACACTCAATTTTTAGGCAAATACCTGCCTCGTTTAACCCTCTTGTGCTGGATTTGGAATCGGTCGCAGTGACGCCGCCGGAATATCTCAGGCTGTAGCAGCTCTCCTGGGTGCAGGTGTTGACGGCCACGTTCTTGCAGCCCTGGAAGATGGCCTGGACTGCTAACCTCTGGGTTCCGATTCTAATTTTGGCTGTAGTCAAAGATCGTAATTTGCAGTTGGACGGCTCCCGATATCCTCGGAGGAGATTTGTGCAAAATGTAAATTTTTCGCTGCGGAAACTGCTGCAAACGTTAGCACAGGTACACTACCACTTGGGCCTTAAAACCGTACACTTTTGAACTGATAAAGTACTTTTATTAATATAAAAACAGTAATTGAAAATGGAGCACAAATTTGTCCTGTCTACCAATAATTTAATTCAATTGTTCTCCTGTTAATGACAAAAAGCATCATGTTGCTAAGATAGGGTGTTATTCTACTATTAATTGGAAATTTAGGATTGATAATTTTTACCACAAATAGAATAAAATTTGAGTACATAAATTACCATGTAACATTTTCTTAAAATCTAAAATATTGTCTTTTTAGCTTATAACTAATTTTGTCCTATAGCGCTGCACTCACGAACGTTTTTAATTTCACAGCTCTGCTTTTGCACTATGTTTTTAATTATTAATGCACTGATATTTGAGTTCCGCATTTTTCACGTTGCTTGCTTTTATTCTGTTTTCTCCATTCAGGAATTGCTCTTCGCAATTTTTTATATTATTCCTCATCTTGCTTCACCCTTCTGCTTGCTCACAATTTTTACTGTCTTTGGCTTTTATTGATAACTACGCTCCTTTTTGCACGTAATAACCTTTTTGTGTCAATTATATTCGTTCGGTCTGGCCTTACATGTGCACAAAACTATTATTTTTAATTATATTACTTTATTCACAAGCCAAATTTAAACCCTCTAAAATATGCTTTGCCTTTGCGTGCCTTTATCCGACTAATTACTGTTTCTCGTATCTCATTATCAATACATTTAGTATTTTTATTCTTGTTTAAAGTTGCAATTATATAAAATATCCCAACTCCGTGCTTTATTGACTCGGTTGAATATTTTGCACTGCGAACAGAGCTAAGTTGTGGGCTTAATACCATTTCAATATATTGTGATGGTCTTAGACCCATGACCCGATTCTGCTTGCAGTACAACTTAAGAAACAAATCAATAAGCACAGAGTTGGGATGTTTTATGTAACTGCAATACTAAGCTTACATTTCAATCAGTAAATGCATTGGAAAAGAGATGCCTGTATTAATTAAAAAATTGAGTAAGGAACGCAAAGGGCAAATCTTGTTTTTCACAGGGTTGAGGTCGAAGTTCAAATTAATTAAATATTAGGTTTGTGCAGAATGAATAGACAAAGCAAAAGAAATGAATAGTCAAAAAAGGTTTGCTATGTGCAGGACAACGAAGCGTAGATTTCAATATAGCTAAATAGGTAACGTTGTGAGCAATCTAAAAAGGTATAAGAAGCCAGAATAGAATAATAATGTCGCAAAGAGCAAATTAGAAGGCTGGCAAAAAGTCAGGAAATAGCAATTGGAAAATCAGGCAGCAAGACATAATAAAGCAAAGGAAAAGCAGACAGATGGACATCGAAAAGCATTTATGGAGGAAGCGAACTCTTTAAAATGATCAGTGTAATTACGCGAGTGAATCAGAGCAGAGCAAATAATAAAACGTGTGGTGGCGCAGAGACATTTTAACAATTAAAAATGTGGACAATATTTTAGGTATAAGTAATTTGTAAATGTAATTATTTGTAAGTAAACTTATTTCAAAATGTATTTAATTTGAACATGGCTAATTTCCGTTTGTATTGGTAACCATACTAATAGATTAGTTTCTGTTTATAGCGGATATTAGACAGAGAACAAACGAATAAATTTAGAAGCTTAACATGTAATTTTGTGCTCCATTTTCAACGAAAGTTTTTATACACTAAAATTAAATATTTCGAGTTAAAAAGTGTATTATTGTGTTCACCAAGTGTTAAGGTTTACGTAGGAACGTTAGTCGCAACAGTAAAATTAATTTCCACAGAGAGCACCTCCGAGGGTTGCGGTCGCCATCCACATCAAGATTCCGATGATGAATTCCGGCTAAAAATAAGATCCAGAGCCAGGGTTTTCTACTGCGACCCATCAGGCAGGAGTGCAGGACAGCGAGCAACTGCACAAACACCGGGGGAAACCGTTCCAGAGGAAGATATCAGCTGGGCCCCTTTCCGAACATTGAAGCGAACACCTCAAATCGTAAGGTACTGTTTTAACCTAAAAATATTAGTGTGAGCATCTAGAAATGTGTGTGCATGCGAGACCAAACCTTGCTTATCAAGATACAAGCATATCCTAGCATCCAGCGGAGATGCAATTCAAATTATAAGCATTTCCCCAAATATGAGGTTAGGCGGAGATAAAACAGTTACGAAATTCAGACGGCTTCCCTTCTGACGTCACATACAAATTAATGCCTGGAACAAATGATAATAATAACCGCGAAAGCGCTACGATTTAAATAAATACCTCTTCAAATGTTCACAAATTTTGATTTTAAAGTCAGCAACGCTTGCCGCACAATACGAACCATTTTGTAGTTTGGCAGCATTGCATAAATTGGCGACTGCGTATTTGGAACTAATTCGGGTGCACAGTGGCGCACCAGTTTAGGTAAAAATTTACAAATTATTAGGAATTCACCCCTGGGAATAGAGTTTATTGTTCTACCGAGCTAGCATTACGATAACGAATTGCAGATAAATAAAATACGAAAAGCGCATAATACTATTTATTTGGGTCAAATAAAACAAATACAAAACACCAATTATTTTAACCAGTCTAAGTCTGAAATTACAATTGATGAAAACACATCGCATAAGTAAATTAATAATTATTACAACAAACCATAGCAATATATTGCTATGATATGATATGTGTGTTTTTATTATTATAAAATAAAATAAATTAAATTAATTGTCTACCATACCAATTATTTTTCAAAGATCGGTAAATGTTACATTAAACTGACTAATCTTGGGTTCACCAAATTAACTAGTAATATCTATGGTATTTTGCCCTCTTAAACATTGCATATAACCGTTATTGATAATATTTGCTAGCTTCAAAATTAAGAACATGAAAACTCAGCTCTCAGGTGTCGGGTTCCTTAAATTTATTTGAAAATGGCAGCACGCCACTGGGAAATAATATCAAAACTGCACTGCGCCGGTGCTCGAGTTGACAGTTAACCTTGACCTACATAAATTTTAGTTTGTGCGACTTTCTGCGTTGTGAAATGACTAGTAAAATCAAATTATGAGCAAATTAAAAATCAGGTGAGTTATGGATTGATTTTCGCGCCTTTGTGGTAGCGTCTGTACATTCTTTTGTTTTAGAAAAACCGGATCTTCGTTGTTTGCGCTTACTCTTTTGTTTCTTGCATTCTAACCTCCAAATTTGGATTAATATGAGATTTTTGGCTGATTATCGTTGCCTGGACAGAAACTAATGCTGGCCCTCGGTCGTGAAGCTCACGAGACACAGGTAGGCTCATATGTTTCACGCCCTTACGGTCGATTACTGAAAATTCCCACACTAACCTCGCTCTTGCATCGGTAGCTGTTGCGGAAAGCCTTCCCTGGTGCGTGCGGTACCTGCGGTCGCCCTTTGATGCCGGTATCACTGCTGCGACCCTCGGACAGCCTGTCTCCACCTTCTGGACCCGTTCGTAGCCCTCCGGAACGCTGGGATCTCGATTGCAATCTCCTCGGGTGCCTGCCGTTGCTGGTTCGTCGAAGGAGGCGTGAAATTTTTTTTCTCTTTCAAGATGGATCGCCTCTTTTAACACCACTGGTTACACACATAAAACTGCACACTTTGGTAAAGTTTCAACTCTGTATCTTTATTTTAACCATATAAAAACTTTAATTAATTGCAGAGTAAAAGGCAGATGCTGCTGGTGTCAACGTTTAATAATAATTGAATATCCAAGCTTCTAAAAACAAATGAACATCAAAAATCAAATACAAGGAAATCAGCTTAGTACAAATTAACAACATTTAACATTAAGTTCATATTTTACAAAACATTTAACTAGAACTCTTAATACTAAAAGTATTGTCTTTCAAAGTAAATTGTTTATAACCTATCTTCTTGTCCATTAAATTGTTTATAACAAATGGCTTTTTGCTCACATCACTTCATTGACTCACTAATAGCACTAAACTTGTCTATTTCCTGTTTACTGTTTCATTTTCTTCAAAAATAACTAACTGTGTCCTTTTTGCCAAAATCTGTTTTATGCTAATCTTGCTTGCATTATCCAATTCGTAAATCCTTTCTTACCTTAATCAAATAAGCTCACAACGTCAGTTTTTCTTTCATTACTGTACTAACTAACGCTTCATCTCAAGTTCTGCACAATTTGAATTCTTGTGTCAATTTTAACTAACTCATGTCTGGCTTCTACATTGCCAAACTTTTGAAATTATAATTGAAATTCTTTTATTAACTCCAACACTTGAAATTGAGTTCCCCTATTTGTATACTCATTTGAATGCTTTTAAAGTTAATCGTCCATTCTACCAGTATTATTCTGATTTAATAAAATTACATGACTTTTCCCAGTTATTTGCATTGCCTCGACTTTGTGCCTTTGTGACTGTATTTTGTATTTTCTGTATTGCAACCAGAGCCGAGTACAGGGCTAAAGACCATCGCAATATATCCCAGACGTTTCGTATAATCCGTTTTGCAAAACGCCGGCATTTGAGCAAACATTGAATATTTTGCAAAGTTACGGCTGAATTTGTCAAGTGCCTTACTGCTACAATGCAAAATGAACAAATAAATACTAGATAATGTACGCAAGTGCACTAAGCGTTTACATTTAGGCAAAACGAGTACAGCAACGGAGTATACAGAATCGGAACACAAAGTGGAATAGTAAAGAATTGGTTTCCTCTTGGTAAGATTCAACAATATGGGGCTCCTCTACTAGAAGCTATTCTGGAAAATATAGTCAGTTTGAAACAAGCCGTTTCTTATCAATCCAAATTTGGAGAACAGTGATATAGAAAATGAAATACGTATGTAAGATAAGAGATTAATATTTGTTTAACGACGATTTCTGTTTAAAAAACATTTATTCAACGCTCACAAACACATTACATACACATTACGTCGGAGATCTGATATTAATATGGAATAAGGACAGGCTAACCTGGATGTCAAACCAAAACTAAGCTAGAAACACCATCTTAATCATAAAGTAGACTTTTATCACGAAAGAAAGCAACTTACGACTTGCATTCTTATGAGCTTTATCTAGAGATAGCTTGCATGTAGGCAGGATGAAAGCTTATCGTTAAGCTATAGTTCAGCTTGCACCAATAAAGACGCAGATTATTAAAGCAAGGTTGTTTGACTAGAATTTATTTGTTTTCTTTAACAAGGATGCTGATTCAACTGCTATATCCGCGGTTGCATGAACTGTTATGCCCTCAAGAAAGTCAACGGGAACTATGAAGATAACTGAACACTTGAATTTTTCACTATAATTTAAAATATATTTGTTCAGTTTAGAGAAGATTCATAGTTTGTATTAATTTGCATTATTTAAGAATACCTTTTTACATTAAGTAACAAACGACTTCCGGGATTGGACCGTGTTATGATTGAGATCGAAGAACTCAACGTTTCGTCCACTTTTATATGGGGCTTCATCAGGAGGAAAAAGCCAAAGAGCACAGTAACTCAACGTGTTAACCACGCCAGAGGCAAAACTCGACTAACTATCGGAAGAAGAAAGGCAAGAATTTATAGGCAAGCGCCGTCGCGGTTTAGCAATGCCGTTGCGGTTCAGTGGCAGTGGGCGGGACTTAGGAAAAAAGACTATTGCTGCAGGAGGATCGGGTTTTTGAGGTTTGGGTGGCCGTGGATGAAGATGGCGATTGATGGCAGACTGTATATCCCTAGCACGGTAACCGTTATTCCTATGAGCTTTGCGAATGTGGTTTAATTCAACGTGGATATTATCGGGTTGGGATATGGGAACAGCCCGGTGTACAAGCGAATTGATAACGGAAAGTCTTTGTGTAGAATGATGGTGGGAATCGGCATGTGGATAGCGATCGGTGTGAGTGGGTTTGCGATATACAGAATGACCAAGTTTGCCACTGGGTTGGCGAGAGACCTGTACATCTAAGAAAGGAAGGGAACCGTTACTTTTATGTTCTATCTTTGGTCATTCTGTACATCATCCTACACAAAAACTTTCCGTTATCAGTTCGCTTGCACACCGGGCTGTTTCCATATCCCAACCCGATAATATCCCCGCTAAATTAAGCCACATTCGCAAAGCTCTTAGCAATAACGGTTACCGTGCTAGGAATATACAGTTTGCCATCAATCGCCATCTTCATCCACGGCCACCCAAACCTCAAAAACCCGATCCTTCTGCAGCAATAGTCTTTCTTCCCTATATCCATCAAGTCACCAACCGCATAGAAAAGTTTCTTCGAAAACAAAACATTAAAACAGTATTCAAACCCCCGAGCAAAATCTCACAGGTTCTTCCTTCATCTAAAGATAAATTAAACACTATGTTATCTAAAGGTGATTATAGAGTCCCTTGCTCTTGTAATGCTGTATACATTGGTTAAACAGGTCGTTCAGTGAAAACTCGCATCTCTGAGCACTAGCGCTGTCTCAAGTCAGGTCTCGTTTCATCATCAGCCATCGCCGAACACCAACGCGATACTGGTCATAAGATCCTTTTTGATGAAACTTCCGTCATCTGCAAATGCCCATTCTTCTTTAGCAGAAAGAATCGCGAAGCCATTGAGATTTACAAACACCCTAATAATCTCAATCGGGACAAAGACTTGCCCCTTCCTTCTATGTGGAAAGTGCTAATTCCTAAGCCCCGCCCACCGCCACTGAACCGCAACGGCATTGTTAAACCGCGACGGCGCTTGCCTATAAATTCTTGCCTTTCTTCTTCCGATAGTTAGTCGAGTTTCGCCTCTGGCGTGGTTAACACGTTGAGTTACGGTGCTCTTTTGCTTTTTCCTTCTGATGAAGCCCCTTACGAAAGTGGGCGAAACGTTGAGTTCTTCGATCTCAATCATGACACGGTCCAATCCCGGAAGTCGTTTGTTACTTAATGACAATGGCCGTGAAAGCCTCAAAAATCACTTTTTTACATTTGTTGCTTTTGTTTTTGAAACAAAATGTTTCCTTTTGTAGTATTTATGTTAGTGATTGACTGATATATTTGGACTAAATAAATCCTCCAAATTTCTTATACTTATGTTTCATCAATTTACAAATTACGTACACATTTAGTCGCATTGAATAATCACGTATTTGCCCAGTTTGCTTAGTAGCAGCAAGGCATTTTGCAAACTGACTGAAATTTAGCCGTGACTTTACTAAATATTCAATGTTTGATCCAAATGCCGACGTTTTGCAAAATGTCTAGGATTACACCTGCGACATATACACGGCAGGAGAAAACGCAAATTTTTACCTTGGCGTATATTTTAACTTTGGCCTTCTCGCTTGGGTTTCAAACATACATCTTGCAAAACATCATGTATTGCTCAAATTTAAATTTAGTGATAACTTTTTAAAATTATTGAAAGATTCGGATACAATTTTGTATACGGCGAAAACCACTTCATCCCAACACTATGCTCTCACAGAGCTCTGGTTGGATGGAATTGCAAAATGTATATTCGGCTGCCGACGATTTAATGTATGTATCTATCGACTGACGATGGCTACAGTTTGATAACTGCATAAAAGCATTTAAAGTTTCATCCAATATCGTCTTTTATTGAAGATAAAATACATTTAACAAAATAATATTTTTAATTAATTATAATTACTCACCTGTGAATAGCCACAGAATGCTTCGGAGTTCAAGACAAAGTCAGCGATATCTCTTATGTACAAAAACTGTATTGCAACCATACAAATCATAACTAACAGCACTCCGCAGACAAAAGATTGAAGTGCTACATCCCTTATGGATTTTTTCTTTGAGTAAAATCCCAAATTGTTTAGTACTTTAAGCGGAAATTGTACGGTGTTGTAGTGTGCTGACATTTTGAGACTATGGACTACGCCTCAAATACTTAAAATGTTTAGAGAAGAGTGGTCTATTCCTATAAATAAAAAGAAAATAGCACAATAACACTATAATCTACTCGTAATACATAATTAAAAATAAACCGCAACATTTCAAAACTGTTTACGATAGGATATGCTCTTCAGTTTGAGTTTGTGTAAAATTTTTAAGTTAATTGTTGTAATGGCACCTTGATAGTTGCCCTATTAAATTTTAAAGGCCGTTTGACTTTTCGATGGATTGGCAAGGATAACTAAAATAAACTCTAAACAGTAATGATGAGTTTGAAAAAATATGGAATAGATATAAATGTTCCTATTTTTATTTCCTCGTGTGAAAGACGAAAAACGTATTGTAATTACGAAATAACTCACTTTCTGTGATTTCTTCAGATCTGCACGTTTCAAGGTCCCTAGATGACAAAAAAGAGGTCTGTCTGTTTGTCTATCTGTCTGTTTGTCTGTCTGTCTGTCTGTTGGCAGTATTGCTCAAAAAGTATTTGTCGGAGGAAGATGATATTTTGCATACATATTATACATATATCTACGGCGCATGAAACCGGTACAATTTCATACAAATATATAGAGGGTGAACACCTTAAAAAAATTAAATTTGTTTATTTTTGCTTGAACCGAGGAATAGATAAAAGTACTAATTTGTACATAGTGCTGGCTTTATCCTTGCCAAAAATGGGAATCAACAAATACAGGATAACTGTTGCACTAGACAAAAACGAACAACGAATAAGTACGTTACGTTAAATAGACCTGGATAGCACCCCATAGGGCAACAAAGGAATACAATGTTCGGGTTCGTTCGCAGGCACTAGTTCGAATCTCATTAACGATAATATTTTTTTATTTAAAAATTGAATTTAGTATTATTAGAAAAGTGAAGATATTTATACCCACAGTTTCCTTTGATTTTATTATTTAGTGTTACAACGCCCACTTCTTGTCTTTATGAAAGTATTCTCATTAAACTATAAACTAGCCCAAAACGGTTGTCCCATTCGCCCCTAATTCTGAGTAACTCAAGATAGAATATTATGTCAACAATATTAAAACATTGCGCTTAACCGTCATTTTGCTAAAGGAATATTTGTGTATAGAAAATACAGCTTCGCTCTATTTTGTTTCACAACGTCCACTGCGAGGGAAGTTTTGAGTAAAGCTCTTTACAGTTTTTTTCTTTACTGTTCTACATACGTTTACTATACACTGCCTTCAAGGAAAGATAGAACACTCAATGCCTTTTTTATCTTAGGACTTACAAAGTTTAATAGTTTATTGTTCGAGAACATGTTTACTATTCGGCAGTACTTTCACATATTTTTTCACTTCCGCTTCTCGCACTTTGTTCACATTCTTTCAGCTTTTCTCTTTACATATTTATAAAATTTTAATGGAGGTGTATAAGAAAGTTTTGTTTTGTGACAATCTTGTTTTTATCATCTTGCTGTGCAGTCATGACGACCACTTTTTTAAAACTATGTAGTATCAATATTATACGTGCTCTTGGGGTACTACAGTGTGTTTTACTGGATTGACATAATTATATGAAACTTCGGCATGCAAATGTTTGAGACATTTAGGGGCATGTTTACGCAGGAAACATAAATCACTGGCCAGCCATCAATTCTAGTAATAGGACTAAGAAGGTTTAGCGAATTTTTTTGGCAGGTTAATTACCTCTTTTTTTAGGACAAAGCGCTTATGCGCGAATGTAAATACTCTGGCGCCATTGGGTGCATGCGAGTGCATTAACATCCACTGCCAAAGCAGAATTCAACTGCAAGTAACGTTCGAGTGCAGGTATCCCCACGACAAGTGCCTGGGTTTGATTTTCGCTTTATTTTATAAGAGAAAGTCGGAGTATTTCGAATCTATATTTAACAACACCTGGACAAAAATAATTAAACAAGGGTCTTCGTTGACTTAATGCAGCAGTACCGTGTTTATTCTTGCACGCACGTTGTGGTTTAGTTAGAATTTTGCAGTTTTCGAATTAATTTTCGACGGCGGTTTCACCTGGTGGGTTCCCGTAGATATCTACTATCCGAGGAATTTCATCAATCATTCTCATTCGTCCTCCCCCATGTTACAACCCCTTCTTCGGAGCATGTGTGTGATTCCTGCAACGCCCCGAGGATCTGTCCCGTTGTACCATTTTCAAAAAAGCCCTCAAGCTATCCAGATATTTGATTAGTTATGTGAAAAATGTGTTCTGGGAGTTACACAGTCTGCGACGTAAATTATAAACTTCGCCTGGAGATCTAAGAACCGCTTAAGATATTATGCAACTCCCTTGGCTTCTTTTAGGCTATTTGTTTTTATTGTATAAAGTTAAGGGCCCAACTTACCTTGGAAAATATATTGTTATGATATCGCACCCCAACATTAATAATAATGTTATGATACCGTACCTCAAGATTAACAATATTATGTTTTATTAAGATCGAATTTGAAGGTCAATATAACAGGATATCTAATTAAAAATAATTTAATAAAATACAGTTTTGATTTGACTACGCTTAAGCAATTCATGCTCTTAGAAAAGGGGTTCTAAATATGTTTGAATATATGAAATATGAATTAATAACAGTGTTATTTGGTTTTTATAAAATTACATTTTACAAACAATATTTAATAATAAATAAAGCAAACTACTAAATAGTTTGTGTAAAACTGAAAGATCTACTAGGCTAATATACAGGGTGTTTGAAGATTGCTCATAACTTCGTTAATAATAGAGATATGGAAAAAAACTTGTTTTTGTTTTAAATGCCAGTGAACAATCTACAAACTGAAGTAAACCAATTTAAGAGATGGCCTCCTCTTTTTATGCAGAGATACACGACTTTGGTTTTTTTTAAGGAACACCCTGTATAGTTTTAGATATTTACAAGCCGCGCTAAAGGTGTTTTATGATAGCATTTTTAAATTTAAATTTAGGAACTTATTATTTACCACTAACAATTGAGTAAGAAGTGCAAAACAAACTCCACTTGGTTCTAAAAATTTCTCATGACCGAATTCTAGCACCAAACGTACTAAAACAATTCAAAACTTTGTTTTTTAAATGGAATAATATGAGCTTCGTTAACAATAACATTTATTTTTAAATTCTTTTACGTATTTTTGATTTTTTAAAAGCTACTTCTAAACGAAATGGCTAATATGGTACATCGTTGGTAAGCCCTTTTATTGTAGTTTTGAACTGTTTAATGAAACTCACATTGTTCCATCTAAAAAAACATAGTTTTCAATTGTGTTAGTACGTTTGGTGCTATAACTCGGTCATGAGAAATTTTTAGAGCCAATTGGAGTTTGTTTTGCATTTCCTGTTCGATTGTTAGTGATTTGGCGTAATTCATGGCCTACTTTGGCTAAAAAAAAATTTAACTTGAAAATCAATAAGTTCCAAAATGTTAATTTATGAATGCTATCATAAAGCACTTTTAGTGCTAATTTCAAATTTCTAAAAATATACAGAGTGTTTCATTTAAAAAACCAAAGTTGTATATCACTACCTAAATATAGGAGGTCATGGCTTAAATTGGTTTACGTCAATTTTTAGTTTGTATAATGGCATTTAAAACAAAATAAAGTTATTTTCGATATCTCGGTTATTAACTAAGTTACGAGCTGTCTAGCGATCTACAAACACCCTGTATGTAAAAAGTCAATAAATATGAAATGCCAAATAATGTCTAAGAATGTAATTAGTTTTAAATTTTTATTTTATCCTATCATGTTACTACAATAATAACTCCTTAGCAACGAGTTGCGTTAAGATGAATTTAACAGCACTAGTGTTGTTAACAAAAATTACATAACGATACTTTATTAGCATTTAATCACATCTTGGCAGTACTGACGTGTATTTTTAGTGACAATGTCAGTCTATGTCAAATTCGATGTAAGTAGGTTAGGTTTTGTTTGTTATTTGACACAGACTGACGCAAAACTTAACCTGCTAATTTCGAATTTAACATAACCTGACAGTGCTACCAACAATACAGTATTGAGTGATACCACCACAGCCCTAGCAGATATATGTCTCGCTGATGTGTCAATAATAACAATTTTTCCTATTTTTTTAAAAAGATTAGTATTTTAGGATAAAATAAACCGTGTTACGATATACGTAAAGTTATCTGCTTTCTACATTTTTAGAGAATTTTAAAGAACTCGCTCCTAACGTCGCTCGTTCATTCAAACTATTCTCTCGTAATGTAAAAAGCTTGATAACGTTACTTGAATCGTAAATTACTATTACACTCTAGAAGTGTGAGATATAAAATTTTTGAATAGCAAGTTACTAGGGAGATAATGATTATTAAGAAATAACAACGAATATTAATACGTTATTTCTGTGCACTCAAAAAAATTTCCGGCAAGAATTAATGCTCTTATGAGATTATAAGTGATAATAAATTACTGAGAGATAATATAAAATAAATATTATATTAGATTGCCTAATTATCAATTATCCTAAAGGCTAATGCAAAAAATACTAAGTTTTTAAACAAAGGAAATAGATATTAAAATCGCCAGAGCAAAGAAAAGTAGAACAGATAAAAAATGCTCTCCCAAATGCAGTAAGTAGGTATATTCTAATAATGGCTTGTTTGTAAGCGATTCTCGTTTGCAATGGATCGATTACCAAAGTCCGGACTAAAGAATCATTTAAATGTAAATAGCATCGGATATTAATTATGGACTCGCTTATAATAGACTTTCGCCTGTAATTGACTAAGAATTTGCCAAAGTTCCATTATACCCGAAGCGAATTCTGTTTGGGGACCCTTACTCCCGACACACCAACGACAGCCGTAGTTTTGCTGCCGTTTCAGTTGCGTTAAATATTTAGTGCACACAATATCTAATGATATCCAAGTGTTTTCATTAAGTGACAAAATACCTTTGATTACTGATATAGAAAATAGTTCAACTCAAATGGGAGTTGTCCATAAACACATAAATAGTTTCAAACATCCGTAAACAGCGAGAAAAGATCAAATTCAGATAAGCTGGACACAAAGTTATAATAGACTACTATTGACTGTCCCCTGAAGTCCATAATAACCGAGGTCTATTCTATATATAATACTATGAAGTAGAGCTCCCACAACTTTGTATTTAGAATTCCTGCCTTTATAAAAAGAAAGTGATTGGGAACGGGTGCTCCTAAATTCAGGTATTAAATAAGAATAGTGCTGCCTGTGCACAATCTTAGGCTTATTAAAAAGTACAAATATTCTAATGCAAAAGTAAACGATTTTGTGCCCTTATTTTATTTTAGCTATATGCAATAATATTCGGCTGCTCCGGTGAACATAAATACTCTCAGGGGTGTTCGTAAAATTAGAAATACTGGGTAGAGCTAACTAACTTTTAGTAGCTCCAGTTTAACTCGGATTTTATATGTGAACGCACCTAAACTAAATCTGAAGTAGTTAATCTCAAAAATTGACATAAAACACAAAGCGGAGTGCACTCGTACAAACGGCAATAATTGATTTAAATCAATGCTAAAATCAGCAAAATACCTCAGGTAAGCAATAATTATTCTTGAATAGCAACAGTACTAGCGGCTTTTGTTCTAGCGTAGCGTACAAGTGACGCCAACATCAATTGTTTTAGCTTGCAAGCGAATGGATAATTTTCCTTAAGATTCCTACAAATTATAATGAAGCCACATCGATTTCTGGGTTCTGGAAAGCACTGGACAATCGGAAACTGCGGCAACGCGTAGCGGAAACTCTAATCTTGCAGGCCCCAACGAAATAAAAAGGCTCTGGATGATGAAAATTGCGCAAAATACCTGGTTTGCAAAGACTCCAAAGCTGATCGCACCCCTCAGCAAACGCTAACGCGTTTTCTTAAATGATAAAGGCCTAGTGACTCGGATCTCTGCCCGAAGTTCTGCGTAGGGGGCTCCTCTAGGTGTTGAAGGCAACAATCTTGGCTCCAACTAGCTCCTGCAGGCGATATCGACTGTCGAACGCAGCCCGTATCTGGACCGCAGATGTCTGGATTTTGTTTTCTACGAAAAAGCACAAAGTATACCTCTTTAAGACTGGCAAACTGGTTCCAAATGTTCCCAATACTTTTATGGTTAAATAAAACCAACACTTGCACTAGATGTATGTGATTTTATTAACAAAAATTAAACTTTTCTGGGAGCTAACTTAGAACAATGTTAACAGCTTGGGCAATTTCAAAGCTCTCTCTGTGGTTGTTAAACAAAAGATAATCTGGTATCTTAGCAAGATATCACCACAATTGTTTCATAGGAAATAAGGTTTGATACTTAAAATTAACTTATAGAATAAGGTTTTCATAACATTTTTAATTCTTACAGGCCAATTAATGTTTTTTCTTAGATTATGATGCACTACAGTTTACTCTGGTCTTTCACTGCGTTTTTAACCGCACTGTTATGTTCTGTAGTTTATTATGCATTTAATAATGTCCTTCGTTCTATTTCAATGCTATTCGTAGGTTGCTCTTTTGCAACATTTCTTGACGGTTGCTTCTTGCAACGTTTCTAATCCTCGTACTGCATTGCTATACCCTTCAGTTATTTTGCAATTTTGGTCCTAGCTTTCTGACCATTATAATGCTCATAATTTTGTACTTGTGCAAATCATTTCGTACAATAACAAACATAATACTGCAAACGTTAACGCTACCATCGTCAGATGCATTCGCACTTCCAAAACCTCGTCAAATCTGAGCCCAAGAACGTAACCCTTTTGAACTAGCTTTTCATGTTACCTTTGCCTCAATTTGTGAAACTCAGCTGCACCCATCAGTGCATTTATCTCAATAAAATTAAACTAATCTTGCACTAATTAAAATAATTAATGTTGTGACTCGGTTTGACTTTTAACGCATTATAGTTCAATTGGCTAGCAGAATTGTTGAGAGCGCAAATCCATTGCAATAATTATATTTTTTTACTGTCACTTGAAGAAATCTCATCGTCTGACGATCCAGTATTTCGTCCATCAATCCATCTTTTCTCCACATTTCTTCTTCTACATGCAAAACATGGTCACACTCGTTTCTCCACACATTTTCTGAGATATCTGCAAATGTGGTTCTCAGTAATTGATCGATGTTGGACTTTTCTTGTTCTACATTATTCATTGCCACTTTGTGTTTAGCAACACTCCAAATTAATTCAATTGTATTAAGATCACAGTGGTACGATAGCAAACGGATAACGGTGTGACCATGTGTTTTTAGTAGTTCGTCAACATGGTATGCCTTCGTTATCGAAAGCTTTTCAATTAACTCCAACATTTCTGCTTTTCGCATGTTTTCAGTTGTTGCAATACCATTACTATCGGCCAGGCTCTCATGTCTTCTTTTTTAGTAGTTTGAGTAAGGGCCTTATTAATTTGCACTGCATGATATGGAGCATGGTCCATTACTATTTCATTTGAGGGTAAATTTGGAATTAGTTGTTTTTCCAGTTACTGCATAAAGTTTTTATGGTTCATATCATCATGATAATTACCAGAGTTTGTTTTAGATTTAAAAATCAGCAAGCATTGTTAACGCAACCATATGATCCACCAACATGTACCACAATGTATCGTTGGCCACTTCTTTCACTTTTGTAAACACTTGGTTTCTCATCTGACTGCCAGCATTTTCCTACTCGGTAGTTAGGATCAATATATGTTTTGTTTAACGAACGTTACAGATTTTTTGTTCGTACCTAGGTAGTTTTTCGTTTTCTTTTATTTTCCTTAAATACCTAGAACGCTAAGCTACAATGTCACTACTTTCCATAAGCAACTTTCTTTTGTCACAACATTTTTATGATAAAAGCCTATTTTCTTTAGATGCTTTCTCAAGATTTCTCGACCGTCTGTATAGTTAACTTTTTCATTCAATCTATTTACTAATACATTTAGACTCGGTACTTTATGTTCCAATGTATATTTCATTAAGAGTCTCCCTTGAGTTTCTTCTTCTTCGGAGACGTTAAAGAAGTAGTGCCTGAAAGAAGTAGGGACTAAAGTATTACCTGCATTAAGTATTTTAATGACAATGCTGCTAAATAATGTCGCTATTTTTTAAGTATTACCTGATAGCATACTCCTTACGAACTTTCTTTACCAGAGAGGTTGATTTTCCAGTTGCTGAGGCTGCTAGTTCTGTACCGAACATATCAACGTTTCAGAAGACTGTTCATCAAAAACTTTTATGACATTTCCAACTATACTTCTTGCTTCTGAATGCGCAAGCTTTCTTCCTTTATAGCTCATTGTAATCCTATGTAAAAAGAAATTTAGTATTACATAATTATATAACTGCAACTTAAAGCAGCATTTTAGAAAGCATTTAATACTTACGATTTGATGTTATATAACCAAACCGCCAAAAATAAAACGACGAATAGGTAGACAATAACAAAAAGAACTAAAGAAGAACAGAAAAGCTAACAAAAATTAACAAAGAATACAAAACTAATCAACAACCGAACTAAAAAACCTGGAAATCTTCTATCTTCTTCTATCACGTTTATGTTTTTTGTTTAAATATACCTCTCCGCAAAGCTTGCTTTTAATTGGTTCTCTAGTTTCCCTTACTTGCATTTTAGATTTAGTTCACATATTTTTCGGGGTTTTTGTGTGTACATAAGAATGAAGTTAAAGTGTGAAAATTACAAATAAATAGCATTTCTGGATGTCGATATAAGATATTGGCAAGCTCAATCAAAGAGAAACTTAGTGAGTATATGTAGTCGTAGAAACAGGTAGAATACCAGGGCGGTTTGTCAGGTCATTTTGTATTTTAATTAGCCACCTAGGCTTTAGGGCAGCGTGCCCGTATGTTAAACCCTTTTAGTTACTTATTTGGCTTTATCGCCTAATTCCATAATAATGATTTTGCACATATTTGGCCTCAAGCGCAGTATTTCTCGTCATCCGGGGCACCCCTTTGTTGGTACTTTGACAGCCGGATGTTAACGCTCGCAAGATTTCCGAAACTTCTAGAAATTACGCTGATGGTGCAACTGCGAGGCCTCGCGCTCTCTTTGTCACCGGAACTTATTTGTTTTATTGGGCGCATCGCCATTGGCTGTCGAGAGTCACGTGGTAACGCCGTTTTGGCTCACGCCACTTTCGGCGTCCTAACGCTTCTTGCTAGGCATTCAGCCGAGAGCCGTCGAACTAAGAGGTCGGATAGTGTGTGTGTTCGTGCGGCGCTCCCGCCCTTGGCGGGGGCGTCAGCCTTTTCCGTCTCGTGCTGTTTCAGCAAGTGTTGGATAAACTGTTTCGCCTTAAGCGAGAGTAGGCAGTTCAACTCAGGCCATTGAACAAGGGAGGTGTGTGTCGTTTAGCGGCGATCTTATTACGCCAAGGCGTAGGTGTGATGGAATTCCATGCCCGGTTCTACGTCGTCACGTAAAGGAGTGTTCCCTTTAGCTCGTTGTGCGAGGATTCCGTTGAGTTAGGACTCTTGGCATACGTGCTGTAAGGCGGCATCGCCAGTTTGGTTGCAGTAAAATTGCATGTGTGCGAACTTGATGTGAAATCATGTGCACCGTTAAAAATGTACCCTTCGCATCTTAATTTGTTGTCGCGAAGTGGCGTCGCTCGTTTTTAATCTAATCACTTCCCTCACTTGGGCTTTGCTGTGTTTGCCCAAATTATCATGTGAGCCAGATCACTTCTTATTAGGGCGGTGCCATATTCGCCAAGTTTTGTGCGAGACCTTTCGTATGTTAGCAACGGCGTCGTGTTCGGCTCGTTGAGTGTTACACGAAGTTATCGATCGCTTGGGTGGCGTAGCACCAGCTGTGTCATATTCTAAATTCGCCTGCGGGCGTTAGGCTATGTAAGCCCCCTTTTCGGCCAAATATATCTCAGTAACGCGGCCCCCTTTTTGCCTTGCGAATTGGGTTTCTAACTAATTCGCCGCATCTCTTTGCGGCGCCGGATTCTGCCGACAGCTACGCTATTCGCGTAGCCTTTGCTGTCGCATAACTCGGTTTTTATGAACAAACGTTCCCTTTGTGGGACTCATATGTCAAACTGCTCTTGATTTTGTACAGTTATGGATGTTGTTTAGTAACAGTAGTGCGCCCATCAGCTGATGCGTATTTATAAGAATTAACTCAATGTTTGCGGCACGCTTTGCTGCCCCAATGTAAGAATGGAATAATAGACGCTTATCTAATTAAGAGACGCTTTATTCTTGGTCGATTTGTGCATGTTCTGTTTCAGCGTGCGCCCATCATTGAGGAGATAAATGTACGGTGGAGCCAGTGAGATCAGAGCGTGCAGGTAAGCTTGGTGGTGACATTGCCGTGGCTGAAAGAGCCCCACTTCATGATCTAAGTATTTTTGCCATCACGAAATCGTTGTGTGAGTTTATAATTCACGAGTACCCCTATCGACGGAGTGTCTTGAATACTTCGCCCCCGTCTAACCGCCCAGGCCCGGTTATTCGGGTTAAGACCCTCTGGCCGTTACCCTTAGATAATCTCGTTAAGAACCCGCCCAACTCTACTGAAAATCTAGCCGGCCTATCTTGTTGCGGCTGGGTAGCGGCCTAGGAGAACTTTCGTCCCGAATTCGTCCATTACGGCACGCGCCGGCCGTTTCGTTTATGTATGAGCCGGTGCGGTGTCATAAAGTCAGTTTAAGACCGTAACAGGTTTCAGCAAAAATAGTTCAGCAATAGACAAAGTCTTCACTATTAAGTATAGGAATTCTAGCCTTGTACGATCAACATAGAGATTAGTAAAATTAAAACTGTCTAAGATAACGAATAACATCAAACGCCAAGACGGCTTATCTTCCAGTTCAAAGTGAATTGTGGGCAAAGGAAAGGAGAGCCAGTGTTTCATCTCATTATCATGCAGTATTATCAATCAAAATTTATGAATTATTTTCTAAATCAAATTTTATTCACAAAATATTTTTTAAATTAACGAGGGTTGCCTATATGCACCATTTAAATTTCCCGCTCATTGTGTAATTGGGCTAACCCATCGCCAGGGTGCAGCTCTGTGAAATAATTGTGGCGTATTGCCAACTTTTAGCATGGGGGATTCGCTTCTATTAGGTATTGTTCTATGTTGGCTTTAATATTTTGGAAAGACAAGTGCCCTGGAGCGATCTCGACTTCACTACTGCTGGGTGCAGGCTTTTTAGCACATTAAAATTTTTTTTGTAGCTTCTACAGAGCTTGTAGTTCCTGCATTTGTATACATGCCCTTCTAGTAGTTAGAGCCTACCTACATGTATAACTAGGAGTCAATCGGGCATTATTGGTATATAGTATGTGGTCTTAAGATTCGCCGATGACATCGTTATAATTAGTCAAGATCTACTAGAACTACAAGAAAAAAAGGAAAGGGTTGCTGTAGGGACCTTGCGCCCCTCTTCAGCCAAGAACGGGTGTTATATGATGGGTGAGAGAAAGGAGGGGTAGAGAATGGAATAAAGGTGAGGAAAGGTGGTGGAAGGTGGAGAAATACTGCCCCGGCATTCACCTCAGAGAAGGTACTCTGTTGACTCAGGAAAACCGCCTAACGACCTCCCGAATGCTAAGTAGACCTGCAACGCACTGGGCTACGGAGCTCAATGAACTACGTGACACGATTAGAAAACTAAACAATCAATCTGAAAAAGTAAGCCCAAAAATTAACACTTCTAAAACGAAAATAATGGCAAACATTTTAGACGCTAACACAGGGCTAATAACCTTACAAATAAACAACAAAACTATCTAACTAGCGGATGAATATAAATACCTGCACCAAACAATAACGATGGGAAAAGAATCTATGAGAACGGAAATAACAAGAAGAATGAGAGCTGGTTGATCTGCATTCGGGAAAATAAACTGCGTTTTAAGTCTGATATCCTAATTGCCTTGCAGTGAAAAGCCTTCAATCAGTACGCATTACCCGTCGTAACATGCATATAATGGAAACGTGGAATTTAACGACAAATGGCGTACATAAGCTTCGAGTGGCACAAAGAGCGATAGAACGACGAATAACATTGAGAGACAAAATTCCAAATGAAAGGATCAGGCAACGCATAAAAATCTTTTATTTAAGATAAAATACATTTAAAAAATAATATTTCTAATTAGAGTAATTAGTTATCATTACTCACCTGTGAATAGCAACAGAACGCTTCGGAGTTGAAGACAAAATCAGCGATATTTCTCGTGTACAAAAATTGTATTGCAGTCATACAGATTATAACCAACGGCACTCCACAGAAAAAAAATGCTACAATCCTTATAAAGTTTTTCTTTGAGTCTTCGTTCTATTTCTTTGAGTAAAATCCGAAATTGTTTATTACATTAAGCGAAAATTGTACGGTGTTGTAGTATGCGGACATTTTGAGACGATGGACCACGCCTCAAATACTTAAAATGTTTGAGAAGAATGGTCTAATCCTATAAATAAAAAGAAAATAGCACAGTAACGCTATAATCCACTCGTAATACATAAGAAATCGTTGTGGCGCCTTGGCGATTAAGATCTGCTTTTTGTTGATTAGGCCGTTGTCCTGTGTGATCTGGTGTTGGACTCCCCTCGCTCCACTGAAGTTAGTCGGCATCCCTTTTGTAACGGGTTCGGGCAGCAGTCCTATGTAATCTATTCCCCGGGACGGGTACGAATGACGCACCTTACGGTAGGCAGGTTCGGTACGACAATTCGTGACTTAATTACAATGATGGTTTAGCCCACAAACGAGGTGTTTCACTTAAAATCCGCTCTTTGCCCGATAGGAAATGCCATGCCCCCGGTACAAAAAGAAACCATTGGCTAAACATTAACCAGCACGTCACGTTACGCAGAGGCTTGACGATAGCCAACAATGCAGCTTACATTCAGAGGTTCGTGATTCGCAGCTGAAACCAGCTCCCATCAACATCAAGTCGTTCAGGGTTTGGTTTTGCTATGAGACACTCTCGCTGAACCTGTCGCTTCTGTAATTTGAGCCGCCTGGACCCTAGACGGTATCGCGACATAGTTTATTTACAGTGTTACGCCCCAAACAAACATTTAAGTAGCGCATTTTGCATTTTAATAATTAATACTGTGACTATTTCAATTGTAACCTGTAGCGATTTATAGCTAGAAATATATAGCGTTCGCGCATACGTTTTGGGAAAGCACAGGTGATACTTTGGACACAGCGGGTCCACCCCTAATTTTGTAATCCTAAAGATTTTATGTTAACTGTTGTGTTTGTTGTCCATTTAAGGACTCATATTTACCTGCATACTTTTAAGGGACTTTCCTGTATTTACCGATTTAAAAAGTGGTGGCGTCTAAGGAAATTAACACTCAGATTAATAGATCTTTGCCCTAATTATCAAGTACCGAATTATTAATTAAACCCTCCCTCCCACTGAGTTTAACTGGAAAACTTTGTTACAGTACATCGTAACGTAGTTGGGGCAACCGATCTATGTATTTTCTCGATTTATGTCGTAAATGTCTTTCTTGATTGTAACAAACTGTTTAGTGTTCTAATTTTAGGTCATTGCTGTAACAAACTGACCTTGAAGGTCGTAATGTCGTTTAGTTTAGACTGTAACAATGTATATATGCAAAATTTTAGGTAAGTAAGCTTGTTGTGAATTTTTATTATAAGGTTTTGTCACAGCAAATGTCAAAAACAAATTCAAAATTTAACAACTTCTATTCGGTTACCAAATAAAAAGCTAAAATTTTGTTAAAACATATACAAGCAATTACCAATTCTATTATTAACTAGCCCAGGCATAATAGATATCTATCTCAAAAAAATGATGTATTTATTTTTGGCACAATTATTTATTATTAGTACTCTAGAAGCGACTCTTTAAAATTCCCCGCATCTGTGGTGCCGGTGTAGTATAAAGGAGGCTCTGGAAACATCTTTTGTACAGACAAAATGTCTTTTTTGTTTTAAATTCGGCAAAACATCAATAAGAAAGGTTGTTCAGAATCTAAAATTATGATCTCATGTAATTTTTTTTAAATATCCAATGAGTTTTATGAACCCGTGTTTATTAGGATTTCCAAACGTGCGTTATAACGGGGTGTTATGGAAATCCATGCAATAATTTTGACCAGTGATAGAGCTCACAAAAATGAACAACTATTCTGTTTATCGTTTTCATTTAATTATATATTTTTTCAATCATTTATCTCCCCGAAGTATGACGAGCCCGTTGGTAAGCAAACAAAGTTAAAGGTAAACGACACAGGTAGAGATGGGCGCGTGAGTGAATTTTCGCTCACGTCACGTACGTTTCACGCTGGCTTTAAATAGTCACGTTCACGCACGTTCACGCTCACGTTCACTCACGTTCACGGCGTGACACGCCACTCACGACGTGACACGCAGCTTCTATTTCAAAATTTAAATTAAGATAGAACAGAATGTTCAAATTTAAAACCAATGAAAAAACCCTAAAGAGAACTAAAAATATGTTTTGCACCTGACATAATTTACGTGATATGTTGCAATCAGAATAGTTGACATAAAAAGAAAAAAAAATGAAAATTGACTACAATAACTTCGACAAGGGATAAATACTGATTTCTCGCAAATATATTTCTTGCAGCTGTCTTCAAAGACATTACTTTTAATACTAAAAGCTGTCATTGGAATTGACATTTCCCTTATTGGTATGAGTACAGAAGGTATATGTTGCCAGGCTACACATTTAATTCGTAGGTTTGAATAGTTATTTACATTACAAGCTGCGAAAGCTTACTTTTAGGTGTGAGGTGTTTTTGAATGGCCGAGGCGAAGCGTAAGCGTAGCCGAGGCTGTTTAAAAACTCCGAGCACCTGAAAGAGCTTACGCAGCGTGTAATGTATTAAACTTTTCATTCTCCCCTCGATATTTAATAAAATATAATGACTTTGTGATTATAATAAAATTAGTATAACAGGTGGCTTGTCGTTAACGTTACTTTGGTAACAATACAAAAGCATTATTTATGACATTTGTCAAATATCATTGAATACTCTGTCATAAATTAACATGAATTTCATTAAAGAAGCTGCAAATATTGCGTGCAGAAGTTTGTTGCCGGACAAATCCAAAGGTCGGTACAATCAAGCTTACGAAAGTTTCATGAAATGGTGTGCAACGAATGATGTTTCCACAATAACTGAAGATGTGTTATTGGCATTTTTCCTAGAAAAATCAAAAACATTATCGCCTGCTACATTATGGTCAGAATACTCCATGCTGAAATTGACTATTTCTATAAATAAAAACCAGGACATATCGAAATTTAACCGCTTAAAGGCATTTATAAAAAGACGAAATGATGGGTATCAGCCTCGAAAGTCTCAAGTATTTACAAAGGATGAAATTTCAAAGTTTTTGTTAGAAGCTCCAGATGAAATATATTTGTTGAAAAAAGTGGTAGCTATTTTTGGGGTAGGTGGGGCATGCCGAACTGACGAGCTCTATAATCTAAAAGTGAAGGATGTGGAATATAAAAATTGTGTCATGTTGGTCCAGATTCTCACTACAAAAAACAATGTGCAAAGAAGATTTGTAGTCACAGAAGATTGGGTAGAATTTGTTGATCGTTATATGCAACTCCGACCAAAAAAAACTCAAGATGAACGCTTCTTTTATCGGTATGAGCGTGGCAGATGTGTAAATCAGGTAGTTGGAAAACATACGATTTCAAAAATTCCCTGTGAAATAGCCAAATTTCTTAAAATCCCAAACCCAAATCAGTACACCGGCCACTCGTTTCGCAGAACGTCTTCTACATTATTAGCCAATGCCCCGGGCGTGGACATTTTGGATATGAAAAGACATGGAGGGTGGAAATCGTCAGCGGTGGCGGAAGGATATATAGCAGACTCCATGAGCCATAAAATAGAAGTTGCTAATAAAATCATGCCCGAAAAATCGATACAGATTCAGCAAAACGAAAATCAAGAAACAGAATCTCATGTCATGCAGATCGACAAGGAAGTAAATATTTCAAGTGCCGTTGCATTTGGCCAAGAGTTCAATCAACATTTACCTTTAAATCTTTCTGGAACATACAATAATTGTAATTTTACATTTAATTTTCCTTCAAAATAAATATTAATCAAGTTGACATTTTTGCTTTTAGTCGTCCAGGGCACGAAAGTTTTTCATACCTAGCAACCCATTACTTAGTATGTTTTACTTTCGCTTTCAATTGCCTTATCAAAATCGAAAGTGGCACTTTCGTAGAGGGGAGAATGAAAAGTACTTTTACGTACAAGGATCAACATTTTCAGCGTTAAGGCGAGTATACAAAAAAAAACATTACTTTTATTAGAATAATAAGTTTATCTACACAAGTACACAATAAATTGGTTTAAAAATAAAACGTAATCAACATTTTCAGTGTTAAGTCGAGTATACAAAACAAAACATTAGGTACTTTTTTAAAAATAGGTTCATCTACACATCTACAAAATACATTTTTGGTTTAATAATAAAACGTAATTAACATTTTCAGGTTTAAGTCGAATTCTGCGCTCTTCTAAAATTCACCCAGCTGTAGAAAATACTCTTTCGCTTGTAGCGGAACTTGCCGGTATGTTTAAAATTACTCAAGTTTTTTTAACAGTGGCGTATTTACACTGTTTTTCCAAAATCCTAAAATGTCATCTACATTTCCGAATTTTAATTTAACATACTAATTTAGTTTTGTTTCGACATCATCCTAATTACATGTGTCATCGTTAGAGCTATCTCTAAGTGTAGAAAGATAAGAATCTGATGCTGATGTACCAGTTTTGAGTCGTTTGCTATGTATTTCATCATTATCATCTATAGTTTTATTTGCATTATAATCTTCTCTTTTATGTGAAGATATGAACTTTAAGGATTAATAATTAAGGTTCAAAAATAAAGCCACATAATGTAACTTGTTTAGCACAATTTGTGATTTAATGAATTTAAAAGTTGCTGCACCCTGCAATTTTTTATTTGTTACTAAATATTTAACGTGAAATTAACGTGAAACGTGAATCACGCTTTGGAAATTTTCACTCACGTTCACTTCACGATTTTCAAATATTAGTCACGTTCACGACGTGACACGCCGTGACACGACGTGACACGACTGTTTTCACGTCACGCGCCCATCCCTAGACACAGGTATATTAAAACTGTACAAAAACATGCCGTCAATAACTTACTTACCTCAGTTGATAAGATACGTTGGTGACCAGATGTGAATAAAGGTTTTATCAGTAACTAAGCAGTTTCTGTTGGTTTGCATATCAAAGAAATGTTTTTTCTGTTTTGTGCCATTAAATTAAAATATTATTCCATAGGCGGGAATACATTTTTTGAGTAAAGTTGTTTTGAATTTTAACTCAGTTTTGAGAATGTTTTCGAAAAAATGGTAAATGGATAAGTTGTTCAGTTTAGCGAGTTCTAATACGGGTTAAAATATTTGCATAACACCCGGTTTCATAAAAGTAGGCTTATATTTCTGAAATTTTGGAGCGGGTTACCATTTTACCTCTGAACAACCTTTTCTAATTAAATTTGTTGTAATATGAACGAATAACATACTTAATCGTGATTCCTTTCAAGAAACGCGCGATTACTTTTCTGCTTCTTGTTGCAAAAAACTACGACGTCCCTATCTTAGAGAAGAGGACTTTTACAGGGCCGCTGCTGAGACACTAATAGCTATTTAAGTAACAAGAAATGTAAGGCCCCATTAACATTTGAGGTAGGCAAGTCCAAGCCAAGACGAAGTCGCGGCCCGTTGCCTGCCGAAAATGTTAATAGGCGATACATTCCGAGTTATCTTATTATCTGCTTATCGAAATTTTCCTAGATTTTTGAAAAAATCGTTTGGTTTGTTACCTGTCACCAGGATTAGTTTTCGTGAGTCGTGTTACCTGTTGAGTGTCACATATCACATAAACACTTGCAATTTATAAACAAAACGTCTAAATCTGCATCTTGCTTTGCTAATTTTATGATCCTAGGAACTTAATAATAATATTAAGTTCCGTTGTCAAGAAAAAGCAGCAAACAAATATAATCACCGACTTACACGTTTTGTTACTAAGTCTGTATCACTAACTTACATGATCAGCAGCGAGAAAAGAACATTTATGCCAAAAATCAGGACTATATTATTTTGTTTGAGGTTTTCTATAAAATGCGTCTAATATGCCTGAACTATAATGTAAAATTTCTAAATGTCTTCCTTCTGTCGAATTTGACATTATAATGTTATTTATGTCATAATTGAAATCGTCGTCAAACCTACTAAAATAATTTCTTTGTATGTTTATCTCTTTCTTACGCAAGCATTTTGTTAATGCTAATTCATTGTTGTTGTAGTTCATTATAAGCCCATAGGTATCATTAGTGTCTTGCTAAAATTATGAAAAATGCTTGCCTGGCTGTTTAGCAACTACAATATTCTTTCATCCCATTTGTTTCAATTGAGAGGAATCTGCACTACAGCAATAACCTTATCTGTTGCTTTAATGGAACTAGTTTCGCTACACCGCTATCACACCTGGCTTGCAATACAGTCAAATACGTGCAAGAAACAACTTGGCATGTTATATGCAAGCAACTTGTAATTATGCGTTGGAAAATAGTGGACGAAAGTTATAAAACTCCTATTAAGTTACTCGATAATTTATGTAACGGGGCAGAGGCGCCAACTCGGAGTAATTGTCTTCTTCCTGTTATACATACATATTAATTAGTCGATCAATAGCTACATAATTTTGTTACAACGACCTAGTTCTAGGTGTAAACTGCTATACATTTTTATTTTACATGGATATAATTTATTTTTAGTCATTAATGAAACGTTGGTAGAAAAAAAAAACTTTAAACTTTTTACTAATGCTAATGCCATGTTGTCCAACCGTCTCGACATACATATACTGGGATGGTATTAAGCCCACGACTTGGCTCTGTTCGCAGTGCAAAATAATTAACCGATTCAATAAGCACAGAGTTGGGATATTTTATATAATTGCTATTTTAAACTAAAGTGCAATATTAAATGCAATGATAATGAGATGCGAGGAACAGTAAATTAATCGGAGAAAAGCACGCAAAGGCAAATCATATTTGAATTGGCTTGTAAAATTAATATAATTTAAAAGGAAAGGTTTGTGCACATGTAAAGCCAAACTACATAAAATTTATTTGACACAAAAGGTATGTTAGCTGCATTTTAAAAGGAGCGTAGTTGTTAAGTAAAAGCAAAGGATAGTGAAAATAGTGAGCAAAGCAGAAAGGTAAAGCAAGATGAAGCATAATATAATATGAAAAATTGCAAAGAGCAATGCTATAAGAAGGCAACAGAAGAGAAAAGATAGTGACGCGAAAATAGTGAACTCAAAAATCAGTGTATTTAAAAATAAAGTGCAATAGTGCAGCGCAGAACAGTGACAATAATAAATAAATAACGTTTGTGTGTGCAACACTATCGAACAATTTTAATTATAAGATTAAAGACAATAATTTAGATTTAAGAAAATTGTAATTATAAATTATGTACTCAAATATACTTCCATTTGTAACCTTTTATTAACAGAATTAATTTCCATTAACATGAGAAAACCAACAGTAACTTAGCAACCTGATGCTATTTTGTTTATAACATTTAGAACAATTGCAATTTGAAAGTTGAGCTAAATTGTGCTCTATTTAAAATACATGTTTTAAATAATAAATCAATATTTACCTACATAAAAAGTATTGCATTTTATTGTGCCCATTCCAGTGCATAAGTGGAAGTATTTGTGGCAATATCCGCCACGATAAATAAATAAAATTTCCCATCCGATCTTCGAGAGTGACCGGCAGCCGATCAGCTGAATTTTGCGAGCATCGTTTCCGGCCCAAGGAAGTATTCAGAACCAGAGAAAATCAGTCCAGGGCATCAGTAGAGTATGCCAGAGCGTCGCCGTCGACACCTGCATCAGGGAAAGCATCTCCAGCAGGAAATCCAAGTAGCATCACTACGAGCAGCTCCGAAACCATCATAACGAGGTAGGATTAAGCCTGCGATTTGAGGGTTAGGGTCGGGAAATTGCACCAAACTACTAGATCAAACCTTTCCAGGGAGGCCTAGCATATTCCCTAGGACTCAGTTGCCGTGTTTTTCGGAAATCGAGTGGCGTCGGTGGTTTGTGCCGGGTTTGGCGAGAACCCAAGCGTCCATAAACAATTCAAAGAATTGGCGTACCTTCTACGTCAGAACCAGCAAGAGGCGGTAACGTCATCCTAAAAAACAAGCAAGGGGATGTGTTTTTATTAGTTGCCAATCGGAAAAATTCAAATAACTTACCTGGCGCGTTTTCACAGTATTTTCACAAGTTTAAACGTTCAAATACTCTGTGCACTGGCGAAATTTTCTATGTTATCTGTCAAATAGAGATTACTAATAACATGTGACCAAACGAAAATGAAATCAAGCTTGGCTTTGGAATATTTGTTTTATGAATAATATGTTGGTGGCACTGTAAGTCTATGTCAAATTCGAGGTTAGCAGGTTAGGTTTTCCGTCAGTTTTGACACAGACTGACGCAAAACCTAACCTGATAACCTCGAATTTGAAATAGACTTACAGTGCCATTAACATATTCATAAAGCAAATATTTCAAAACCAAGCTTAATTTCATTTTTGTTTGCTCACATGTTATTATCTGCTGAGAGCGAGCAAATGAGCTACTCCAAGTCAAATAACCTAAAATTTATGACGATACTTAAATTCTGATCCCACCCTGAGAATAAAGCTTGTGTTCTTGCCGAGAGTCAGCTTAAATTGATTTTGCAATTGAATAAAATAAAAAGAGGTGTTTTTCAACCACTTTATTGTGTAATTAATCATTACATTTCAATTTCAACCAGCCCTAATTGACTGACAGGCAAAGTAAAAGCACAGTACAAAATTAAATCTGAGAATTGTGCGAATTTGTAAATTGCCCAAAATTTAACTTATTAAGATATTTATTTAATAAGAGGATTACAAACAGGCACCGGATAGTGGAACCTAATACACATTTACATTGCTATACATGAACAAAGAGCTGAGGCATATACAGACACCACTACTTATTTAATTATCGTAACATCTCCAATTACGCAATTTATGGACAACTTAAAAATAAGTAAAATTCGTACAGAAAAGCAACATGCTGATGACAACATTAATACATTTAAAAAAAATTATTATAAACTTTACAATCTGCTATTGTTGCCGTTTAGTAAATGATATATTTTACTTGCATGACATGGTGGAAGATACCCATTAGCAAATTCCTTAAATTAAAAACTAATTAGATTAGACCTGGGTTTTTTATAACTAACAGTCACGCAATCACTCGAATCTATTTGGAAGTTTAGATGTCTTTAATCTCTTAAGTCTGGGCTCCTCTTCTTCTTCTTGCAGCAGACACTCAGTTCGTGTGTTTGCGTGGGCACGAAGCCGATCTCGGTACCGTATACTGTATTGATGTATCTCTTCATTGATTGTGATAATATTAAGATTTCGACGTATAACCTCATTAGGTACATAGCAGGGAGCATCCTCAGCGTTTTGGCTTGAAAGCGTCTTAATATATCAATATTAGAATTATTTGGTGTTCCCCACAGCTGAATTCCGTAGGTCCAGACCGGTTTGAGAATAACTTTGTATAATAGTATCTTATTTTCCAGAGATAGTTGGGATTTGCGACCCATAAGCCAGTATATTTTCCGATATATTTCACCCAGTTGTTTGCGTTTAGTCCTGATGTGTTTTTTCCATGTTAATCGCCTATCAAGATGGATTCCTAAGTATTTGGCACTTTCCGCTTGTGGTACTTGCTGGTTGTTCAGCGAGACAGGTGGGCAGGTATCACTTCTTGTTGTAAAGGTCACATGTACTGATTTTGTTTCATTAATTTTAAGGCACCACTTTCTAAACCATAATTGTAATACATTAAGATGGACTTGAAGGTTGTGAAATGCCATATTCGAATCGGGATGCGATGCTAATACTGCCGTGTCGTCAGAAAAAGTTGCAATCATTGTTGTGACGATGTGCTGTAAACAGGAGATATAATATCGGTCCCAGTACACTTCCTTCCGGACGCCTGAGTTGATTGGAAAAAGAGTTGTTTGATATTCTCCAAACTTAACAAGGAAGCGTCTGTCGCCTAGATATAACCTGATGAGTTGATAGCAGTCTGGCGGTAATTTGTTCTTGATTTTGAAAAGCAAACCATCATGCCAAACTTTGTCGAACGCTTGTGTCACGTCTATAAATACAGTTGAACAATACCTTTTTGCTTCAAAATATTTGATAATCTCGTTAACGACTCTATGCATTTGCTTTGTTGTAGCATGTTGTTTGCGAAAACCAAATTGATGGTCAGGATAAATGTTACAAATAGTTTTGTATAGATTGAGTTTTAATGCCAGACAGGAGCCGTTTAAGTTCAGCGGTTGCTTGGTTTAATCTTTGCTTGTCTGCTGGGTGTGTTGTTTGCCATCTTCGCCGAAGTCTTCGCTTTTCAGCTATTCTCTGCTTTACTATTACAGGGCACTCTGAGCTTCTGGTATGCTGTTTTTTGCGGTGTAGCTTGTCAATCGGCTTGTTGAACAACATCTTTGAAACGCTCTATTGCTGTGGTCAGTTCATCTTCCGTTTTTAAGCAAATATTTAGTGACAGTGAGTCATCTATTAACCCTCGCCCAGCGGAAATAATTTCAGTTACGCGGAGTGCGGAAATGGGTCTCTGGTGACCCGCCTCGAATTCAATTTTTTAAAATTAGTTTTAAAGCCCTACAATGTCTGTTTCTAATACATACTTGCACATGATAATATAAGCATGCAACTTTTATTTTTATTGACCTGCAGACTAAAAAATTCTTCATATTCTGCGTCACTTTTATCGCTGCCACTGTCCTCATCAGACAAAAAATGAAAGTCGTTTTCGTCATCATCACGGTTAACTATTGTTGTTCCGTATAGGGAATTTTATTAGGATCCATTTTTTTTGCCTATTATTTTACACAGTGTTATTATACCCCAGAAAACAAAAAAAAAACAATGGAGCGCGAAACGCGGAAACCGGGTCTCAAGTGACCCCTAGCGGATTATCTCAGGTATACCAAGACATTTCTCCACAAAATTTATTCTACATCATCTCCATAACAGCTTCGAGGAATACGCAAACACCCAAAGCAGTATATTGGAAAACGGTAAAATTATTTAAAAATGCAGAAAGTCCGGGTCACTTGAGACCCGGTTTCCGCAGTCTGAGGGTTAATTTCCTAAATAGATCCCAGTTTGTTTGTTTATTACACAGAGCAAGTGGTTTTTCATTAATTCGTACTTGTGTTTCTACAGTTACAATAATGGGCGAATTATCTGCTGACAGGTCTAGACAGGATTGAATCTTCAGATAATTTAAATCCCTTTTATCACACAAGAATCTAATAAGTCCGGCAATTTCGCCAAGTCCGTGGGCCAGTACTTAGGCTCACCGTACGATAGATGATGCAAACCAAGATTGTTCATTGCTTTTAGTTCTCTACCTTTCGTTGTTGTCAGTCTGGAACCCCACTGTACATGTTTGGTGTTAGAATTACCCCCTAATATAAATCTGGCTCCCAGAGTTTGGAAGTAGTGCTCATATGGATTCTGTTTGTTATTGTGCCGCGGAGGACAATATACTGCTGAAATTGTTATTAGCCCTGTCCAGTCTTCTGCATGTGCGCCATTAGGATGTTGTGTAGCATAAACTGTGTATCTTGGAATTGTTAGATAGCTTTTATCCGTGAAGTGTGCTTCAGATATAAGCATGACATCGATATCTTTGTTTGCGAAGAAAGATATTATTTCGTGACAGTTAAGTTGGTCTACCCACAAAAAATTTCCAAGAAATTTTGTTGTGTTGGTTACACTTCGTGAACTAATTTTTCTATTGGTCATTAATGAGTGTCGTACGATTTTTACTAATAAGTACATACAGAAAGAAGCTTTATAAATAAAAAAATCTGGTGTGTTACACTCACAGAACTTCCTTTTACAGTGATTAGACAAAAATTTTATTTTTAATTTTTTTAATGTTCAAAAATTACAAATTCTACAGAAATCGTACAAAATAGAGTGAGTTCAACAGACAAATTTTCTCTAAAATTTTAAGCTGAATTCAAAAATGTAATAATATACCGGGTGTTCTATTTAAAATAGAGGTTAATAAAAAAAATAGAAAACAATCAAAAGAAACCCATTTTAGAAGTATTAAACTGGAAAATCACCTATGTCACATCACTACACATTAAAAATGTAAAGTTTGAAAAAAATCGTTTGAAAAGAAAATTAAAAAAACTAAAAAATATCAAGAAGAAACACTATACTTCCGGCTATGCGATTTTCTTCAAAAGCTTGCTGTCTCATCTAGATAGTACTTAGCACTTATATATGAAGTTTCAACGCCATACCTCTTTTCGTTTTTGAGATATTCTGTTTACAGACAGACTGACACAGAGACAGACAGACAGACAGACACACAGACAGGCCAATGAGCAAAAACATGTTTTTTGGGTTCAGGGGACTCGAAAACGTGAAGATCTGTTGAAAACTCAACTTGTAATTTTTGGGGTGGATTTAATACTTTTTTTTATCGTAAAAGGAAGTAAAAATAAGCGACTTTTCCACTTCGTTTCGCCAGTTAATAACCATCTGCTTGCCTTGTAGCGCATGCATTTCGGCGACTCGCATTTCACTCCAGTGTTCGTAAAGCCAAGTGCCCTGATTACTGTATAGATATTCAGACAGCAGATGACTACGCCGATCACTTTTAAATCCTCTGTGTAAAAAGAACAAGCTAAAAAGGGTGTGGATCAACATGTTGAAAGGCCGAAAAAGAACTTTACATCCGAAAGCTGATCTTGATTCGACAGTTCTTGTAGGTGCTGCTAGATCTATACTTGCACATGTATTGAAAGAAAACGATAGAATTAATAAACTTGGGACAAAAAGGGCGTTTGATATGAATTGAATTAAGCGACCCGTTCCTTAGCACCGGTCCTCGGCAGGCGTTGCAAATGCCGTCGCGATGTCTAAAACGAACAATCGAACAACGATTTCCAAAAAAATACCGCTCTGTTTACATGCAACGCCGCTAACATTTGAATACATGCCATTAAATCGCTTCTGGAAACAAGTAAAACCGTCCAATTACGCAGCACTATCTGTATCTGATCAACGGCTAAATTCGAAGAAATTTATCAACTTTGGATCCAACGTGGCGTGTGCCGAGTAGATGTGTTCGTGAAGCAGAGCAAAGTATTACTGTTGTTTAAAGTGCTAATGGTGATAAACTGCAATAAAGTGTGAACTATTGAAGCTGACTGAAAGTGTCGACTGAAATATAAAACTATTACTTAACAATAAGAGCGTAATACACTTATTTAAGCGTGTAATAACAAATCGTGGCATTGTGGCGATCGAAAGTTTTCGTGCGCATTGTATGTATCAGCGTTCTGCAAGGACTAACGTTTACAAATTATAATTATGCCTAATACAAGGCAAAAATCCTCAAAGTCTTGAACTGGACGAGATAGTGTTGAAGTTAGAGGAAAAGATGGAATCGTTGTTTTCGAAATTCGAAGTTAAAATTGAATTGAAAATAGACTCACTACTAAAAAATATGGAAGATAAGTTGAATGTTACATGTTCTAAAGTTGAAAGTCTGGAGGAACAGATGGTAAATGTCTCGATAAAAATGAAACAAGATGACACTCGTGCAGACAACCTGGAGCAGTACATGAGACGAAATAACCTTCGGTTTTTCGGCATACCTGAAAGCGACAGGGAAAATGTGGATGACCTTATATTATCTGTATTGCAATCCAAACGTAAACTATCAATAACAACTGATCATCTTGAACGAGCACATCGCGTTGGCCGGAAAAAAGGATCGACACCACCGGCTATCATAGTAAAATTCGTCAGTTACCGCACAAGGGCCCAAATATTGTCAAATAAGAGGTTGCTGAAGGGAACCAACATCTCAATTGCCGAAGATTAAACGAAAATAAGATATAATCTTATTAAACTGGCAAAGGCGAAGTTAGGAAAGGACAAAGTATGGAGTCATGATGGAAATGTAATTGGAAATTTCAACGATGAGACCAAAAAACGAATAATCGATGCAGCTATGTTACAAAACAATCAATTTAAAATTTAGAGTTCGTCGTTCCTTAAAACTGGCAACATACATAAATAGCTGGTGCAGGTGATTACTTTATCAAAACGTGGGTACTCACATCTCTTTCAGTTCTGTTCATTTCTTGTATGATTTTTGGGTTATTTTTGTAAGTTAAAATTTATTGCACTGGTATTGTGGCAATTTTTATTTATTTACATTTTTTAAATTGTCTTCGTAGATGGTAAATAAATATGTTGATTTGCTCTCACAACATTATCGAAATACGCATTTAATGTAATTTGAGCTCCTTTTTTATTTGTTGTATTTGTATATAGATCATTTACTTATCACTATAATTAACCATTAAGAATGTTTATATTTTTGTTTTGTTCATAGGTATTCATTCTAAATATTTTTGATAAAGATGCAGGAAGATGTGTTGGAGAGTGATGACAATATGGATACTATAATCTTCAATGATACGGAGCAGTGTCGACAGTTTTTCACAATTTCAAGGAACCTAGCTCAAATAAAGGTTTTCCACATTAGTATTAGTAACATAAATAAAAATTTTTATTAATTTATTTTATTCCTTGAGCATGTAAATATAGACTTTGACATTCTTGTTTTAAGTGAGACTTGGAGAGTTCTTGATGTAAATGATTACAATTTGCCAAATTATACGCTGTGTTACAACGAAGGAAATTTCAATCAAAATGATGGAACAATTGTATATATTAAATCGGACATATTGCAATGGTTTTCAGCTCTGAATCCCACCTCTGTGAGCACTGCAAAGTAATGAATAATTCATAAAAGCTTAGAATGGGAGATGGTATCTAATTGCAATAAGTAAAATAAACCAGACTTGAAGTAGTAATCATATTTGCAAAGCATCAATGCCAGTAATAAGTAAATTAATTTCATAACATAAGGAAAAAGGCAGAGCTCAAAACCGTAGAGAATGGATTCACACAATATTTAATTAATTTAAAATAATAAAGGGGATGGTGAAATGTCAAAGCCAATCCAATTAAGAATGAATCGATTATGAAAATAATTAGTACATGCTTGTCGAGTGTATTTGCAAGTCATAAGTCATTAATAAAAAAATCTCTTTGAGCACTATAATATGGTAATAAAGCAGATTGCTAAGAGAAAAGTGCAAGGAGCACAAATTATAACAGATCTTAGGCAATTAATAAAAAAATGGATCATCAATATTCAAGATTAGTTGGAATCCAAACAGTGAATTGACTTAAAAGTGCAAAATAAAATGAACATTTATTTGAACACCAAAGTTATTAAAAAAGGAAGTGCGCGAAATGAATAATTAATCAGTGCAACTGATATGCGAAAGGACTGTTAAAAGAGTGCAGTGCGAGAAATATCGAAAGACATTAATTGCAAAATTATAGGATAATTTAGTAAATAAGTTACTATTGTAAAAGTTTTTAGATTTAAGCATTTTAATTGTAAAAAGTACCTAAGTTCGAATATCCGTTTTATGAATTTGATGTGCATTTGTTTATAACGAACTTTTAAAAGAAATTAACAATTGAATAAATTATTGCTGACAGCTTGGTTTTTGCATCTCCAATTAATTTAAGATTTTCACTATTGAATATCAAAATACATTAAAAATTATAGCACCATTGTGACGAGTAAAATTCAGTGCATTCGGGGAAATGAAGGCATCATTTTCCCGGAGTTTGTGAAATTTTCATCATCGGCTTCCGAGCGACCCTCGCACCAGAGATCCAGCTTCGTACCAGCAACTACAGGCATCGTGAGGGGATCCTAGGCACGAGACCACATCATCGGCAACCCCATCCAGCTCCTCCATGCACGGCACTTTATTCCAGGCGCCCCCGCAGAAGATTTGGCCCAGTTCGACCCTTCCGAGCATCGAGGCGCTGCCTGAATCAAATTATAAGGTCAGTTTATGAAGCCAGTTTAAATGCTACGGACGTGAAACTTACCAGACACATAAAGAAAGCTGTTCCAAAGCTGATTCCAGGCATTTCAAACCTTCAGTTAGCCTAGATCTGATAATTGGAAAATGTAGAAGTGAAGTTAGGATTCTGCAACGTCGATTTGAGAAACAACGAAGTTGTGTTTTCGCTTAAAAACAAAAAACGAGCTACTGACGCTTCAATTAAGCGGGAGAATTTAAAATTACTTGTTAGATCTGCTCACTGAGTTGTTGTAATTAATATTGAAAAACACTGAACTACCAGCACTTGATAAATTTCATAACGTAAATTGGTGACAGATTAGCTCGAGTAAAGCATATTAGTTTGCATTTGACCTGCGCTCCAGTGGCGTACGAATAAATTTCAAAAACTAACTGTAAACCCATACCTTGAGTAAGAGCTGCCTGCCGTGAGTTTAGCCAACAAAATTTAAATTTCAAGTAGATTAAATCACAAGTAGGGGCTTACGATCATCTATTTAAACTTGAGTTACTATACAGCTCATTTTTAATTACCCCTGAGAGACTTAGTTAATTCATTAGTTCTTTGACGAACCCAAACTAAAAATATTTGCTTTGGTAGCTCTAGTTATTTATTTAAAATTAAATTATCATCATTTAGAGAGCAATAACCACTGTAATATATCAAAATTCAAATCTCATAAAAATCAATGAGGTAAATTTCTTACGTGTCACATGCAAAATTAATAATACCCAAATGGGGGTTATTGCAGCATACAGACCACCAGCAGCCAGTACTAAAATATTTATTGATGATCTTAAACCAACACTAAAATATGCTAAGTTACCATTGGAAATGTTTATCGGTGATATAAATATAGATATCACTAATGAGCTAGATAACAATACACATGATTATTTAAATGTATTACAGGAGTTTGGTTTTGCAACTTATTTAAGGCCACCTACTCGCGTAACAGAAACATGTAGTACATGCATAGATCATATTTTCATAATATCCTCGGACGTAAAAGTCACCAAGATTCAACCCGCGGTTTTAAACAACGCTTTTACATATCATTTCCCTGTTCTGCTACAGGTTCTCATTGACACCCCACCACTTATTTATAAAACAGATTGCGAACAAAAACTTGTGCTAAACTATATTAAATTAGTTGATAACATTAAAAATGAAAATTGGGATACTGTATTAAACACACATGATGCAAACTTAGCTACATCTATATTTATGAAATCTCTTTGGGATTACATTTCTAAAGCTACCAGAAGTATACATACTACATCTAAGCTAAACTTAAACTCTGGATAACTTCTGGTCTAGTAAATAGTATAAGGCACAGAGATAAGCTTAGTAGGTTAACATTACGAAATACACAAAATGCTCAACTAAAAATTGAATTCAGAAATTACAGAAATTTATTAAATAAACTTATCCGCGCGGCAAAAAGTAATTATTATTTAAATACCCTTAAATCGGCACAAAATAACAGTAGAAAAGTTTGGTAAACAGTATTAGAATCCATAAATTCTAGAAGAAATGTGTCGCATATTGGTAGCATAAAAATAAAAAAAAGTGTAGAAACTGACGATAATAATAAGAAAAGTAACTGTTTTAATCAGTACTTCATAAATATTGGTAAAACCCTAGCAATGCAAGTTAAACAAAACACGTCAACATCTGAAAACCTAAATTCCGAAAATTTTACACAAAATTATATGTTTCTTGTACCGGTAACGGATTCGGAAATATTTAAACATATTAACTGCTTAAAACCATAGTCAGTCCACGGGCCATATGGAATAAATAACAAAACAATTAAAAGCATAGGTAACTATATCGTAACACCTCTGAAACACACTTTTAATTTAGCTTTTGCAAGCGGAACATTTCCAAATGAATTTAAACAGTCACTAACCAAACCACTTTTCAAATCTGGGGATAAAACTAAGGTTAATAACTATCGTCCGATTACTTTAATAAATAATATAGCGAAGATGTTAGGAAATGTTTAAAAGAAAGGTTGAGGTTCTTCTTAAATAAATATAATTTATTATCAAATGCACAATATGGATTTCGTGAGAATAGAAGTACAGAAGATGCAATATTTGAAGTCACAAAAATTTTATACAACAATTTAGATAAAAACCTGAAAACCATTGTTGTCTTTGTGGATCTTGCCAAAGCCTTTGACACGGTATGTCACAATATTCTTGCTTGTAAGCTTGAAAGATATGGAATACGCGGAATAGTACATAAATTATTCAAAGACTATTTCACCAATAGAACACAAAACGTACTAATTAACGAATCTCTCAGTGATGAACTTGTGGTAGAATATGGGGTACCACAAGGTACGGTACTCGGGCCAATTCTCTTTTTGCTATACATAAACGATCTTCTCAATATAAAAACGGGTGGTACAATGATTTCGTATGCCGATGACACAACATTAATTATCTCCGCCGACACCTGGACAAATGCCACTGAGAAAGTGGAATACGCTATGCCACTTGTAAAACAACAACTTGAAATATACTTACTTACAATAAACTACACCAAAACAAATGTCATATGTTTCAGTATTCAAAAAAGTGAACATCCTGATATTGCAAATATTCAAATACACTCAAATTCTTGCTTAAAAGAACACAAACTGAACTGTTCGTGCGTCGTATCAATACAATCCACAAAGCATAAATACCTTGAAATCTATATCGACTGTAATTTAAAATGGGACAAACACATAAACAACCTGTGTAACAAAATCAGAAAAACACTACACAAATTTAAAACACTAAGCTCCATATTTCCACTGCAAATTAGCAAAATGTGCTATAGCGCCTTAGTAGAGTCACAATTACAGTATTGTTGGGGTGATATGTATGACGTAACGCTGAAACCGTTAGAAGTTTTGCAAAACTATGCCTTGAAAATTATTTACAAAAAAGACTATTTATTCTTCACAGTGTCGCTATACAACATTAGTAACTTTTTAAATGTACGTCAACTGTATACTTTAAGAACAGCTGTTTATTTGTATAAAAATCCAAGTGAACTACCTCTCAGTGAACATAATTATTCAACTAGAAGCACTGTAACAAGAAGTAATGCCTCCATACCTAAGTGTGTTAAAAAATTAGACAACGCCACATTACATATACAGGGATAATAATATTTAATCAAATGCCTTCTATATTAAAATCCATCAATAGCCTGTACTTATTTACCAAAAAACGAATAAATGGATACGTGAGGCAAAACCTAATCCTTTTAACTTGTTTGAATAAAAATCGTCTCTCTACCACAATCTGACTGCTCGTTTTCTTAATTTTACATTATTATCTTTTATTATTGTTATTGCATTATTTTGTATTTTGTATTTTTATTATTAGCAGGGTCGTGCACGCACAAGCATTTTGTTGCTTATGTGGCAGTAGATTTTTTTCATATGTAGTAAATTATAATTTTTATATTTATGCCGATTTATGCTAATAAACTTACTTATCTGGTACAGGGGGTTGATATTGGTATGTGTTAAACTGCGCTGATTTAGGTCAGATATAACATGATGCAAATTAAATAATTCTGACTAACCCCAGGAAAACTTATACTTACATTTTAAAAACATTGAAACTTGAGCGCAACTGCAACATTCACTGTTGAAAATAACGATCAGCAAAGGACAGATAAGCTCTGCAGGTCAAACCAACTCATTCGCCTAAGAGCTTTGGCACAAGTTCTCCAGTTCGAACCCTTTTTGTGCGCCTAAGAGCTGTGGCAGCCAAGTTTTAAGGACGAACCAACCCTGTTCGCCGAAAGCTTTGACATCCCGTATCTGCAGTCGAACCATTATTTCACCCGGAGTACGGAAGCATCTTTGACGGACGAGCATCCCTGGCTGCCTCGAAGCGTTCTTCACCAAGGGGCCAACCAGGCTTCGTCTTCGCAATACTCCTGTCCAATACCCTCGGCAGTCAAACCCCTGGTTGCCTTTAAGATATTTTTGCAACAAATTGTTCGCCTTCGCAACAGCCTCGTCCAGGTGAAACCTCTCAACGCCCAGTATTATGCACGCATCAGGAGGACAAATCGTTGTTCAGCCCTGCTACCGCCACACCCAAGCCAGAGCAGTCTCTCGGGTTTTACTTTTTCACTTTCCTGCCCTTGCACCTTGGTCGAGCGCCTCTTGGGGCCCTTGCCAAATCCGAATTCGGAATCACCGTTCCCCAGAGGATCAAATAGGGCTTGAACTACCGCTAGCGCATGATTACTTAGTTTGTAATTATTGTACATTCATATATCTACATAAACGAAATGAAATCATAATCAATTACCACTCCGGTGTTCTGATTAACACATCAATCCCAAGAAGCTGAGCTACCTATAAAAATAAAGGGCGATCAACAATGAAATTGATCGCGAGATCCCATGGAGGATATGACTGCTGTCTACACTGTACTTTATAAAACTATGTTTGAACTACTACATTTAACTGTATTATTAGTTCATTTAATTTTAACACAGCCGAATAAACTAGACAAATATATAAAATATGTAATTTAAACTAAATTTATAGATTAAATTCATAGGTAACATTAAAATAGCATGTAGATAAGATAAACAAGCTGCTTAAAATTATAATTAAGACATACATGAACGGAGTTAGGTTATACGACTTGTTAAAATAATCCTTGCAAAGCAACCGATCTGGTGGCGATAATTTTAATTTCATGTTAATTAAGTCTGTTTACATAAACGGCTTCGTTTTCAAGATACAGGAAGTTGAAGTTCGTACAAAAATATTTTTTTCAAAAATTTGAAAACGGGTAGAGGTGTTCTAATGAAATTTGGTGTAGGTTAGTATTTCATAAAGTGGCATTGTTCGGTCAAAATAAATTGAATTTATTTTCACCAGTGGCGTGCATCGGGGTGACCTCAGTTATCTTATTTTAGACAAATCTGGCACGCCGCTGTTTTTTAGCCAAAAGTTTTGTAGCTATTGTAAGATTGTTTGTTAATAAATAATATTTTTTAAAACTTCTTTAAGCTGTATTTCGAAAACGAAACCGTTTACGTCCCATGTTTGTATGCACTTTTTTGTTTATTTCGTTGTAGATAACACATCCCTAAACTAGTGCCGTGCAACTCCAAAACACCCTGTATTATTTAAATTTAAATTTTGTGAACAGCTTTATTTTGAAAGTATGTTTGAAAACTTTGCCCATTTGCAGCCCCGCTACACTCGGCTACAAAATTTAGTTGCGTTCTGGACACGGTTACTTCCAAACCTTGGTGTACAAATAACTATTATATCGTTTCGCAAATCTATTCTTTGTTACGGTCTTAAACGAGTTTTACGACATTGCACCGGCGCCTACAAAAACTAAACGGCCGGCGCTGACGATATTTAACATATACGGGACAAAGATTCACCTAGGCCGCTGCCCACGCCGCAACAAGATAATGTCGGCTAAGCATCAGTGGAGCGAGGGGGGTTCTTCACTAGATTAACTAAAGGCAACGGCCGGAGAGGCGATAAACATCGATAAAATTGAAAAGAGCGCCACCCGGTTTGATTGACATACGAAGACCCAGAGAGAACAGGGAAATCAACTGGGCCGAGAAATACTCAAATAACTATTTCGGGAAAATACTCAAATAATTATTTCGGAAGCCACGGTGCCGCGCCAGACTCAAACACCTACCTGGAATGTTTATCCGCCGCGTCCGGGCCTAACCTCATAGTTGTCGTAGCACAGTGACACAGTCACCCTGTAACAAACATGCACAAGACGCAACAGAGAAAAGAATAAGACGGCAAGGTTAATACATCTATTGGATCACTACCAGGGACCTACTAAACATCATACAGACCACAAGTATGACAACTAGTAGTGATGGCTTAATTGGTACGCCCAGCTGGGAAATCACTTTATTTTAAAGGCGGCGGCGCACAGTTGAGCTGAACGTCAGATGCAGGCCAGAAATAAAGAGTAAACAATAGGCTTAAGCCCAACGGCGTGACACCGTGACGCATGAGAGTAAAGCCTGAATTTGGGTCCGGGTCACCCGAACGCCTTATATTACAACACACACAAAACCGCCTGGCGGTACAAACTGTCAATACTCAATGGTAAATTTAGACAATGAATGCGACATATATGAAGCTGACTGGCAGTGCAACGGTTATCAAGAAGACACGAGTTGCATTGGCTAGATTATATCACGAGTCAATAAACAATGTTTGAATAGTGCATTTTTTAAATATTAAGAGTACAGTTAATGTGGTTGTTATGACAATTGTACTGACAGCAGGTAACGTGATGTTTGTGAAAGCGTGTGATTATCACCTATTAATCAGGAAGGTATGCGATTGTCAGTTGCTATGTACAGATTGTTTGTTGACACGCTACAGGAAGCTGAAGAACGATGCACTTCTATTAAAACCATCAACTCCAAAAATCGGAAAAGGAAAGAGTGGATCACTGCAGGTTGATAAATTCAATTAATTATAGATATACACTTAAAGTGAAAATCAGAAGGAACCCAACAAATGTCGAGTTGCATAAATATTATAAACACTACCAAAATGTTCTTACAACATCTCTTAGAATAGCAAGGTCAAATTACTATAGGTAAATCAAAAATTATAAATGCACCCAATGATATTAAAAACTTGTGGAAGGTTGTTCGCGAATCCACAAATAATTCTAACAAAAGTGAAGAAATTAAAATAGTAAATTCTAAAGATGACAAACTCTTAAGTTTATCCATTGAAATAGCAAACGCGTTTAACGATTATTTTAGTTATGTCGGGTAAAATTTAGCTGAAAATCTTATTAACAAAATAAATTGCAGAAGACACCCTTCCCTAAGAACGAAAGAACTTCCTCTAGTACTATGTTCTTAATTCCCGTTACAAAAGAGGAAGTAATAGACGTTATAAACTCACTTAAAAACAAAAGATCATGTGGTAGTGATAAAATTAGTGTTGAGAGCCTTCGCCTTGTTGAGCACTATATAGCTGAACTTTTACAAATTATTATTAACAAATCTTTGTCTTCAGGAAAATTTCCGTCAACGTTAACAAATGCTGTGGTTATTGCGCAAGAGCAAATTTCTAGTCGGAATGTACGTTACACTAGCATTGCATTGTAAACAAATTTGAGTAATGAATGCGATATAATTGAAACTGGCGGGCAGCACCAGCGTTAGCACCCAACAGTGAATTTTAGACTGAATGTACCCTGGTATTGTTCATGAATAAGGCAAGTGATCACAGTAAATTTTAGGCTAAACGTACGTTACACTACACTGAGTTGCAAGCACAAACTTGAGCGATTGATCTGTACGCAAACATGCGGGCGAAATTAGTACATTTTACAGGTTGTTACCTCGACAACTCGGCCGATAGCGGGGCGATAAAGCATTCCCAACAGTCGTCGGACAGGCACCTTGCACCAAATGTGGCTATCGCGGAGTCCCACCTAATTAACAGCGGCGAACTAATGGTTTTTACAAGCCTACATAAGCACTGTACCCACGCAGCGGCACAAAAACAAAACGGACTGCCACAACGCAACCTCACTAAACGACGTCTCCCTTGTAACTGCTCCGAGAAAACACAGTTTAACTAATCAGAAGAAAACACTTTGCTGTAACAGCACCACCGAAAAGCCGGCGCCCCGCGTCAAACGCGGAGACGCCGCACCAAATCGTAATTTCAACTTGCTAGTTCAACGGCTCGGGGCTGAATGAATAAAAAATACGTTAAACTAACTTCCACACAAACGCGTTAGAACCGACAAAGTGGTCAGCCGATCAGAGCGTAGAATGCGTCAATCACACGATCGTTCGCCGCGAGGCAAGCAATAGCCATCCTTGTCGTACCCACAGGCTGAATTTTAACTATCCTGAAAACCAATGCTGCAAACGAAATTCAAACGGACACCTGCAGGAAACAGCATTAGAAGGGGTGCCCAAAATGTTACCAAATAGGGGCAAAGATGCTAAAGGGTGTACAAAATCATTATTGCTATATTATTCGATGAACTATGTCTAAACTGAATCGAAATACAGGAGCACTCATCAATTTGGTGCCAAGACTGCTCGGAAAGCTTACGTAGTTGCTAGCATTACTGAGAAATACTAAAATGGCCTGACATCTTCTGCTCAAAGACCTTTAAAAATGGCTTACAACAATAGAAAGCCAGAATCTATTTTATATCCATAGGGCTATAACTAATTCT
>OW679203.1:8558718-8620974 GCA_940337035.1 Agriotes lineatus | reverse complement strand
ACTAGGGATCAATCTTACCAGCAGTGACGATTTCTGCACACTTACAAAGTTTCACTCCGAAAATAACATTAAATATCATACGTATACAGATCCAGCACAGCGTATAAATCAACTCTCCATTATCATACGAAACATACCAATCTCTATATCAGATACTGACATCCAAACCAAGCTCACTAAACTAGGCTATCCGATAACCAAAGTTGCAAAACTTTACAACAAAGATAAATTCCCAATCCCTATCTGCGCTGTCGAGCTAACAAAAACCGATAACACAACAAAAATTTTTAACCTCACCAAACTAGGACACTGTGTAATAGCTGTTGAATCAAGAAGAAAATCTGAAGACGTCCCCCAATGCCACAGATGCCAACGGTACGGGTATACAAAAAATTATTGTAAGTTAGAACCACGTTGTATCAAATGCACCAAGAACCACATGTAAAACGAATGTCCCAAAAAACAAACAGAAAAACCTCAATGTGTAAACTGCGGGGATGAACACCCCGCAAATTATAAAGGCTGCTCCTATTACGTAAAAATCAGCAACAATTCAACACAGAATACACACCAGCGAAACTCCAGCAAAAGAACCGACAGAACTTACGCGAACATAACTCAACAAAACAATTGTACCCCAAACCCAAATGACAACTCCTCAGGTACCATTCAAACAATCATTAAAGTAATAATGGATTTAATCACGCTTCGTCTCGATAAGATCAAACCCATTCTAACAGCACTAATACCAACACTGATTCAACATAGTATTATATAACGTACACACCATTAATAATACGTTCCGAACTTATTAGTTTCTTGGCAAGACATAATGTAGACGTGGCTTGTATATCCGAGACGCACTTAATCGAGAGCGAAACATTTAAATTGCCGGGTTATCTAATTTACCGAAACGACAAAGGCGGAACCATAGCATCAGAAAGTGTTGTTATAATAATTAAACAAAAACTCACACACTTTCAATTGCCCAACATACAACTAGCAAGTATAGAAGCAACTGCAATTAATATACAGTTAAACGACAACACACAGACAAAAATAATAGCCGTTTACAAACAACTGAACCGAAGACTAGCACAACATGATCTTATTAGTTTATTCGATAATACCCACAGTACCCTTATGATTGGAGACTTAAATAGTAAAAATACACTATGAAATTGCAGAGTCAATAACCCTGACGGAAAAAAACTACATACTTATAGTACTATGCAAGCTATACAAATATCAGCACCAGACAAATTCACGTATTACTCTTACTAAATAGACAGGTAGCCCGATATCCTGGATATAGCTCTCCACAAGAATTTCACTAAACCTATATACTAACAGGTCTTAACAGAAATGGACTCCGACCACCTCTCGGTACTATTGTCTTTTTCACACATGCCTCAATACAACCCTCCGACCCCAAAACTCATAAATGGATTTGTCAACTGTCAACATAGATAAACAACTAAATTCACCAAAAAGTATCAATACGGCGGAAGACATTGATAATGTAGTTGAATATTTCACTAACGACATAAAACAATGTATCTCAGAAGCTATAACTACTCCAAGACCAAGAACATCAAGATCTTTTCATACACCGATTGCAATATTAAATTTAATAAAATACACAAACCAGATACGCAGAAAATGGAAAAACACACGTGAACATCAACTGAAGGTCCTATTAAATCAATTAAATCGATAAGTCAAGTGGGAACTAGACAATCACAGAATAAATTTATACCAGGAATACATCCAACAACTGGGATCGAAAGACAATAGCTTATGGCAAGCAACTAAACGAATTTTAAAACAAAAGTCAATTATTCCACCACTAGTAAAACATAACAACACATACACCACAAATCAAGAAAAATCCAATATCTTAGCAGATCAGATAGAATAAAACCTTAATCCAGCACAAGGAAACGATCAACGATTTATAGACGAAATAGAAAGATTCGTGATAAATCATATGCCGCTACAATCTGACCTAATAAATCCAACGTCGCCATACGAAATAAAAGCCGAAATAAAGAAACTCTTAATAGGAAAATCCCCCGGTCCTGATTTAATACCAAATATTATTCTAAAAAACTTACCACGCAAAGCGCTAGCCTGCCTCGCAACAGTTTTCAATGCATGTATGTGAATTGGACACTTCCCCGTAAAATGGAAACATGCCCATATATTCTCCAATTTCACAAACCAGGAAAAGACAAAAAGAAGCCAGTTAGTTACCGTCCTATAAGTTTATTATCTACGTTATCCAAACTGCTAGAAAAAATAATCAACAAACGTCTACAGGACTCTCTTAGACAGAACAATATCATACCCATCTTCCAGTTTGGATTTAAGGAAAAACACAGCACATCACATCAACTGTTACGCCTAACCAAAACTATAAAAACGGGATACCACTCAAAAAAGTTTACAGTCGTAGCCTTCCTAGATCTCCATAAAGTCTGGAGAGAAGGACTATTGTACAAACTCCTCAAGGCCAATATTCCAACATACTTAACTAAAATAATATTCTCTTTCCTGCTAAATAGATCATTCTCAGTCAGAATTAACACAACGCTCTCCAGCGTCAAAACTATGAATGCAGGAGTACCACAAGGAAGTATTTTAGGTCCTACACTTTTCAACATTTATGTAAATGATATCCCCGAAATTTCAAACATGAGAATAATAGCAATGTTCGTGGATGACACTGTCGCAGCGCAACACGAAAACCTGGAAACAGCAATTCATAATCTGCAGGAAGCTGTGAAATATTTAGGACTATACTTACACGCTCAGTTAAAATGGGGCTACCATATTAACAAGAAACTAAATCAAGGCCACGCCCGCCTAGCCCTATTATACCCGATCCTTAACAAAAAATCACCATTAAAACTCCAGTGTTCCATTCTACTTTACAAATCCATTCTTCGCCCTCTCCTAACATACAGCTGTCCAATCTGGAGCAACGCTTCTAAAATTCAATTAAATAATAGTTTTTCAAAATAAAGTGCTCAGAATAATCCTCAACTGCCCATGGTTTATCAGAAATAATCAGATTCATGAAGAACTAGGCATCGAAATGATTTCAGACCACCTAAAGAGACTAACCAGGAAATTTATGATCAACCTACATCAATGCCCTGGAGCGGTGTATTACAAAATAGGAAACAGAAGAACTCACATCAGATTGAAAAGGAAACTCCCACTAGACCTTTGCTACTCATCATCAGACACCGAAACAGCATCAGAAATAAGTGACTAATCTCCCTCATAGACATACCATTTGAATATCATGTAATCCCAATTCTCTAATTTAATCTTACCATACAAGTCCATATCGACTAAACTAGTTATGTTGTATATAAGAATATAGAATTTTGTTTAACTAAACCGAGCCATGTATAGCAAAATGTATGCTGATCTGCTTAGAAATAAATTTATCTATTCTAGTGCGATAAGTAACTTATTACGTCACTCATTTGACACTATTTCCGTTTTGTAATAAAGTTCATTACTCCACTACTGGTGTAATGAACTTCCATTACACTACTAGTGGTGTAATGGCTTCATTATCTAACGGAAATAGTGTCAAATAATTGACGTAATGACATTTTCCTACTAAAATACTTTTGAAAATGACAGTTCTGACATTTTTTTTTAATGCACTTTTCTCAACTTTGGACAGCTTTAGATAAAATTTTGTACAATACATGTGTGATAATGCACCATTAATATAGTTGTGTGCTTAAACACACGTATATTAATGATGCTCTTATCCCACTTGTATAGTAAATAACTATTATGGAATTATGAATCATACACACTTATTTATTGAACTCTGTCTCTGTAATCGTCGCCCCTGGCGCCTACGAGCGTTCGGATTTGCGTAAGTTTTGATGAACGCTGATTTTTGCAAATCGCGTACCGGTTGCAGTTCCGGATTTGTGTGCTGCCAACCAAAGAATCTCAAATTTGTGAAGAAATATTCCAGGAGTTTGTCGACATTTTGTAGGCCGCTGTTAGAAGTGCAAGCGATCCGGATCAAAATTTCGGTGATCCTCAGTTAATTAATATTACGCACACGCGAGTTATATCTTCGTTTTAGTAAATTTTACACAGAAGCCTAATCTGCTATAAACCCGGGGCTTAACTACGTTTTTTGTTGGTGGAGCTGAACCAAAAATTGTTAACGCGGAGAATGGTTCATTTCTCGCGTTCGCACCTTGCATACTTTTTCAAAACCATTAAAAACCAGCTCTACAGTGAATGTACTACAACTGTCCAACGCTGAATTTGCGTGACATCAACCCTTTGCAGTACCCCCCCCCCCCTGGATGGTCAACTTTTCTCAGTTTTAAGCACCCCACCTGTATTATATACTAAAGTGTTTTGCCAAAATGTAAATTTTCTTAGTGGCGTGCATTAAGGGATGTTATTTAACTAACTACTAACTTGGTTTAACGTTATTGTATGTTGTTGTTTTTTAACTTTGCAGTGCTCTTTGAGCTGTCATATAATTCAACTCTATATCTAAATGTCATTGAGATATGTAGAGTATCAGTAAGGGACCTGAAAGAAACTATAACAATCACTTTATAGTACCCAATTATTTAAGCAATTAGCTATACTTGTTATAAGAAGCACCATTCAGCTGAGGGTAAGGAGTATTCAAATCAGTTCTACTGACTAGCCGGAGCAATATTAAAATAATTAGCAAAGTTATAACTTGACAAGATTTGTATGTCAAATATTGACGTTTGTGAGGTAAGTTAATATAGTTCACGTCACAACTTATAAGCGAGATATTTTAGAAAAATTATAATATAACCTTAAAGGGGTTATATTACAAAGTCTAGCATAGTTTTCTTTTTTTCTTGAGTGGATCTGCAAGGCGGCGGAGATCAAAGACTTTAGCTTAACATTTGTTAGGGTTAAGGGCTGTATGCCATTTTTCCATCCAGTTTGAAATTGTATTTATGCTGCTTTGTAATTTATTCGAAGCTTCCAGATGGTTACTGCTCTGAGTGGGTAATGTCGTATCATCGTCATACATGGCCATTCTGGTATTGTCTGTAATGACAATTTTTGAATTTAGCACTGTTCCGTTTTTGTATTCTAAATATTAATACTTTTCCCGTTCCATCTAAGCCCAAATTGATAGTTTAGTGATGTTTTAAAACTTAATTGCGTTCCTTTCAAAAACTGGCGTTTTCCGGCCCATTGCTTTGCATGTCTTTGGCAGCTTTTTATATTTAAATTCACATATGCTTGCTTGCGACATGAACGAAGTAATTTGGTTTTCCCCGTATCTTGATTGCTTTTCGGAGCCAGAGCATCGCCCGTCGTTAGACGGTGGTTCCCCGCTTTGGGTGTGAAAGTTGGACAACATGACGCAATTCTTACGTTTCTATATGAGTTAAACAGAGAGCAAATTAAGTAACGCAAGCTCGTGTTTGTTTTGGCTTCAGGATATACTCGCCGGAGTTCAAAAAAGCAACAAGAGTTGGCAGCTCCGCGTTGACGCCTTGAACGGATCATTAATTCGGGACCTCGCTTGTGCTAATCGTTTGTGATAAAACTACGTGTACCGTACCTCAACTCTTGCTTATCGTTACGTTTTTCATTCTACTCTCTGGGGATTTAACAGCGTCCAGACCCGCTTGACACACCTTATGTCGTTTCTCGCAGTTTCTTCAAGTATTTTGGGGCCAGTCGCTTGAGCACGTACCTGCAGCTGGACGTTCTCACCGTAGTAAGCTAAATCCCCCAAAGCTACTGTCGTTTTTTGTAGAATTTTAACAAGCGCACAATGTACAGTGAAGCGATTTCTGAAGTGTCGCCATGTTACGCAACGTTGTTGTTAATTTAGAATGAAGAGTTTGGACTGTTGTCAATGTTTTAAGTCAATTTTGAGTAGCTACCGTCAAGTTTTGATGTTTGTACTTAGCTTAACGTTGTGAGATTAAAATAACTAACGTCATTGAGTTAGATTTGATTATTTACGGTTAAGATTTGTTGTTTGAAAGTAGTTTAATTATTGTGTAATTAAAGTCATTACTATTTTTGCGTCAGTTAGATTGTTTGTCGTCAGGTTTACCGCTTGTATTTAGATTAAACGTTGCGCAATTAAGCACACTAACCTTTATTGAATATTTCATTTAATGTCATTTGTCACCTACATATTTTTCCACGGTAATATTGTTTATTTTCAATCAGTTATGCTTTTCTCTAATAGTTTTATTACATTTCTATGTGTATTTTGTGTTGTAAACGGATTCAGCTAGTTGTAAGGTTGGACGAGAAAGGTTGGGTTCACTGCTTCTACTTTCTCGATGAGCCCACCTGTGTTTTTCTCGATTTAGTAAGTAAAATGGTGGCGTTTGGCATTTAACATCTTTATTTCGTTTACCGGGTCGTAGGCCTAATTAAGGTCGTAAAGAACCCCCTTTCTCCTTCTGATGACTTAGTCGGCAACCTTTGTTACAACCCATCGTAACGTAATTGGGGCAACAGATCTGAAAATTGTCCGACTTGTAACGTTGTATCGGGTAACCGACGGTTGAGTATTTTGGTTATGAAATCAATGTCGTAACGACGCTTGCGTCCTGTAACATGTCTAATGGCATATCATGAACATATATGTTAAATAATAGTGGTCCTAATATGGATTCCTGTGGGACACCTGCGTGGATAGAGCTAGTTGTTTTTCATTGATTAGCTGTGCTGTTAGCATTTCACTAGAGCATTTGATGTTGTCATTTAGTACTTACTTCTTGAAAAGTGTTCCAATCGATTTTACCATTGATAAGTTTTGGTAATAAAATTTCTTGCAGCGGAATACTATTACAACGGACAAATGGTTAGAATCCAATTCTGTCATTACATTACATTTTGACATTTACAGTTAAAATCGCCAATCTTTATTGTAGGACGATTATCGTTGAAAATTGCTAAAAGTTAATTTTCATCGAGTCTCCTATTGGGTTGGGTATAACTGCAGACTATTTTAACTTTATAGTTGTTTTCAGTTTTACTGAGAGTGCCACCGATTCTAGAGTGTTGAGATTTTCTATATCCTGGATTTCTAATTTTCAGTTTGCTATTATTACCACTCTTTCCGACGCAATCACAGCCGTTCTATCTTTCCTAAAAATATTATAACCTGGTATTCTACAGTTTTTAGGATTGCTTAAATGGGTTTCTGACACACAAGCTACATCTACGTTGTGTCGAAATAAGAAGGCAATAAATATAGCACGCTGATGTTTGATGTCATCAGCATTCCAGTTCATTAATGTTAAATTATTATATATTATTTTTGTTGACAAGTAGTTTTTATGTTTATTAGCCGCCATTTGATGCGCCTGTGAGTAGTGACATAATGAGTGGTATTACTTTATTTATATAGAGTATGGTAATATCAACTATTGCGTTAACATTCGTGATCAAAATATCGGTTGGGTTTTTTGAGTCTGTGGAAGGATTAGTCTTCAGCTGTTGTACTACATTTGTGTAAGTTTTTCCATCAACGAACGATGATGTGGTGTTACTTTTAAACTGTCCTGTTGGAGTGTTACCAGTCATTTGTCTGTTTTGTATTTGCCTAAAATATGCGCAGCCTTTGTAATTGGCCATGTGTAAGTGTGAGCCTAGGCATTTTACGCAACGTGGTTCCAGTTTGCAGTAGTTACGTGTGTGCCCCTAGTGCTGACAAAGTTTGTACTGGGGAATGCCTTGAGATTGTTTCCTGGGATCGACTGATACTATGCTATGCATAAACTTGGAGAACTTGAAAATGTAGTTTGTATTGTCTGTTTTTTTTTCAGTTCTAGTGCACAAATCGGTATCGGCAATGTATCTTTGTTGTGCAGTGGGGAGACTTTAGTTACTGGATATTTTTGTCTTTTCAACTCTGTAATAGATTCTTGCTCTCTTATTGAATCGGGTACGCTGCGAATAACTACTAATAATTGAATTACTTAAGCTTCAGGGTTACGAAATGTGTGTTATTTTAAATTATTTGTTTCGTCCGTTGGGCCTGACCGCACTAAGAACACACGGTCATCTGCGATCAGGCAATCACAGTTCAGTGGCTACTTTTAAATAGCTTTTAATATTATTCTAAAAATTGTGTTATGTAACTCGTTGGTTCTTCCTCATTTTAATTTTTGTAGTAAAGCGTATGATGAATGCTTGCGTTTACTTGATAAAAATCGAAGTCAACGCTTGCAAAATTCCTTTCTACGTTTTATATACCGTGTAAAAAACAAAGAGCATATTTTTCATAAGCTGGCGGATGCAAATTCGTTGACTATGACAAACCGGCTTATTTTACAAGATTCTTGTTTGTATTTTAAAATTATGAACTCCGTTCTATTTTTTAACCGCCTAAGTTTTCGCACAGACATGCACAGTTTAAATTTAATGTTTAAAGACAGGTTAAAACCTCCATTGAACAAAAGTTTTCTCTTCTCATCTTTTCCTTATAGTGTTGCACGTGAATTCAATACTAGGCTGTGCAGCATTGAAGCAGCTTCTTTGACTACTTTTAATTACGGCTTGGGCATATGTTGCAGCTACGACATTAATCACCACGTACCTATTAGTTAATTTTTCACAGTACCATTCATTTGTATTTATTTATTTTTTATAGCTATTTAAGTAACAAGGAATGTCAGGAGCTATTAACATTTGAGGTAGGCAAGTACAAGCCAAGGCGAAGCCGTGGCTTGTCGCCTTCCGAAAATGTTAATAGACGATACATTCTGAGTTATTTTATTATATTTTTCCCGATGCTTATCAAAATGTTCCTAGATTATTTATCGTTTGATTTGTCACCTGTCACCAGGATTAATGTTGATTTCAATCCCTTTCGTGAGTCGTAATAACTGTGTCACATGTCACATGAACACTTGCAATTATAAACAAAACAAAGCAGCAAACAGATATTATCACCGATTTACACGCTTTGTTACTAAGGCTGTGTCACTGACTTGATCGACAGCGGGAAAATATTTTTATCAGATTCATATGGAAAACCAAAACACATTTGTGTTGTTCTGATTGTAAACCTTTTGGTCCCCACTAACAAGTACATACTTGTAATAATTCTTTTTTGTTAATATTTTATTTTCAAAATATTTTTTTATTGTGTTTTGTATTTCAGCTTTGTTGCAATTATCAGTGACTAATCAATATTATTATTATTGTTATTATTGACAAACGCTATAGCTTTTCATTTAAGGTCAATTACAATTTCGCTGAAAGTGGCAGCTTAGGTGAACTTGTGCAGGAAAGGGTTTAGCTATAATGATACAACAACATATCCCTATTTGTGTTGGTGTTATCTATTTTCTAAAGATATTTTACTGTATAATTTAATACAATACCTTTCGAAAAGCATATACATTTCTCCGACAATTAAGGGCGTACTAGTTACGTACTGAACTAAAAGTATAAATGAAAAATACTCCTGCATTGACTCTCCGAATCTAAAAATAAATATAATCAAATAGCATCTCCAAAGTTTAAAGTAAAGTTACGCTCTTACTTCAATAAAATGATGTGCTGCTCTATACAGGACTTCATGGTAATTGAAAGCTGCTCCTTTTTCATTTTAAAAAGATTGGAGAGGCGATAGTTCACAATTCGGAACTGTACTATGACGCTGGTGTTAATTGCTAAAAATATACCGTCAAACGCGGGTATAAAAATGCCACCTAGTATAATGCCTATCTCTTGGCAAATCAAGGCGAGATTGAACCAATAGTTAGATTTATTTGTATTCCAACTTCCCAATGGTAATGAATTGTGAATTAAAGAATCCGTAACCATCATTATTACAGCGAGTAGAGCAATAACGGCAAAAGATTTCTGCGCACGCACCATATAGAAGGTGAAAGTATTTAACTTAGATTTAAGCGTAATTGCGAGCATGTCAGTTGTCCAGAAGAACTGAAAATCGTTCAGAATCTTCTCCAGTTTATCTTGACTGAAGACAGCAAAAATCATCTTCAGAAAAACCTGTAAGATCAAACTATTATACAGTTTATTAAATAATTGTAGAACATTTTGCTCATTTGATATACACTGATTTCGGAAGCTTTCAGGAATCAATATTATATTTAACACGTTTAGTTATTTGGTCAGTATTTTTTAAAGTAATGGTAAGTATTTTTTAAAATAAATGGTCGGTGTATATGAATATTTTGTTCAGTAGAAATAATTAAGTGTCAATATCAAATTCAATTTTGTCAGTATAATTTTGTTTTATGTACAATAAAATTCAGATTTTTGGTAAATAAAAAATTGCAGTCATATTTCATTAGTCGTTAAATTTTATTGGGTAGTATGTTTGTCCGATCAGCAACCCTTTTTATTGCAAAATTGTCCGACATTTCGACGTAACATTACGTGCACTGTAAACTATAGCACTGTAAAACTAATACTTAAAAGCGGTACATACTTTAAGCAGCTCATAAAGCTGCGTTCAACGTCCAACGGAGCTGCAGGTGGCCGCTTCCCAAACAAACTGCCCGAAGACGCTTGAAGAGACTGCACAATAGTAACGAAAAGCTGCCGACGGAAGAGGTCTGGATTACACTAATATCCCTAACGAGGGTAAATACGAAGTTCGTGACGACATGGCAAGGATCCTAAACGGTAAACGAAACTTCATTATGCCAAGTAAGCCGTCATGAGAGCCTCCCAGAAGTGATCCGCCCAAAGGCATTAAAGATGCTCACTTTACGATAAGGCGGGAACTCCAAGGCTTACAGCGGCATCGACAGATGCTTAATAAAAGCCCCAAGACCGTCAACAACTAACACGTGCAGGTCAAACACAAAATGCTGGAAAAGTCACCATTACTCGAAACACCAATAATTGCAATCTCTAATCAACGGGACTTCAAATATCGGAACATTGAAACATGCGGCACGCACGCACACAGGTAATAACCGTTAATTAGAGCACAAACAACTGTAACATCTCCAGCGAGGCCGGAAAGTCCTACGCCGGGGTGAACGGACAGTTCTAAAACCAACTTTGCTTATCGGGAGACTCGCGTACGAATTCCTGTCCCGAGCTAAACTCCTTCAGCCAAATGGCTGACAGCAGGCGTTACTTAATTTCATACTTTCTAAACCTTTGGAAGTATACAGAGCAACGTCGCGCTGTTCAGCAAATTTCTGCTTGCGAAGGAGAAATCCCTATAGCCAAGCACTCACCTGTTTGGCGTCGAGAACTCATTAAAAGTAAGGTAAGGGCACATTGCGACATATGGCATGCGAGGACAAAGCTAAATTTGGAATTAAATATCGACGAACGTAAATAAGGTAAAACGCTAATATTCGAAACGGAATCAGGAATCAGGTTTTGAGTCTTTTCTGAACTTTCAATTTAGGCGTGGCTGAACTGAGAAAAATGATTAAAATGTAATCTGAAAATGGGCGGAAAGGCGGAAAAGGGCGAAAATAGCGCAAATTAAAATAGTATGTAGCGGGTAGACACGCTCTGCGATCCCGGCAGACGTAGGTCTATTTTAGGGATTTGCTCCCACCTCCTATATTCAGGGGAATCATGATCCAGCTTTCTTAATTTCTTTCCACACCAAAAATTATTCTTCCACTAGCCTTTACATGTATTAGATAGCAACTTCCAGATATTGGATATAATGTTGTCTATGACCCAACCGAGAGGACGCTGGGATAAGCGTTCCTCCTCCAACTTGTCAACAGCTACGGTTAGTAGAACAAGTAGCGGCAAGGGCAGTCTTTTGTCTAAAGGTCAAGAAGTTGACCCTGAAGGCGGATGATCTACTAAGTTCTAACTAGACAACGACATAAGAATGTGGAAAGCCACGGGATGACTACCACATTAAATATCCGCAAGGGTATTCCTAGTATAACCAATATGTCATCCAATAATGTAGAACAAAATATTATTACTACTCATGGCTCACGGAAATCAATAGTCGGCATGGGAGGAATCACACAAACAAATTGCAGGGCCTTCCAGGTCGTCGTCAAGTGAAATCCATGTAGAAAGAAAAAAACCAGTATCAAATTCACATACAAACAGCAAGAATATAGCAACCTGGAAAACTCGCAGATTGTATAAGGCAGGCAAACATGATATTGTGCTGCCTGATATAGCAAGACTCAAAATAGATATTCTTAGCATAAGCGAGATGAGATGGCTAGGAAGCGGTAGATTGGAGACGAAAGATCATGTAACATACTATTCTGACGGTGACGATGCCTAACATCAATATGGAGTAGGAGTAATAGTTACAAAAGCAATAGAAGTCAGTAGTAAACTTTGTTCTGTGCTCAGATACAACCATGCTCTTGCAAATAAAAAACAGTCCAACGGTCAAGAAAAGAGGAACATATATTTGAACATTTTTAGGAAGAAATAGATCATTTAAAACGTAAGTTTGACCTGCAAATCATTAGTATCGTAATGAGCGACTTTAATGCTAAAGTGGACAAAGATGAATAAAATACTGTTGGGATCTAGTAGCCATGTTTTAGTTGTTAAGGCTACGAAGCAACAAAATATAAACAAGTTAATAAAAATATTTTGAAGTATTAATACGCATTTCAATTCATTGCTTCTTATATAAAGGAATTATTTTAGTACTATTCACTCTACATAATAATATACCTTAATATCTGGTAACCCTGACGTGATTTCAACGCGTGAATCCAAAACCCATCCAAAACAAAGGCGAACAACCGTCGAAAACATCGACCTGTCTCCTGCCTAGCGGAATCCCCAGTCACAACGAGAACGAGTACTCATCAACGCATCGATCTGAGACACCTACAAAACCCAGCACATCTGAGACATCTACTAGTGACAGTAGTCAGACAACACACCTTCCGCTTTCTGCTGCGATTGTTTTCGAGAAATCTATTGCAGCACTTCAAACAGATAAGTGCGCTATCAATTATTATCAAAGGGAACACAAATTGATTTTTACAGTTTTTAAGACAACTGACCTCCCCTAATATTTGTAACGTTTGCTCTTAAATTTAAATTCTAAGGACACGTACGAAATATTTGAAATTTAATTCATCGCATTATAAAGCATTTGCATCTAGCAGCCTCGTCAAAGGAAGATAATATAAGTCTGCCGCCGATGCGCTGACCGCATAAAACATCCAGAAGAGTGTTTTCCCCTCCCATGGTGTAGGAAGCACGAATGCAGATAAGAGCACACTAAACTTATATAAAGCGAACACATGGCAGCTCCAGAGAACTTGAGATTCCTTTCCAGATACCTTCCTACCTTTCTTGATATGATCTTGCTTTATGCTGACAGTATCTGTCTAGTAAAGTAAGATCAGGTATAAGGCCCATTTAACCTCCCTGCAGTCCGTTCAACCATACCGCCATTAATTGCTAGCCGAGACCGCGACACCTGTAAGTTAAGTTTTCCTTTATCCCGTTCAATCAGACCGCCATTAATTACAAGCAGAAAAAGCGGCACCTGCAAATTAATCTTCCTGTAATCCGCCGAATTAGAACGCCGTTGCTATTTTGTCCGTAATCACTTTAATCCAGAGCGTAAATTTTAATTGTATTCAAAAAGGCGGCATTTCAACAAGCTTAATTTTGTTGTTGTTGATTTTCTACCGCTGAAACCGCATACCAGAAACCGACACCTGAAGGTCACGAGATAAGACACCCATCTGTAAAACCAGCGTCCGTACCCTGGAAGCAGTCCAAGAGTTTGTAGGTGAAGGTATCCCAGTTCCAGTGTTTCGCCATTTCAATACCGAAATTCCGAGATCGCCGTCGCATCGAAGATTCGAGCCGCGGACGCCGGCAAATGATACGCTAGAACCTGGGCATATTTGCGAATCCTCCGGCCGTTCTTAAATGGCTCGCTGCACACAGGTAACTTTTAGAAACGTACTTTTAACCTGAAGAATTTGCAGCGACCATTTCCTGTAAACAATTTGATATCACAACTGCTGCAAAGAAACTGCAGCTGCTTCCAGCAGAATCAAAGTGCGTAACTTCAAGCGGACGATTCGACCTAATTTGTTTGGTCATCCAAGAGCCCGGCGTGCGTTATAGAAGACCGTGGTCAGCAAGCCTGCTGTACTCCCGTGCAACTGAGGTTGCAGCCTTACCCAGCAACTCAAACAACACCCTCGTTATTATTCCTGCATTTATCGTAATATACAATTCAATTTAAGTTGTTAATTTAAACACATTATATCAGTTTATAATATTCGCCCGTGTTATTAATCTATCCTATATTTGAGCCAAAGATTAATTCTCCAACTAAAGCTAACTCGAGGTATAAAGCAGGGCTGTGGAGTCGGTCACAAAAAATCCGACTCCGACTCCTGATATTTTAGCAGTTTGAATCCGACTCCCTCATTCCTTTTCATCTACCTGATAAACTTTACCGGCTCATAACGAATTTCACAAGTTTTGCGGAATGTGGTTGATTATAATAAATTTCATATTTACAAATATTGCATTCACGGTTTCCAGCAACGTACTGATTTCAAGTACAAATACACAGAGAGGTTTATAAAAACGTAAATGAGGAAAAGGATAAAATTTACTTTAAGAAGAATACATTTCATGGCAAAATTTCATAAACGTGCAAATGCCGTTGTTATAACAAGACAGTTTCTTAGCTGCCTACTAAGCTAACAGTACTAACTACATTCCGTAGTAGATTATTTTCTTAAGGGGTCATTTACTACCTACCTACATAATACAAGTTTAATGAGTCATAGGAAATTCAAATAGTCTGACGTCTGACCAGGGTTGAGCAGATTTAAATTATTTGATTAGAATATTGAATCTAATGAAGGAATTTAATTATCAAAATCATTGATTTAAATAATATTTTTTATATTTTGCCAAATCAACAAAACAAATACATCAAAAAAGTACCCTTCAAATATTGCCAATTAAACAAAAACATCATGAACAGTAACAAATAACAAAATGCTGAAACTGGTTTAACGTTTAATAGCTATTTATGCAAGAAGTGCTAAAAGTCGACGTTTATGCACGAGACATAGGCTGAGTTTCATAACATGTCTCGTGCATAAACGACTTTTAGCACGCGTTGCATACAATATTTTATCTACGACCTTAATTTTACCGTTATTAATCCATAAATATCGATTTAACAAAAGTTTGCATCTGCGGCACTTTTAATTTATGTTATAATAAACAGTAGAACACGCCGCGCGGGCGATTGTTTGCCACGCCAGTGCTGTCAAGGTGAGTTACGAAATGTAATTATTGATACTCCACATCTGACTGCATTCATTACATAATGCCTTAATTATTTCAAAAACACTTTACCTGTAACGCAAGAAGCAACTAGAATAACTTTACAACTTCACTTCCAGTTCGAAATTGTAGTTTTATAACCTCACTCCACTTTTAGCCCATGTGCTAAAAGTAAACAGCTGATTTCTTTAACCACGGTAAACTATAAAACGTCACTTTTAGTGAAACAAGCTAGCGCTAAAAGGCATACTTTTAGTAGTGGTCGTAGATAAAATACATTTTGAAACAGTTAAAACATAAAAATAAGGTGCACTATGAAAGTTAGAAATTAGACGTATTACTAATAATAGTAATAATACGTACTATGCTTGTTTTATTGTTAATCACATAAAACAGTTATTGGTAAGATATAGAAACACCGTCTACTACGCTCTACAAGGACATAGTCGGCATTTTTTAAATAGCTTGGTAGGAATTTAAATTTACAAGCGGTGATCACACTGATTCTAGAACACACTCTGCACACTCGTGGATCTATGAATTAACATATTATAGTAATGCACGTGCATTTTCATAAACTAACATAAACAAAGAAAAATCGATTTTTATTAACCCTGAGTCTGTCTTCAAATAGTCAGTACTACATTCTTCCAAATAGTTTGATAGCTTTTGGCGTTTTTATTAAAAAAAATTGAAAAGTGGGAGTCGGAGTCGGGTAATTTATACGGACTCCGACTCCGACTCCACCCTAAAATTTCCGACTCCTTAACTCCGACTCCCGACTCCGATTCCGACTCTACAGCCCTGGTATAAAGTTAAATTCCCTTATTAAGGGGGGTAAAATGTTACAATTTAATTTCCATTGACATTTATTTTAATAAGATTGGGGTAGTTGATGACGCTCAAAGGTTCAATTTGACAATACTACAATTACCTGCCGATGTAATGCTCAAAATCCAAGAGCTCGTATTAAAACCACTCAACACACATTCTTTTAACGCATTGAAATCACGCTTAATGACATGTTATGACACCACAAACCCATCCAAACTGTCAAAGTTTCTCAGTGCATCATTTGACAATGATTCTTTGGCTCTTTTATTCGACGTGCAAAGATTTTGCGTCGAGAGAATTCCCTGAAAATGCAATGAGAGATTTATACATCCACAAATTACCTCCTAATTTGAAACCTTTTGCATGTATGAATGACATCACCACAGAAGACCATACACTTGGAAGAAACCTGAAAAGGTAGATAAACCACAAAACTCAATCAAATAGACTACATTGTTATCTTGTTGTTATTTGCTAGAGTGGCATACGTAATAATACAAATATCAACAAGATAAAAATTAAAAATAATACAAGTACCTATACGCCCCCACTTCAAACTACGACGACGAAGAAATAGTTAACTTTTATGAAGATTTGTCAACGGAAATAGACAGGAATAAAACACACCATTACATAATTATCGGAGACCTAAATGCCAAAGTAGGGAAGAAGGATGAGGACACATCAGTTGGTAACTTCGGAGTGGGTACTAGAAATGAGAGAGGTCAAAAGCTAGTAAAATATGCGGAAAGTCGAAGTTTAACAATCATGAATACGCTCTTCAAAAAGAAAGAGGAAAGAAAATGGACGTGGATAAGTCCAAATGGGAGAAGTAGAAATGAAATTGACTTTATCATATCCTCCCACAAGCGCATAATTACTGACGTAACAGTGATTAACAAACGCATATCAGGAAGCGGTCACAGAATGGCAAGAACACAAATGAGAATAAACACTCAGGACGATCGTAGAAAACTAATAAGGAGAAATATATAAAATAGATAGAGACGAAATTACAGAGAACCAAGAAAAATATCAACAAGAACTAAGACGAAACCTATGGTATAGCAAAATAAAAGAAGAAGACACATTAGACAACATAAACAATAAAATCACAAATGCAATAATACAGGCTGGAACAACTATATCAAAATCAGAAAAAACAAACAAGAAAGAAGTGAGAATAACAAACGAAACAAAAGATATGATAGAAAAATGAAACCAACTGGCCAGCAGAAACAAACGAAATACGGTGGAATATGCAGCAATTAACAAATTAGTAAGGAAAAACATTAGACAGAACATCACGGAATTCAACAACAAACTTATAAAGAAAACGATACACGAAAACAGAAGCCTAAAAGTACTAAAGAGGAAAATAAACGGAAATACAAACATAATCGACAAATTACAAAAGGATGAAGGGGAAATAACCACAAATATGAATGACGTGATAGGCACAACAGAAAGTTACTACAAAGACATATATAGTTCTAAACAGGAAAAACCACCAACGATTCAAAGGAAAACAATCATAAATGTGGGATCAGAGGAGATACCAGAGATTGATACATAAGAAATAAGGGCAGCAACAAGAGATCTAAAAAATAATCGCGCACCAAGAGAAGATCAAATAATTCCAGAGCTAATCAAAAATGGAGATAGAACACTAATGAAAAAACTGGAAATTCTCCTAAACAAATTTGTGAAAGAAGGGAAAATACCTTCAGGGTGGAATAATGCATTAATAGTCCTAATACACAAAAAAGGAGACAAAGCATTACTAAAGAACTATGGACCAATAAGCCTATTATGTCAAGAATATAAACTACTGACAAAAATAATAACGAACAGACTAACAACAAAATTTGACTCATACCAGACTCCGGAACAAGCGGGCTTTAGAAGAAATTACAGCACACTACATCATATACAGTCAATACGAAATATCATTGAAAAAACGCAATAATACAATATAGAAATATACCTCGCTTTTGTAGATTACAACAAAGCGTTTGATACAATAGAAATCTGGGCCATCATAAACGCACTACAAAACTGCAGAATAGACTCACGATATCCTTTATCTAATAGACTTGTCTGTCCGGGACGCTGTTTCAGCAGCCAAACCGTAAGAGATAGAGAAAACAGTTATCAAAGTTATATGTTTGGAATGGTCATGTCAGGTAAGGAACCGAATTTCAATCACGTGATTTTAAAAAATATATTGTTTTTATTTAAAACGCGTTTTATTTGAAAAAACGGTCTTTTTTGTTTTATTGAATGAGACATTTGTCTCACTGGTTGCTAGTTAATAGCTATTTAAGTAACAAGGAATGTAAGGGCTTATTAACATTTGAGGTAAGCAAGTACAAGCCAAGACGAAGTCGCGGCTTGTTGCCTGCCGAAAATGTTAATAGGCGATACTTTCCGAGTTATCTTATTATATTTTTCCCGCTGCTTATCGAAATTTGTCTAGATTTTTGAAAAAATCGTTTCGTTTGTCACCTGTCACCAGGATTAGTTTTCGTGAGTTGTGTTACCTGTGAGTGTCACATTTCATATAAACACTTGCAATTTATAAACAAAACGTCTAAATCTGCATCTTGCTTTGCTAATTTTATTATCCTAGGAACTAAATAATAGTATTAAGTTCCGTTGTCACGAAAAAGCAGCAAACAAATATAATCACCGACTTACACGTTTTGTTACTAAGGCTGTATCACTGACTTACATGATCAGCAGCTGGAAAATAGTTACGTATTAGTGCTAGTGTGGATATGTCACCAATTAGCAGAGCTCTGATTGGATGGAATTGCAAAATTTATATTCGGCTGCTGACGATTTAATGTATGTATCTATTGACTGACGATGGCTATAGTTTGATAACTGCAGAAAAGCATTTAAAGTTTTATCCAATATCGTCTTTTATTTCAGATAAAATACATTTAACAAAATAATATTTCTAATTAATTATAATTACTCACCTGTGAATAGCCAAAGAATGCTTCGGAGTTCAAGACAAAGTCAGCGATATCCCTTATGTACAAAAACTGTATTGCAACCATACAAATCATAACTAACAGCACTCCGCAGACAAAAAATTTAAGTGCTACATCCCTTATGGAGTTTTTCTTTGAGTAAAATCCCAAATTGTTTATTACTTTAAGCGGAAATTGTATGGTGTTGTAGTGTGCGGACATTTTGAGACTATGGACTACACCTCCAATACTTAAAATGTTTAGAGAAGAATGGTCTAATCCTATAAATAAAAAGAAAATAGCACAGTAACATAATACATATTTCAAAATAACCACAACATTTAAAAACTGTTTACCATAGGACAAGGGTGGCGAACCTTTATTGATCTACGTGCCATTTTTTTCTAAAGAAATGGTTAATGAGATCATGACGTGCCATCAAATAATGCCAGGTAGAAATAGGCTAAAAATACATATTCCTAGGTACATAACCGAGCTAAAAGGCGGGAGTGCCGTACAAACAACGAAAGTGGGCCCCAAAATTCCGCAAGAGCGTAGTGAACGTAAGGATTGCAACCATAAACAATTATCCTAACGTTCAGTGGGCTTTCGTAGCTTCCAAATTTTCCCTCACAAATGAACCCAGCTATAATTAAGCTGGTGAAGTACGAAGCCGAGGGGCAACTAACTTATTCAAGCGAAGGCTTGGATGGAAAAGGTCGAGAAATACTACCACACGCAATTTAATTCAGGTTATCAAAATCTCCCAAAAATTGGAAAAGGACCACCAGAAAAACTATTTGAATGCAGAGTGGTCTAAATTGATAGCAACATAGCTGTAATTTGCTGAAAAATGTTATCAAGGGTTGCCTAGCTACGCAGGGGAAAATTTATTCAACATTTAAAAATAAATGTGAATAGGGCTGCTTAACGATCCAGGCCAGAACTTACAAAATAAATGCTTAAAGTAAAATCCAACTAATTATTTCAAATACTGCATGCTAACTACAAACTAAGCGTAACAGCAGTTTGAGTTTGTGTAAAACTTGTAATTTACCTGTTGTAATGGCACTTTGATAGTTGTCCATTTTAAAGGCCGTTTGGCTTTTCGATGGTTTGACAAGGATAACTAAAATAAACTCCAAACAGTGTTGGCCAATTTAAAAAATGGTGGAATAGATATAAATGTTCCTATTTTTTTTACTGTTCTACATACGTTTACCATACGCTGTCTTCCAGGAAAGATAGAACACTTAATCCTTTTTTTATCTTAGAACTTACAAAGTTTAATAGTTTATTGTTCGAAACATGTTTACTATTCCGCAATACTATCAAATATTTTTACACTTCCGGTTCTCGCATTTTTTAATATGTTTACATTTCTTCAGCCTTTCTGTTTACATATGTAACATTTATATATCAATGAAGTTGTATAAGAAAGTTTTGTTTTGCGATATTTTTATCATCTTGCTGTGCAGTAGTGAGAGATTCATGACGACCACTTTTCTAAATCTATGTAGTATCAATATTATACTTGCTCTTGGGTACTACACTGTTTTTTACTGGTTTGACCTAATTGTCTGAAACTTCGGCTTGCAAATGTATGAGACATTTAGGGGCATGTTTACGCAGGAAACATAATTCACCGGCAAGCCATCAATCCTAGTAACCTGGCTAAGATTTTGCGATTTTTTTTAGCAGGGGAATTACCGCTATTTTTTGTATATAAAAGGAGTGCGGCAATATTTATTACCGCACTCGGTGCGGTAATGAAGCTCTTAACGATACTAAAATTAATTTGGTTAAGAGTCTATAACAACACCGATGAAGATAAAAAATATTATGTTTTATTAAGAGCGAATTTTAAGGTCAATATAACAGGACATCTATTAAAAATTATTTAATAAAATACAGTTTTGATTTGACTACGCTTAAGCAATTGATACTCTTAGAAAAGGGGTTCTAAATATGATTGGATATAAGAAATATGAATTAATAAAAGTGTTATTTGGTTTTTATAAGATTACATTTTACAAATAGTATTTAATAATAAATAAAGCAAACTACAAAATAGTTCGTGTAAAACTGAAATATCAAAGCTAATATATGTAAAAAGTCAATAAATATGAAATGCCAAATAATGTATAAGAATATAATTAGTTTTAAATTTTTACAATCTAGAAGTGTGAGATATAAAATTTTTGAATAGCAAGTTACTAGGGAGTTAAGGATTATTAAGAAATAACAACAAATAAAATTTTGAAAATTTAAAGATACAATTATGTAATTTGATTAAAACTAATCAAAATACTTACTAATCTAATTGAATTTTAATGTGAACGGAGGAATGTTGGGTCATTGTTAAAACTCAAATTTGGAGAGATGGTTGACGTGGGAAACGGATATCTAGATTGGTAGAGGTGCGGTCCATTACGTAGTAAGAAGTATGGATTGAAGTCAGCTAAATCAGTGGATCATGGAGAGGATATGTATTCATGGACATTTCTGAGATGCAGTCGGTTGCTGAATAGAAGACCATTGACATATCTCTCAGTAGAGAGTTGCAGTCAATTACTGAGGTACTAGCCGTTGCAGAGTGGTGGACCATTGGCCTAGCTGGATCATTGGCCTAGCTGTCATTGAAGAGGTGCAGTTCTTTGCTGAGGTACAGTATGTTGCAGAGTGAGGAGTGGTAAACGGAGCTGCATGTGGGAAGGTGTGGCATCTTCCATGAGGTTGGAAGTGCAAGTGCAGAGAAAGTTGGTTGAGATGAAGGTACCTGTATAAATAAAAGAGATTAAGTACTGAGAGAGTAGCAGTAGTGAGCTATTGGCGGTAAGGTTACTAAATCACGTTAGCTACGCTAACACAGGTAGGGAAACTCCACGTTATTTATGTCAGACCAAACTCGTTTTTGTCAGTGGCGTACCTAATCAGTTTATAGGTTATAAGAGAAATAAATTGAAGTTTGTGTAATGTGCACGCAATAAATAAATATTACATAACAAATTATTTGTAAACGTTTTACAGCTTAAAAGAAATAATTATCACAAATCTAAAGCTTTAGGGCTCACTGCATTCCAATACTTCGGCACCTCACATACACGTGAATGATGCAGGTCGTCTAGGGGTCTATTTATTTCTTTCAACCACTCCTGCCGTTTCATGCTATTTCTTGGTCCTTCATTTGCAATAAGTAATTCATTAAAAAGTATTGCTAAATATTGCAGTTTAAATTGCCTTTAGAAACTTGAGTCAGCGTATATCCTTTTATGCTGTTGTTCAGGCAACTTTTAACGTAGCAAATGCAAACCATAATGCTATATATACGTTTTGACAAAATTCGTCTGGAGAACTAGGGAATCCGAGATCACAATCATCTCTTCGGGGCATAATTTAGGCAAAGGATCTGTAATCGTGAAAAATTACCTTTGATATTTCTTCAGATCTTCAAGTTTCAAGGTCAGTAGACGAAAAACGTTTTAAATTGCGGTTAAAAACGATCATCTGTCTAACTTACAACCTAAAGAAAGGATTGTGGCATCGCATTCGAAGGCTATATTAATAACAAGAAAAATTACTTATGCCCTTACTAGTAACGCCTATGGTAAATTTGACATTAACAAATTCGTTTTTTAAGCTTGTCAAATGGTGTTTCCCTACCTGTGTTAGCGTAGCTAACTTGATTTAGTGACCTTAATTGGCGGACGTCAGCAAGCTGTCACACGCAGCCCTGACTCGAGCGAAATAATCGTGGTATTTAAAAGCAAAGTGAGTGTTAAAGTTTGTAAAGTGTAGAGTCGCTAAACCCCAGTGAAACGAACGCGGAAAATTACAGCGAAAGCGCGGAAGGTCATTGTGGTTTGGGTTTTTTTTCGCGGATCGCGGACGAAAGGCCAGGCGCATAAGTCACGGCACGCGTCATAATCTAAGTCAGCAGAAATTGGTGCATTAAATTTCGAGCCGGCCAACAAGAACGTAGGAAATTTCCGTAATAAACACCGATAGGATAACGGGTCTTCTAGTGCGAGGACGCGCAAACACGTAAAAACGACGAACAAGTATAATCGTTAAACTTAGCGCGGGAGCCCAAAACCCTCAACAATAGTTAGGGAAAACATAGAACAACAAGAAAATGACCTTCCTACAGATATGAAGAACATAGAAAAATTAATAAACGGAATAGCTGAACAATTGAAAGAAATAAGAGAAGATACCGGCAGTACAAAAACCGATATAAGAACTATTAAGGAACAAATGAAAACTTATGGGGAGGAAATTAGAACCCTTAAAGAGCAAATGTTAAAGAAAGAAGTGGAATGGAAATCAGAAAGGAATGAGCTACGTAAAGAAATGGAGATAATGAAAAGGAAATTAGAGAACTAAGAAAAGTATAACAATAAAAACAATTTAGTTATTAAAGGAACAAGCTTCAATGAAGAAAATACAAAATAAAAAGTTTCTGCATTTCTACAAAATGAATTGGGCGTGAGGACAGATGTAGAAGAAGCCTTCTAAGTGGGGAAAGAAGAGCAGCAGAGGTTACAATAGTAAAACTCAAAAACTTTGAACAAAAATTAGAAGTTTTGAAACGGAAACCCAAACTAGGAACTAAACGAATATTTATAGATAACGACCTGAACCAAGAGGAGTAAACTGTACAGGCTGAAATACGGAAAGTAGCCAGAGAAGCAAAATCTAAAAGCAAAAGAACTCGAGTAGGCTACCGGAGATTAGAAGTTGATAACCGCAAGTACGAATGGTCATAGGAGAACGGAGGAAGCCTAAAACGTATCACGGATAAGGGTCCAAAAAACTACCGAATAAATTACTAACTAAAAGTATGAAGGACGGACTAACGGCAACGAAAATAGGCATGAAAAAGGATCTGAAAAAAACAAGAAGGAAAACAAGTAAGCAACTTATCTCTAGAATTTTAAGTTGAATTCAAAAATTTAATAATATACCGGGTGTTTTGTTTAAAATAGGAAAAAAAACGAAAGAAACCCATTTTAGAAGTATTCAACTAAAAAACTACCTATCTCACAGCAATACACATTAAAAATGTAATAAAAATGTGAAGTTTGAAAAAAATCCTTAGAGCCGTTTTTGAAAAAATCCAAAAAAGCTGAAAAATCACAAGAGTTAACACCTACTTTCGGTTAAGAGCTTGCTGTCGCATCTACATAGTACACAAAATTTATATATGAAGTTTCAACGCCATACCTCTTTTCGTTTTTGAGATATTCTGTTCACAGACTCACAGACAGACAGACACACGCACAGACAGACCAATGAAAAAAATATATGTTTTTTTGGGTTCAGGGGCCTCTAAAACGTGAAGATCTGTTGAAAACTCAATTTCGAATTTTTTGGGTGAGTCAAATACTTCCTGTATTGTAAAAGGAAGTAATTAGAGCGGGTTGATCTGCATTCGGGAAAACAAACTACGTGGTAAGTCTGATATCCTAATTGCCTTGCAGTCAAAAGCCTTCAATCAGTATGTACTACCCGTCCTAACATACGTAGCCTCAAAACATGGAATTTAACGACAAATGACGCACATAAGCTTCGAGTGGCACAGAGAGCGATAGAACGACGAATAACATTGAGAGACAAAATTCCAAATGAAAGAATCAGGCAACGCACAAAAGTACAGGATGTTCTTGCAACTGCAATGAAACTGAAATGAAACCGGGCTGACCACATCCCGAGAAGACAGGACGATAGATGAACGAAGAGAATAATTGACTGGAGACCAAGAATGTTTCAGAGTAGACCTGCGCTCGTCCCCCTTTATAGCTGGCTAAAGGCACTTTTAGCTTAATTACTTGTAGCACATCTATTTTAGATTATAGCAGTATATAAGTGATTTTTTAAGCTGAATATAACAGACTTTCAACAATGTGGAAATATTACGTTTTTTCAAATCGAACATAGTGAAAACTCTAGCTAATGGGTTGCTAAGTGACAAAGTGGTTACTAAGTACTAAGTTACTAAAAAATCTGGTGTGATACACGCACACAACTTGCTTTTACAGTGATCTTATAATTAGCCAAAAATTAGATTTTAAATCTTTAAGCATTTGTCAGCAATTTAAAAAAATTACAACTTCTACAAAAACGGTGCAAAATAGAGCGTTAGGTGAAGAGACAAATTTTCTCTAGAATTTTAAGCTGAATTCAAAAATGTAATAATATACCGGGTGTTCTATTTAAAATAAGAGTTAATAAAAAAATTGAAAAAAAAAACAAAAGAAACCCATTTTAGAAGTCTTCAACTGGAAAATCACCTATCTCACATCAATACACATTAAAAATGTAATAAAAATGAGAAAAAAATCGTTGTAGCCGTTTTTGAAAAAATAAAAAAAAACTGAAAAAACACAAGAGTAAACACCTACTTCCGGTTATGCAATTTTCTTCAAAAGCTTGCTGTCTCATTTACTTAGTACACAAAACTTATATATGAAGTTTCAACCCCACGCTTCTTTTCGTTTTTGAGATATTCTGTTCACAGACACACAGAGAGACAGACACACAGACACAAAGACGGACAGACAGACCAATGGAAAAAAATAGGTTTGTTTGGGATCAGAGGACTCTAAAAGCTGAAGATCTGTTGAAAACTCAATTTCGAATTTTTGGGGTGAATCCAATACTTCCTTTATTGTAAAAGGAAGTAAAGAGCAACTCACAAATTCACTCATGCTAATAATAAGAAACCTTTTTATTGATTATAAGCAAATTTATTAAATGTAATAAATAAATAAATACTACAATCAAAGTAAATTTTCAAAAATTTCTTATTTGTAACAATGTAGTAGTTCAAAGGGTCATGCTCTGATAACATCTTTGATTTGCTCTGGTGGTATATCGATATTTCAATTCCTCTAAATCCACTATCGGTGTGCTTCAATACATTTTAGATTTCATGTATCTCCAGTACCAATAATCTAATGGAGATAGATCAGGTGACCGTTCTGGCCATCTATAGGACCCACTGTTTCCTATCCACCGATGCAAGAAATGAGTATTTAAAAATTCGGCGACATTTATAATTCCAAATTATTGATTGCAAGTAGAAGTCTTTCCTACAGAAGCTTTAACTACCTACTGTGATGGAGATTCTAACGGCCCTCTTTAATTTAACTTTAAAATTTTAACTGCAACTTTCAAAACGGGGCTACGGCAGAATTTTGGATTTTCGGCGAGCTGAGTCGATTTAGTTTGTTTCACGGGGCCCTTAGGAATCTGGTCCTCATGCTTTTCGAGTGCTGGAAAGCCTCCCCAGAATAATTTCAACAAAGATGCAAGCCGTGCGAGTTTAATTTTCATTGCACGTGCTGACTGGGCCGCTGTCAACCTTAAAATAGGCTTATTTTTAAGTTAGCGTTTCTAATTAGGCGATTTACGGTTATAATCCCGCTAAAACGACGCTAGGAAGCGCTAGGCCCGCTTCGCTACATTCACTTTGCTCCAGCATGCTAAAATTTACTCTGGAATATTTTATCTGTCACATGAACTGCTCCCGCTTGTCGTAGTGAGAAAGTGTTTTTCAAAATCCAACGGTTTACTTGCATCTGAAAGGATTCAGTATCCAGTGTTCCCGCGATGCATCCCGGAGAAGCTGCCGGAAAATCTACGTTTGGGCATTAGCTCTACTTTACAACATTTTATATTAAATCGTAAGTTGTGGATAAAATAGTACAAAGGAAAGTTCTGTTTTAGTGTCTAAGGCAGCCAGAGAGAAGTAGCTATTTTATTTTTCTACATTTTTCGAAGGCCTATCGATAGACTTGCATTTTATTTTGTAGTTTAGAGATTAGCTTTTTACCAGCGCCTAAAATATTGTATGTGAGATAGATTCTTGTTCAGCTCTATTAACTGTGTTATGATTATGAACCCTCAATCTCTTAAACGGCCAACTTGGTTTAATATCTACGCTTCCAGGACGCTATTTAATTACATATTGTCGCTTTATGCAACTGCAACTACACAGTTTAGTAATTAAAACCTCGTTCTTGCTCCTACCACACGTCTATGTTTCATTTGACCTACCGATATCTGTACGTCTTTTAAAGTATAGGTTACTGTAAGATAGAGACCGTACACGGTAAGCGAGTTCTATATGGACTATGAGTTAGGCTGATTTTGTTGTTGTCGTAGTTGACGACTGTCGCCTTTTTGTAGCGTGCTTTATTTTCATTCAATTATTAACCTTAAAAACCTTCGCCTGATCCTTAATCATGACAACACATCGCCGAGAGTTTTGACCTAGTCCGAGTTGTGATCGCCTTTGTTGAAGCGTGCTCCTTTGCTCGTTCTAAAATTTTAGTTTCGGAAACATTGGTATAATATGTAAAGAAGTGTGCTTTCCCACATTTCCCAATCGGCATATTCACTCTGCGAATAATAACTCTAAATTCTTATTATGTTATTAAAATAACTCAAAATATGTGCATAGTTGCTTTTATCCGTTTAATTTTAGTAAAACACTTCATTCAGTACGACCTGCATTGAAATATTATAGCAAACAAACAAATAATTTAAGAATGTTAGAAATCTATCTGCATTCCGCCTCAGTTTTAATTTTTTCAATAGCTCCTGATCTTTTAACAACATTCCTCTTATCTATTTTTTCACATTAACATTCAAATCTGCCAGAATGTTAAAATTGTATTAGAAAAGTAACTTATGTCGAAGTTAATGATTTCATATCCTTTATTAATTTACAAATGTTTGCTCGATCTATTTATTATCGAATTCTCCAAGTTTATAATTTTATTCGTTTTGGGGATTACAATATCGAATATACTAAAATTGTAAAAATGCTTACCTGTTAAGTAATATCTTTATTCCATTTGTTTCAGTTAAATAAAACCTGTACTATAAACAGAAAATACCTTTACACTTGAATTAGTGAAATTAATTTCACTACATTGCTATTTTCCGGTTTTCAGTACATACAAATTGGTGTAAGAAACAGCGTCGAGTGAACAAAAAATGTCGAAGAAATCGTTTTAAACTTAGAAACTCATGGGCAAGGGTCGACTATTAAATATCTCAATAATTTATTAAACAACTCGGGGCAATTATCTTCAGCCCTCTAATAATACGTATATAATTAATTCGAATCAAATAACCCACGCGTCCTTCATACATTTTTAAATAGCTAATACTACAATAATCTTTTTCGTAGTATAAAATGTTAGTTTAAAACATGAGTAGTTAACTTTAATGACACTGTAATTAGACGATTTGACTGAGCGTTATTGAAAGAGAGTTGGTATTCTCTTTATAGCTTTTGGCTTTTTCCATAAAATATTTTTGCATCCTTTCAGCCTCTATTTTCCTCTTCGTAGAGTTTAGGAACAAACTAATAATTCAGAAAAACTGTGGGTCTATGATACAGCTAGAACTTCAAGTTCAAAGTTAGAAAACCTATGTCCTCGTTCTTATCCTAATTTTCGTAATTCTTATTATTATATAAATGGAAAACGACATAGAAACCTCATTAAAATAGCCAAGTTTAGTTAGTGCGGCAATACAATTTCCGAATCCGAAATTTCAGTAAAATATATACTTGGAGTATGGCACGTCGAATCACAAAAAATCCAGCGGTATAACAAACATAAATATTCAAAGTGAAGATTTATTAATAGCGAATCCAGTAAAAATTTCAAAGATGTTTAACGAATTTTATAATGACATGCATATTAAAATTGTTTAAGAAATTCCTTAACAAAGACACATTTGGATAGTCATAAAAACGGGTGCTAATAGTGAATGTGTAAACATGCTACTGTTATTGGGTGAATGCCATAATAACGGGAATGAAGCTCTAAGAGTTTAAGCAGAAAGGCACCCCAATAGAATACACCCTGATGCGAATGTAATAAGAAGGTTAAATCAAAGAACCACAGAGACTGAATAGTTGGTTCTCACAGGAGGTCAAGACCGTGGTAACCTACGAAACGTTTTGATGCTTACAATGGAAGAGCAAATCTTGTAAATCCAGGAATAAGAGCCAACACGAAGCATCGGGAGTATTTTACAAGAACTGGGGCTGTCGCAGAATTGTGTTCACAAGTTTATTGTGAATAAAGGATACCACCCCTATCACTACACAAAAGTCTAAGCTCTCTTGTCCAATTACTTTCAGCTACCTACTGCAACTGGTTTCTGCAAAGAGCAGCAGCGGACAACACTTCTTATCGACTGCAGCGCCGTCTGCCATCAAAAGAAGTGCCTTCTAAACTCTTAATTGTAAATTTTTTTAGTAGAAATACTAAAAAACTTATATATGGTAAAAAGAAACTCCTGAAGAGCACAAGAATCGTCATAAAGGAAGACCTGACCAAACACATGGTACAACTTTTGAAGAAAACAGCGGGGAAATTCTGGCTAAAGTGGGCAACTACATAAAAAGAATATCGAGGTACGAAGATATCTAATATTTTTCTAATACTAATAAGTTAGTAACACTTGCCACGTATTGAAATAGAAACACCCACGATTTCAGAGCAGACCTGCGTCCGTCTCCTTTTATAGCTGGCTAGAGGAACTTTTAGCTTAATTACTTGTCGTACATCTATTTTAAATTATAGCAGTATATCAGTGATTTTTTAAGCTGAATATATCAGATTTTCAATAATGTGGAAATATTAGGTTTTTTCAAATCAAACATAATGAAAACTCTATCTAATGGGTTGCTAAGTGACAAAGTGGTTACTAAGTACTAAGTTACTATAAAAGTAACTCACAAATTCACTCACGCTAATAATAAGAAACCTTTTTATTGCTTTTAACAAATTTATTAAATGTAATAAATAAATAAATACTACAATCAAATTAAATTTTCAAAAAATTCTTATTTGTAACAATGTAGTAGTTCAAACGGTCATGCTCTGATAAAATTTTTTATTTGCTCTGGTGGTATATCGATATTTCAATTCCTTTATATTCACTATCGGTGTGCCTCAATTTATTTTGGATTTCATGTATCTCCAATATAAATAATCTAATGGAGATAGATCAGGTGACCGTTCTGGCCATTTATAGTGTAACGTTTCGCCCAGCGCGAACGCGATTTTTGAATTAGAAATTAATTCGCGCGTTCTCCCATAGCGTATTCTACGTTACGTATCGGAATTTGAAACTTTGGCCCGCGCGGCCAAATACGTCATCGAGAAATTACAGGTACACCCTCGCGCCGCTCTCCTACTTAAGACGTCCGAAGTAGTTGCCAAGATGTCCGAAGCACGAGGAGGAGACATAAAAGCAGCTCACGACCGATTCACGAGGCATTCCTTCGCATTCATCCAGCCAGTCATTTTATTCATTCATTCCCGAGAACTCCCAGATAATCCCCTTCCTTCCCTTCCTGTTCCTGTCCCGACCGTTTAATAGAATTTTCTCTAGCATCCTTTTCATTTCTGGAAATCCTGAACCTTCCTACCTGCAGCCAGTTTAAGCCGACGACTCCACCAGGAGACCGGTTTCTGGTTACAACATCCTGAATATATTCCTGTCCAGGAGTCAGTGTGAGACGACGCCCCTAAGAAGGGACCGTTTTCTGACTCGTTCACTTAAATTTTCCAGTCCGAAACCAGTATAAATAAATCGCTCACTTTCCGCCTTAAGCTAACTATAAATTCTCCCCGAAACCTGTTTTGAGGCGACGCTTCTCTGAGAAACCGCTTCACACGTTTCGAATAAACAATTACGCCAGTCACTCCTCGTAATTAAACTCGAAATAAACTTATTAGATTGCAAAGGTCAGGCATATAGCGAAACTTTGCGGCCGTTTGAACTTGTACTAACTATTTGTTGAGTACAGAGATTTACTCACCAGCCAGACTTCTCAAGGGACGAAGAGCAGCGTTGACAGTACCCCCAAGTGGGTCCGTTCCGTGGAGGCACATCCCCGACGTCTGCAGCCATCTCAAGGACGTGCACCAGCTGAAATACACTGTCGACTTCTCGTTCTATCGCACACTGCACAAGCACACAGCACCGTCGCGAACCCCAAAGAGACTTGGCGACCTTCACGAACGTCCCGAAAGCGTAAGCAACCCTTGAGATAGCTAAAACTGTCTCTATGTTTACAGCCGCCCGAACAAATTATGCATTTATTGTAAAGTACATTCTATTTTCATTTTTCGAGTAAACCTGATGTTTGTAAATACATACTAAAATATAATAAAACTGTCTAATATTATCCTGGTGTCTGTTTGCTGATCTTATTATATCTGAGGGAACCCAAATTAACTCCGACTGATAGCTACCCGTTCGCAGTCATTTTGGTAGTAATTTGGACACCCTTAACGCAGGATCGAAATGCCGCAATAAAACCCATTGTTTCCATTCCACCGATGTAAGAAATGAGTATTTAAAAATTCGGCGACATTTCTAATCCCAAGTTATTGATTGCAGGTAGAAGCCTTTCCTACAGAAGCTCTAACTACCTATTGTGATTGAGATTCTAACGCCCCCTTTAATTTAACTTTAAAATTTGAACTGCAACTTTCAAAATGGGGCTACGGCAGAATTTAGGCTTTCCGGCGAGCTTAGTCGATTCAGTTTGTTGTGGTCTCCATGCTTTTTAGAAAGTTATCCAGTGCTGGGAAAGACTTCCCAGCTTTCTCAAGCCGGTGGCGCAATAATTTCAACAAAGATGCAAGCCGTGCGAGTATAATTTTCATTGCACTTGCTTATTGGGCCGCTGTCAACCATAAGATAGGCTTATTTTTCTTTGAGTTGGAGTTTCTAATTAGGCGATTCACGGTTATAAGCCCGCTAAAACGATGCTAGGAAGCGTTAGGCCCGCTTCGCTACATTCACTTTCCTCCAGCATGCTAAATTTTACCCTGGAATATTGTATCTGTCACATGAACTGCTCTCGCTTGTCGCAGTGAGAAAGTGTTTTTCAAAATCCAACGGTTTTCTTGCATCTAAAAGGATTCAGTATCCAGTGTTTCCGCGATGCATCCCGGAGAAGCTGCCCGAAAATCTACGATTGGAAATTAGCTTTATTTTCTAACATTTTATATTAAATCGTAAGTTGTGGGTAAAATAGTGTTACGTTTTTAACGTTCGGGCTATTTAAAATTATACGACAAACATGGGTTCAAACGTTTATTTACAACAATGAATTATTACGATTATTGTTTACAAGCACATGCGAGAATTATCAAGCAGATTACAAATTAATACGGGCTCTAACGAACTATCGGTACATTTATTTCTTATTACATACGGATTAACACATTCATTTATATCACTCTTAAACACTAACGATTATATATTTATTTATTTCCATTAGTTATATGTACACACGGGCTTTTATTTATGTGGGAGCTCTACATGGCTCTTACGCGTTTTGCTGCCGAAATCGAACTGAACTGTCGAAGAATTATTTCAGAACTGACTCGCATCCCCGCTGCGCGAGTATTTATATTTCACTGGAGAGGTTCCAGAAACTTTTCGGCATTCACTGGAAATTCCAGATGAAAGCATGACGCATCTGACCTCAAGCGCGCGTGAGTCATGCACTGCACCTGGCTCCAGATTGATTCGAAAGTCTGAAACGCTGTGACACATCTGCACACCTGCTTCTGCCGGCAGCCTCTGATTCACCCGCGCACATCTGCTTTCAAGGCCGTTCTTGCGTTCGTTACACTGCCCCCGCCTTAGGTCGTTCTGTCCCAGAACGAGTTGCGTCGGGTGCCTGTCTTCTCGCTCTTGTGGGGGTCCGATGCAGGCGGCGCCCCTCCCGCACACGGACCGGCCGAAGAAGTTGCAGCCCACCGCGGTCTCCAGGCTTCGCAACAGCACACCTCAATCTGGACGCCGGTTGTCTCCTGTACTGCCGATCGGTAGGCTATCAGGAACAGGTGCATGTACTGGCCCCAGTCACGTCGATGCTCGGAAACCCCCTTGGGCCGATGCTTCCCCATGGTTCCGTTCATCCTTTCCACCATGCCGTCCGATTGAGTATGGAGGGCAGTGGTCCGGATCTTGCGTATTCCCCGTGGCTTACAGACTTTCTGGAACGGTCCAAACTCGAAATTCCGGCCCTGGCCGCAATGTAACTCCAGGGGGACTCCAAAACGGCTGAAGCACTCCTTCACCAGAACATCAGTGACAGTACCGGTCTCTTTCTTCGGAACGGCGTACGCTTCGGGCCACTTGGTGAAGTGGCCCATGCACACCAAGATGTATTTATTTCTCGCTTCGGTTTCGGGGCATGGTCCGACGATGTCAATGGCTATACCCTCGAACGGACCACCGACGTTGTACTGCCACCTCGGAGCTCTACGTCTTCCAACCGGTCCGTTTCCCGTAGCGCATGCTTCGCACCTCCGGCACCACTCTCGGACGTCACCTTCGCAGCTTGCCCCGTAGAACCTTTCTTGGACCTCTTGCAACGTCTTCTTCAATCTGAAGTATCCCCCAGAGGAGCCATCATGCAGGTGGCGCAGCTCCTCGGCCACTCTACTCCTTGGAACCATCGATCGTGATCTCGTTGCCCTACTGTCCTCATCTTCCAAGATTCTGGTCAGGACGTTGTTGTCCAGCTGCAAGAAGTCCCATTGCGCCCAATAAGCCTCCACTGTTGCGTTGGTGGCGGGGACTTTCTGCCAGGTAGGTCGACGGCCATCTTGCTTCCAGGCTATAACCGCGCCTAAGTCGGGGTTGTTCTCCCGGCTACTCTGCAACTCGTCTGGCTCCCACGAGTCGTCGACCACAGTGGTACGATTAATGGGTACCGCACGACTCTCCAGTCTCGAACAGTGGCCGCAGTCCGCAGGGCAAGGCCTCTTGGATAACGCATCGGCGTTGCGGTGGACTGTGCCAGGTCGATGATTTATTCCCAAGTCGAACTCTTCTAGGCGCTCGATCCACTCAGCCACCTGTCCTTCAGGGTTCTTGCACTGCAGCAGCCATCTCAGAGCAGGATGGTCGGTCCTCAGCAAGACTCTTTTGCCAAACTCAACTGATTTATGTTTTCCTACGTCAGTACGGCCGCTTGGATGATCTCCACACTCGACGATGTCCTGGTACCGGGCCACCAAACCTTCTATCTTCTTCCGTTTTCGTTGGCTTATGCCCCCTCCCAGTATTGGATTCCTCCTGACGGTTGCCAGTTCCCTGCTGACGTTCATCATCCTTACTGGGACCCCAAGCCCAGTCTTCACCAACGTCTTCCCTACCAGGATACCATGAGTGAGCTTCTTGCCACCATCAGGCTCGACCAAGCGCACCACGTTGCCCCGGAGATCGCCATCCAGGTATGCATCCACGACCCTCTCGGTTCGTCCTTGCAGAGTAACATCTTCCGCCCATACCACTTGTGCCGCGATCTCTCCTCTTGGGTGTCGAGAAAGCTCCTCCCCACCCACGTGCAACTCGCCGCGTCTCAGGTCCAAAGCGCACTCACACTTATCCACAACATCCATTCCCAGAATGCACTCGTCCGCAATGTCAGCATAATCGGGCTCAACCACGCGCACCACGTTGCTCCGGAGATCGCCATCCAGGTATGCATCCCCGACCCTCTCGGTTCGTCCCTGCAGAATAACATCTTCCGCCCATACCACTTGTGCCGCGATCTCTCCTCCTGGGTGTCGGGAAAGCTCCTCCCCACCCACGTGCAACTCGCCGCGTCTCAGGTCCAAAGCGCACTCACACTTATCCACAACATCCATTCCCAGAATGCACTCGTCCGCAATGTCAGCATAATCGGGCTCAACCACGCGCACCACGTTGCTCCGGAGATCGCCATCCAGGTATGCATCCCCGACCCTCTCGGTTCGTCCCTGCAGAATAACATCTTCCGCCCATACCACTTGTGCCGCGATCTCTCCTCCTGGGTGTCGGGAAAGCTCCTCCCCACCCACGTGCAACTCGCCGCGTCTCAGGTCCAACAACAGAGACCAAACTCTTCCATTTATTTTCCCATCAAGATTTTGGACTACTTTCTCTTCTGCGGTTTCCAGCTCTTCCTGCCCGACCTTCAGCTCTTCTCGTGCTTTCTGCCCGGCTTCCAGCTGTTCCCTAAGATCCTCTTGTGCTTTTTCTGCCTTCTTTCGACCGGATCTCAATTCTTCCTTAAGTTCATCCTTGAGGTTTTCTTGAGTGGCTTTCAATTTTTCCTCAAGTTTTTCTGCCTTCTTTCGGCCGGCTTTCCATTCCTTAAGTCTTTGGACTGCTTTCTTTTGCTCGGCCTTCAGCCATTCCTTAAGTACTTTCGCGGCTTCCTCTGCCTTATCTTGTGCCTTCTTTTGGCCGGCTTTCAATTCTTCCTGGCCAACTTGGATCTCTTTCTTAAGAGATCATACAGCCTATTTAAGTCCAGGCTAAAGAACTACCTCTCTGAAAAGGCTCTATATAGCCTAAAAGAATTGGATTAATGTAATGTGTCTACTTAAACTGTTTATACCATCTTAATTCTAATTGTGTATAATACCACTTGCGTCATCAACTGTATGTTATTTGTTATTTATTTATTTATTTTTTTATATACTTATGTGTCACCATGTAATGATGCACCGTATTGACTTCTCACATCTGTGTATTTTAGCAGCTACGTGAATAAATTTATCTTATCTTATCTTATCTTAAGTTCCTCCTGTGCTTTTTCCGCTTTCTCTTGCGCTTTTTCCGCTTTCTCTTGTGCCTTCTCTGCCTTGTCCTGGCTAACTTGCATCAGTTGCAAAAGTTGGCTTAATTGGGCTTCCATTTTGCTGCTTTGAGATCGCGTCAAAGGCATGCACAATACTCACTTCAATTTATTTATCTGACCGTCGTTTTATCGGCACTTGTTAAATAATTTATTTATTTAATGTTTGTTCAATAATTTTCTTATAGCCCCCGGTTCAAAACCTCACACCGACACCACTGTTACGTTTTTAACGTTCGGGCTATTTAAAATTATACGACAAACATGGGTTCAAACGTTTATTTACAACAATGAATTATTACGATTATTGTTTACAAGCACATGCGAGAATTATCAAGCAGATTACAAATTAATACGGGCTCTAACGAACTATCGGTACATTTATTTCTTATTACATACGGATTAACACATTCATTTATATCACTCTTAAACACTAACGATTATATATTTATTTATTTCCATTAGTTATATGTACACACGGGCTTTTATTTATGTGGGAGCTCTACATGGCTCTTACGCGTTTTGCTGCCGAAATCGAACTGAACTGTCGAAGAATTATTTCAGAACTGACTCGCATCCCCGCTGCGCGAGTATTTATATTTCACTGGAGAGGTTCCAGAAACTTCTCGGCATTCACTGGAACTTCCAGATGAAAGCATGACGCATCTGACCTTGGGCGCGCGTGAGTCATGCACTGCACCTGGCTCCAGATTGATTCGAAAGTCTGGAACGCTGTGTCACATCTGCACACCTGCTTCTGCCGGCAGCCTCTGATTCACCCGCGCACATCTGCTTTCAAGGCCGTTCTTGCGTTCGTTACAATAGTACAAACGAAAGTTCTGTTTTAGCGTCCAAGGCAGCCAGAGAGAAGTAGCTATTTTATTTTTATACATTTTTCGAAGGCCTATCGATGGAATTGCGTTTTATTTTGTAGTTTAGAGATTAGCTTTTTACCAGCGCCTAAAAGGTTGCATGTTAGATAGATTCTTGTTCAGTTCCATTAACTGTGTTATGATTATAAACCCTGAATCTATTAAACACGCAATTTGGTTTAATATCTACGCTTCCAAGACGCTATTTACTTACATATTGTCGTTGTATGCAACTGTACCTACACAGTTTAGTAATTAAAACCTCGTTTTTGTTTCCTACCACACGTCTATGTTTCATTTGACCTACCGATACCTGTACGTGAGCTCTATTTAGACTATGAGTTAGGTTGTTTTCGTTGTTGTCGTAGTTGACGACCGTCTCCCTTTTGTAGCGTGCTTTATTTTCATTCAATTATTAACCTTAAAAACCACGCCTGATTCTTAATCATGACAACACGTCTCCGAGAGTTTTGACCTAGTCCCAGTTGTGATCGCCTTTGTTGAAGCGTGCTTCTTTGCGCGTTCTAAAATTATAGTTTTGGAAACATTGGTATAATATGTAAAGGAGTGTGCTTTTCCAAATTTCCCAATCGGCAAATTCACTCTTTGAACAATACCTCAAAATTCTTATTATGTTATTAAAATAACTCAAAATAGGTGCATAGTTGCTTTTATTTGTTTAATTTTAGTAAAACACTTATTTCAGTACGTCCTGCATTGGAATATTATAGCAAACAAAAGATAGTACCTGTTTGAAAACAAATATAATTTAAGAAAGTTAGAAATCTACCTGGAATTCGCCCCAGTTTTAATTTTTTCAATAGCCTTTCGTGCCCAGCTGTATTAGAAAAGTAACTTGTGTCGAAGTTAATGACTTGATATCCTTTATTAATTTACAAATGTTTGTTCGATCTATTTATTATCAAAGTTTATAATTTTATTCGTTTTGAAATTACAATATCGAATATACTAAAATTGTAAAAATGCTTACCTGTTAAATAAGTAGAATTTGATATTTGTTGACAGTTATTAGATATTCCAAAGCACTCTATTCAGAACGTGTTTAATAAGGACGAGTAACACAAAATCAGGCGCTTATTATGAATGGGACCTTACGATGCTTCGTACTGAGCATTAATCTAACAATAGCTGACGTATTTATTGAAATAATCTTATAATTTTTATCTGGGAAAATCACTGATCTAATAATGTTTTGCCTCTTAATAACAATTTCAATGAACATTTTGCTCTCCACTACAGTTTGAACGTATTTTACTCTCCTTCCAAATCATAATTTTGATTTTCCCTGTATATCAGCCAATGTTTTACAAATTTTGTACTTGATTATGGATTTACAAGTCATGCAGAGCTTTTTATCAAGAATATTTTTTTTTGAAATGTAAGATAAACTTTTTCTCCATTTGTATAAAACTTTTTGGGACACACTGTATATATATATATTGCAGTGGTTATTGCTTTCTAAATGATGATAATTTAATTTTAAATAAATAACTAGAGCTACCAAAGCAAATATTTTTAGTTTGGGTTCGTCAAAGAACTAATGAATTAACTAAGTCTGTCAGAGATAATTAAAAATGAGCTGTATAGTAACTCAAGTTTAAATAAATGATCGTAAGCCCCTACTTGTGATTTAATCTACCTGCAATTTAAATTTTGTTGGCTAAACTCACGGCAGACATGAGCTCTTACTCAAGGTATGGGTTCACAGTTAGTTTTTGAAATTTATTCGTACGCCACTGGAGCGTAGGTCAAATGCCAACTAATATGCTTCACTCGAGCTAATCTGTCACAAATTTACGTTATAAAATTTATCAAGTGCTGGTAGTTCAGTGTTTTTCAATATTAATTACAACAACTCAGTGAGCAGATCTAACAGGTAATTTTAAATTCTCCCGCTTAATTGAAGCGTCAGTAACTCGTCTTTTGTTTTTAAGCGAAAACACAACTTCGTTGTTTCTCAAATCGACGCTGCAGAATCCTAACCTCACTTCTACAATTTCCAATTATCAGATCTAGGCTAACTGAAGGTTTGAAATGCCTGGAATCAGCTTTGGAGCAGCTTTCTTTATGTGTCCGGTAAGTTTCACGTCCGTAGCATTTAAATTGGCTTCATAAACTGACCTTATAATTTGACGCAGGCAGCGCCTCGATGCTCGGAAGGGTCGAACTGGGCCAAATCTTCTGCGGGGGCGCCTGGAATGAAGTGCCGTGCATGCAGGAGCTGGATGGGGTTGCCGGTGATGTGGTCTCGTGCCTAGGATCCCCTCACGATGCCTGTAGTTGCTGGTACGAAGCTGGATCTCTGGTGCGAGGGTCGCTCGGAAGCCGATGATGAAAATTTTACAAACTCAGGGAAAATTATGCCTTCATTTCCCCGGATGCACTGAATTTTACTAGTCACAATGGTGCTATTGTTTTTAATGTATTTTGATATTTAATAGTGAAAATCTTAAATTAATTGGAGATGCAAAAACCAAGCTGTCAGCAATAATTTATTCAATTGTTAATTACTTTTAAAAGTTCGTTATAAACAAATGCACATCAAATTCATAAAACGGATATTCGAAATTATTCAACTTAGGTACTTTTTACAATTAAAATGCTTAAATCTAAAAACTTTTACAATAGTAACTTATTTACTAAATTGTCCTATAATTTTGCAATTAATGTCTTTCGATATTTCGCGCACTCCACTATTTTAACAGGCCTTTCGCATATCAGTTGCACTGATTAATTATTTATTTCGCGCACTTCCTTTTTTATAACTTTGGTGTTCAAATAAATGTCCATTTCATTTTGCACCTTTAAGTCAATTCACTGTTTGGATTCCAACTAATCTTGAATATTGATGATCCATTTTTTTTATTAATTGCCTTAGATCTGTTATAATTTGTGCTCGTTGCACTTTTCTCTTAGCATTCTGCTTTATTACCATATTATAATACGCCCAAAAAGATTTTCTTTATTAATGACTTATGACTTGCAGATACACTCGACGAGCATGTAATAATTATTTTCATAATCGATTCATTCTTAATTGGATTGGCTTTGACATTTCACCATCCCCTTTATTATTTTAAATTAATTAAATATTTTGTGAATCCATTCTCTACGGTTTTGAGCTCTGCTTTTTTCCTTATGTTATAAAATTAATTTACTTATTACTGGCATTGCTTTGCAAATATGATTACTACTTCAAGTCTGATTTATTTTACTTATTGCAATTAGATACCATATCCCATTCTGAGCTTTTATGAATTATTCATTACTTTGCAGTGCTCACAGAGGTGGGATTCAGGGCTTAAAACCATTGCAATATATTGCTATAGCTCACCAGTTAAACTATGCCTTAATTAATGCAATTTCTTAAATGTTAAACGATAATTGCTTTTAAATTGAGAGCTCTTATTTTCAGGGTGGGTTCGCCAAAATCTAGTTCTCTATTAATTGGAGTTTTAAAATTGTATTTTCAAAAATCTTTGACGATCAATGACACATAACGTCAAACTTGACTTTTAAAATTCATCAAACCAGGTAATTGACAATTGTATCCTACATTAACACATTTATTATTCAATTCACCTACGTAAGTACTATATCAACTTTATATTATCACTTTCTTTTATTGACAGTTATTCAAAATGCTTTCTCAACTTGTCTACACAAACCTCTATAACTGCTCTAGCTTTTACTGCAACATCCAACAAATACCGGATCCTGACGTCGACAGACTGCAACACCTACTGCCCACTTCACAAACAGCAACACCTATGATGGTCTGTGAATCCTTTCAACTGCATTCTCTGCTCCCAAAATCCAGTCCTGGTTCCTTCTGAATGTCACTGTCACACGAACTAACTCCTGGTAAGTTGCTATATTAAGATGTTCCAAATCTAACTTTGTTCCCTTTTTGCAGATAGTCCGATGTCTCTTGTAATACTCACAGAATATCCAAATCAAATAATAACTTGTAAAAACCTCTACTAATATCTTGTACGTATGAATAAATCCAAATCTCTTTAACTAATATAACATTCTATATACTATATCTCCAATTAACTGTTTCTGTATAATCTCTTCATCCACTTGATGTCTCAATAAATTCCATTTTATATTTCACCTGTTCCACCTCGTAGATTTGTTTAAAGCCCTATTTTAATTTGTCATTACCAAAACCAACACAAATTAAGGCATAATTTCTATTTTTATTTCACAAAATTGGTTATTTCAAAATTACATGTATGTTTTCATGAGTTGTGTTACAGTAACTAACTAAACAAACTTCTATCCCTATTAGATACAATTCTTAGTGCACACTTAACATTTAACACAACATTTTATATTAACATTTTATTAACATTTAATACTACCATTAAGTTTATTTATTTCAATTAATATCGCACTATCAAATGGCTCCTTTCATTGTATCAATTACTTTCATTATTCATATTCGAAATTTTACACCCATCAAGATCTAATTATTGTAACCTTCCAAATTTATTAATTTTGAATATTTCTTTCTTATGATTTATTATACTACGTCATGTATCATAACAATATACAGGGTGCCCGAATTTCGTAGGGACAACATGGGTAACTTTTGTATTTTAAGAGATAGAGAGATGGTTAAATTAGCAAAAAGGTACAGGTTTGAGAGCTCATTAAGGATCCATTTTCAAATTTTACTTGTCATGGTCCACTAGAGGAGAATTAAATTCTAACGACTGCTCCATTATTATCCTAAGCGTTACTATGTGATCTAAACATGATTTGTTTGGTCTGAAACCGCACTGTTCTTTCCGTATTTTGCATAACTCTATCCAGTAAAATTTTATAAAATATCTTGTTTGCTACACTGAGCAACGTGATTCCTCTCCAATTATCACATATCGATAGATCTCCTTTCTTAAGTACTTTTACAACCACTCCTACTCTCCAGTCTTTTGGAAAAAGGATAAATCCGCTGTACCTTTACGTTAATTTTCAATATAACTGCTGTTAATTGGCCACGCCTGCTGCTTTTCCATTCTTTAATTTTTAAATGACTTTTATAAATTCTTCTTCTGTGGGAGGATCCCTGTTGATATCAAGTTGTATTAATGGGTGTATGTCCTCTTGCACCTCTTCCTCCTCCGGCAGATCTGTATTAAGGGTTTCTTTACAACGCTCTAGCCAACGCTGCATTTGTTGTTCACTCGAGCACAGTAGGTCACCATCTTTGCTCTTTACCATTGTGCTTATGTATATGTTTTTTCTTCCCGTTAGATTCCCTATACTTCTAAATAATTTTTTAGAATCTTTGGTGTCCGCAGCTATTTATGCATTTTTGGCTATATCATCGACATATTTTCTTTTGTCATTTCTAACTGCTTTTTTAATAGCTTTGCTGACCCTTTTTACTTCCTTTTACAATAAAGGAAGTATTGGATTCACCCCAAAAATTCGAAATTGAGTTTTCAACAGATCTTCACGTTTCAGAGTCCCCTCAACCCAAAAAACATATTTTGTTTTCATTGGCCTGTCTGTGTGTGTCTGTGTATGTGTCTGTGTGTCTGTAAACAGAATATCTCAAAAATGAAAAGAAGTATGGGGTTGAAACTCCACATATACGTTTTGTGTACTATGTAGATGCGACAGCAAGCTTTTGAAGAAAATCGCATAACCGGAAGTAGGTGTTTACTCTTGTGATTTTTCAGTTTTTTCGATTTTTTTATAAACGGCTCTAACGATTTTTTTCAAACTTCTCATTTTTATTACATTTTTAATGTGAGATAGGTGATTTTCCAGTTGAATACTTCTAAAATGGGTTTCTTTTGTTTTTTTTTCTATTTTTTTATTAACTCCAATCTTAAATGGAACACCCGGTATATTATTTTGCACCGTTTTTGTAGAATTTGTAATTTTTGAAAGTTTTTGACAAATGCTTGAAAATTTAAAATCAAATTTTTGGCCAATTAGAAGATCACTGTAAAAGAAAGTTGTGTGCGTGTATCACACCAGATTTTTTGTTTTAAATTTGGAAAATATCAATAAGAAAAGTTGTTCAGAATCTAAAATTATGGTTTCATGCAAAATTTCTGAAATATCCAATGACTTTTATGAAACCGTGTTTATTTTAGGATTTCCAAACGTGCTTTATAACGGGGTGTTATGGAAGTCCATGCAATAATTTTAACCAGTGATAGAGCTCACCAAAATAAACAACTATTCTGGTTATCGTTTTTCATTTTTTCAATCATTTACCTCCCCGAAGTGTGACGAGCCCGTTGGTAAGCAAATATAAGTTAAAGATAAACGACATGGGTATATTAAAACTGCACAACAACATGCGGTCAATAACTTAACTCAGTTGATAAGGTACGTTGGTGACCAGATGTTAACTAAAGGTTTTATCAGTAACTAAACAGTTTCTGTTGGTTTGCATATCAAAAAAATGTTTTTTGTGTTTTGTGCCATTAAATTAAAATATTATTCCATAGGCTGGTATGCATTTTTAGAGTAAAATTGTTTTGAATTTTAACTTAGTTTTGAAGGTGTTTGGAAAAAAATGGGAAATGGATAAGTTGTTCAGTTTAGCGAGTTCTAATACGGGTTAAAATATTTTAATAAAACCCGGTTTCATAAAAGTACGCTAATATTTCTGAAATTTTGCAGCGGGTTACAATTTTACGTTGTGAGCAACCTTTTCTAATACAATTTGTTGTAATATGAACGAATAAGGTACTTAATCGTGATTCCTTCCAAGAAACGCGATTTCTTCTTCTGCTTCTCGTTGCAAAAAACTTCGACGTCCGCGCCTTAGAGACGGAGACTTGTAAAGGGTCGCTCCTGGGACACTAAAGACCGTTTATGCCAAAAATCAGGACTATATTATTTTGTTTGAGGTTTCCTTTAAAATTTGTCCAATATGCCTGGGCTATAACGCAAAACTACTAAATGTCTTCCTTCTGTCGGATTTGACGTTATAATGTTATTTATGTCAAAATTAAAATCGTCGTCAAACCTACTAAAATAATTTCTTTGTATGTTTATCTCTTTCTTACGCAAGCATTTTGTTAATGCTAATTCATTGTTGTTATAGTTCATTATAAGCCCATCGGTATCATTAGTGTCTTGCTAAAATTATGAAAAATGCTTGCCTGACTGTTTAAGAACTACAGCTTACAGAATATAGATTGAGAAGCGGTGAAAATCGGACCTAATGTTAGAATCTAATAATTTCCAAGTTTCGTATTGGTAACATTTTTACATCTATCATATTGACATTAAATTGTTAACCTTATTTAAACTAAATGACACAAGAAATCAGAGGCGTACGCAACATTTCGGTATGGTGTACTATCAGTTCTTGAATGTTAAAAGGATTGCGGAAATAATGGTGTTAAGTTGAACAACCAGGTTCTGCTAAACCTTCTATCCCAGCAACAGACATTTTCACACTTTAAAACACCATAAATCTGTCATATGACGTTAGTCACTGCGCAAACGAAATCTCTCTACCGACAGTTACTGATTTACTCATTTAAAATGTAACCAAACTTTGTATGTTTGACAACTTTCCGCATATTGCCAATTCATCAAATATGATCACAGCGCCTTTCATGACCTACCTTGAGACTCAATCTAGTTTCTGTGACCTGTACAATATTATTTCATCTCATTTGTTTCAATTGAGGGGAATCTGCACTACATACTGCAGCAATAACTTTATCTGTTGCTTTAAAGGAACTAGTTTCACCACACCTCGATTACACCTGGCTTGCAATTCAAATACGTGCAAGGAACAACTTGGCATGTTATATGCAAGCAACTTGTAATTATTTGTTGGAAACTAGTGAACGAGAGTTATAAAACTCCTATTAAATTACTCGATAATTTATGTAACGGGGCAGAGGCGCCACCTCGGAGTAATTGTCTTCTTCCTGTTATACATACATATTAATCAGTCGATCAATAGCTACATAATTTTGTTGCAATGACCTAGTTCTAGGTGTAAACTGCTATAATTTTTTTTTATTAATGTTATAATGGTGCTATAACTGCTGGGGCTTTTAGCACCTCTATACATGGATTACATTGTTATATTATATTAAATTAAACAATTGTGTATGTTATAAAAATCTTAAAAGGTTAACTATTGATTCATCATTTTGTAGCACTTCACTAATATTGTTTTTAATTGCATATGTTGCTCTTGGTCCTTGTAATTTAGTACAGGTACATAAAAGGTGTTCCACTGTTTGGGGTTTTACAACTTTTTTTAGCAGATGTTCGTACGTTAATCTCGTGCGTCCTATTCTATGCCTGTTTATCACTATTTCGTGTTTCCGTTTTAGATTTTTGCCATCAGTCCATTTATGTACATAATTTTTTACATTGCGCAGTTTGTTATTACTCGTTTCTGTCCATTGCCTTTCCCATCTTTGCTGTATTAGTTTTCTTTGGTGCTGCCTATGGGTGCGTGGGCGCGCGAATGGTTTGAACCCAGAACAAAAACACTTGTAAACCGGTAGAAAAACGTTTATTGTAAAAGAAGATGCTACGAATTCGTACTCACCGAGGATGGGCTGTAACTGACCCCAGCTTATGCCAATCCCGTTAGTTATATCCGAAAGGGGTGAATATCCCTTTGGAGAATTCGCAGTCCCGTTATGTCAGGGCTTGTAAAGCCAGCAACATTCCCGTTAGATGGAGAGTTCAACGGTGAATTTTACAGTTAGAAATGTTACCTGTTCCAGCCCTTTGTCGGGGGTAGTAAACTACTGCGAATTACACCAAAGGAATTTTGTGTATCTATTATCGCCACACTGCCTGTTGTCTTCAAGCGTAGTTTCTATTCTGTGAATCTGTGTTTTGTATGTAGCTGCTTTGGCATGTAAGTCCACTTTTTCATTGCCACGTATACCAATATGTGCCGGTATCCATATGAAGGTTACGGAATTTTCTTTTTGGTAGATCTTAAAAATAATTTCTGCAATGTCTCTCACTTGTGGGTTTTATTGTCAGCGTGTTTTAATGACTGCAGTGCGGTTAGTGAATCTGATAGTATCAGAAATTTATTATAGTTTTGTGAGAGTGCAAATTCGAGCCTTTTTGGATTGCAAACAGTTCAGCGTTGTATATGGAGCAGTATTCACTTAGTTTATAGCTTTCGACATATTCTTCACTGATGAACGCGCGGCCTGTTCCATATCCTGACTTTGATCCGTCGGTGTATATAAGGTTATGATCTGTAGAATTTTGTAAAATTATTTTCAGTTCAGTTTTAAACACGTCTATCGGTGTGTCCTCTTTTGGGAACGTTGCTAGTTGCAGAGTAATTTGTGGTTTTGGAAAGAGCCATGGTATTTGGGAACTATTATAGGTATATAACATAAAATCAGGGATATTATAGTATTGTTTACAGTGCTGGTTATATATCGAGTAATATAAATTTGATTTTGGGTTTATTTTGTAGAGATTGGGGAAGGGTGGAGATTTAATTTCTTGATAATTGATATGGTTTTGGTTTTGAAGGACCTTTTGTGTATAGTTGACCAGTTGTAGATCTCGACGATATTTTAGTGGTATTTGTCCTGCGATGCTGTATAAACTAATAGTGGGGGTTGTTCTGTATGCTTCCGTAACTATACGGAGTCCATTATTGTATATTGTGTCGATTGATTTGGATAGTTTTGGAGAACATCGTCCATATATAGGGCTGCCGTATTCTATTTTTGACCTGATTAGTGTATTTAGGATTTTCAGCAATATCTTCTGCCCCCCCCCCCAACTTTGACATCGATTTTTAAGGTCCTCTATATGTGGTCTCCAGGTCAATTTTTGGTCAAATATTAATCCCAAAGTTTTAATTTGGGTTACATATTCTAATGGTGTATTGTTTAGTTTAATTATTGGTTTGTTTCGTTAAGTTTTTTTAGTGAAATGTATACACTTAGTTTTCTCAGCGGATAATTTAGGGCCATTTGCTTTACTCCATTCTTCTAAGGAGTTGATAGCGGTTTGTAAATTGTCCCTAATGTAGTTAAGGTTGGAACTTCTACATTATAATATCAAATCGTCTGCATAAAGAAGGTATTTAACAGCAGTTGGCACTCTTTTTGCTTTTACCGCTATGAGGAATAGTGTGACACTGAGCACGGAGCCTTGCGGTACACCGTTTTCCTGAGTTTTAGTGTTCGATACTGTATTTCCTATTCTGGTTTTAAACGTTCTGTTGGAGATGATTTTTTTTATATAGTTGATTATATTACCTTTGAGACCCCATTCTATTAAAGTCCTTACTATTTTGTATTTTCAAACTGTATCATATGCCCGTTCTAAATCACAGTACACTGCTATTACGTGCTCTTTATTTATAAATGCATTTTTGATTGTCGCTTCCAGCTTGGAAATATTATCATAAGCAGATGGGTTTTGTCGAAAGCCACTTTGTTCTGCAATGAATTCACCTCCTTTTTCTAAGTACCAGGTTAGGCGGGGATTTACTATCCGTTCTAACAGTTTGCACAGGACGCTTGTCGTGGCAATTGGTCTATAGCTGGATGCACTTGTTTTAATTTTTCCTGGTTTTAGTATAAGCACAATGGTGACTTCCTTCCAGCTTTCCGGAAATACGTTGTTTTTCCATATGTTGTTGTATAGGTCTAAAATAACCATTTTTGTGGACTTAGGAAGATGTTTTATCATCTGGTAGTGCAACTGGTCTGGACCGGGGCTACTATCTTTACATTTCATTAAAGCTTCTTCTAACTCGTCGAATGTAATTCCTAAATTGTAGGGTTCGTTGTCATTTACAGGAACTATCAAGTTTTCTTGCTTTTCTGTTATTAATTTTTCTTAAATAAAAGCGGCCGTATAGTTTTTATTACTACTTATTTCTGAAAACTTACAACTTAGTGCATTGGCTATTTCTATACGGTCTGTAATTGTATTGCTATTTATATTAAGTGCTGCGATGTTGAACGTGGTTTCTTTTCCTTTTATCCTTTTGATAACATTCCATACCTTTTTGTTGGTTGTCATTGCATTTATCGAGTTAACATAGTTGGCCCATGACTTTTTCCTACTCTCACTGGTTATTTTTCTTGCTTCCGCTTTTGCCTTTTTGTATTCTATTAAGTTTTCAATAGTTTTTTGTTTCTGATAAATTTTGAAAGTCTGCTTCTTTTTTTCAGTAGCAATTTTGCGTTTTGTGTTTCACCACGGCACACGATATTTTATTTCCTTGTTCTTTTTAGTAGGTATAGCTATCTTGACTGCTTATTTTATTTTCTGTGTTATATATGTAGTATTTGACGCAATTCCCAGTTCTGCAGAATATCTCATGTTTTCTTTTTCTATTTGTTCTGCGAATAAATTCCAGTTTGCCTTGTGTATAATCCATTTTCGGATTGAGCATTGCTTGAGAGTATTAGTAGAAGTTTGAAGGATTATTGGAAGATGGTCGCCACCATACAAGTTCGTGAGAGGGTCCCAGCTGATTGACGGTTTTAGTTTGGGGTGACAGAGTGGCATATCTATGGCTGATTGAGTGTGCGTTTTTATATCTAAGTACGTTGGCCTTCCACCATTCAATAACACTATTTCTTGGGTAATTAGTGTTTCCTTTAATATTTTGCCTTTTTTGTTTGTGCTTTTGCATCCCCAAAGTGGGTCATGTGCATTTAGATCTCCTACTATTTCACTTTGTTGTAAATTATAATTTGGAGCAATGTATACGTTACAGATTGTCTATTTTTAGGGGACGAATACTTCTACGGCAATAGCTTCGAGGTTAGTGTTTAGCTGAATTTGTTGTGCGTGAATGTGGTTTCTAACAAATGTGCTTTCTGCATTTTTACGCATCTGTATTTTAAACTAAGCTCAAATTGAAAGTTTAGTGATGTTTTAAAACTCAATTTCGTTCATTTCAAATACTGGCGTTTTTTGGCTCATTTTATTATATCTTGGGCAACGTTTTATTCAAATTCATATGTGCTTGCTGGCTACATGAATGACGCAATTTGGCGTATCGTATCTTAATTGCCAGTTTGGTGGTCAATTATCTGACTTTCACGTTTGGGTTTAGTTCCGGCGTACCTTTCTTCGCGCGATATTCTGATTTAATATTGCAATAATGACCTAATCCGGAAGTCTTTGTATGAGTTAGAGAGAGCTCGTTAAGTAGCGCAAGGGCACGTTACCTTGGGCTTCAATATTCTACCGCAAGTATTGGAAAAGACAACACGTGTGGTCGTTTGTTTTGCTACGGCGGAGGACAAGGACCTCCGCCGTGCAACGTCGAAATCAAGTAAACTGTGTGTAGGTGTCATCGGTCGAGTTTTAAATGACGTTTTGTGTAGCTATTAACTCAGGAATTCCGGTACCGCGGAGGGCAAGCTCCGACTTGACGCCTTGGGGCAGATAATTAATTGGGAACTTATTTTGTACTAATCGTTTTTAATGAAGTTGGGTGTATCGTACTGCAACCTTGCCTGTCGTTAACGTTCTTTGTTCTACCGTTCTTGGGGATTTAACATTTGCCAGACCCACTCGAAAAATAGCACCCCAGGTCGTTTCTCGCAGTCCTTCAGACATTTTGGGGCAGTCGCTTGGGCACTACCTGCAGCTCCGTTAAACATATCACCGTAGCCAGCTGAACCCCTCAAAGGTACTGTGTTTTTTTTGTAGTAATTTTAAAGCCCACATTGAGCAGTGAACGCATTTTCGAAGTATCGCCATTTTGCGTAGCGCTGTTGATAATTTAAAAAAAGCGTTTGAATTGTTGTGACTGTTATTAAGTCAATTTGAATATTTACCGTCAAGTTTTAATGTTTGTACTTAGCTTAACGTTGTGGGATTAAAGTAATTACCGTCATTGAGTCAGATTTGATTGTTTACCGGCAAGATTTATTGTTTGTAAGTAGTTTAATCGTTGTCTAATTAAAGTTGTTACCGTTTTCGAGTCAGATAGTTCATTTGCTGTGAAGTTTACCGCCTGTATTTAGATTGAAAGTTGCGCAATTAACAACGTTAACCTTTATCGACCATTCCATTTAATGTTCATTGTTCGCATACATATGTCTACGTCTAACATTTTCAATTAGTTGTGCCTTTCTTTAATAGATGCGTGTGTGTTTTGTGATGTTTTTCCTCTGTAGGGAACTCAGGCAGCTGTAGAAAAATGCAAACAAGGTAACTCCGACGTAGATGTACGCTGTCCGTCGCTTAAGCACTGGCAAGGCTGGATCAGAAAGGTTGGGCCTTTGCTTCCAGTTTCTCGATGAGCCCACCTGTGCTTCTTTCTCGCTGTAGTAAAGTAGTGGCGTCTGGAATTTAACTTCTTTAATTCGTTTACCGGGTTGTAGCCCTAATTAAGGTCGTAAGGAATCCCCCCCTTTTCGTTCTGAGTGTTAGTCGGCAACTTCGAGAATCTTCCGATTCGTGTCGTTTTATCGAGTAACGCACGGTTGATTATTTTGGATGTCAAATTTATGTCGTAATGACGGATTAGTGTTGTAACAATATCCAGCCATAGCTACTCTCAAACACTTGTTTATCCGAATTGAAGATGTTTGAGCTGCGTAGTTTGTGACAAAAGTCAATTTGATGATAGAAAGGGAAAGTCAGAAGTCAAACGCAATGACAAGGGTATAATAAAGAATACACTGCTTGTGACTACAACGTTAAACACCGATCCAGTTTCAACAGACGCAAATGTGCTTCTTGTGTTGGAAATTCCTCCCTCAAAGTAGGTCGCAAATTTCAGTCCAAGTGAATAAACGACAAGTGGAGAGAAAAGATTGCGCTTTGGATGCTTAAAAGGAATGCATCTTCTTCTTCTTCCTTCAGCTCTACAACCCTGGATGGGTCTTGGCCTGTTCTATTATTTTCTTCCATTCCTTTCTTTCCCCTGTCACTCTCCACCAGTTTCTTACCCCCATTATCCTTAGATCGTTTAGGACACAGTCATACCACCTCTTTTTGGTCGTCCAGCTAGCCTTTTCCCTGCCGGTTTCCACTGTGTTATTACTCGCGTTCTCCTTTCTTCATTCATTCGTCTTATGTGTCCTAGCCATGCTATTCTTTGGACCTTGATGTGCCTTACTATGTCTTTACCTTCTATAATATTATTCAGTTCGTGGTTCATTTTGATTCTATATGTTCCGTCTTCGTTTCTGGATGGCCCGTATATTCTTCTCAATATTTTTCTTTCACACATTCCTAACTGTTCTTCTGTTTTCTCAGTGGTTGGCCATATTTCACAACCGTATGTGATGACTGGCTTTATCATGCTTTAGTAGATCCTTAGTTTGCTCTTCTTGCTTAGACACTTTGAAGTCATTATACTTTTATTAGCATAGTAGCTCCTCATACCGGCTTTAATTCTTCTTTGGATCTCTTGTGTCACATCGTTGTTACTATTCACCTGCGAACCTAAGTATATAAATTCACGGACATGTTGGAAACTATATTCATTTATTTCCAGATCTTGTAACGGTATGTTTGTCCGCTTTGTCACTATCATGTATTTTGTCTTCTGCACATTTACCTTAAGACCCATTTTCTTGGCTTCGTTTTCCAGGACTAGAAACACACTTTTAAGCTCGTTCTTGTTTCTACTTACTATTACGATGTCGTCTGCGTAACTATTTATTTGTGTCATTTTGCTACATATGCTTTTTGAGACGTCAATATTTCTAATTATTTTCTCTAATGTTAGGTTAAATAGCAAGGCGGACAACGCATCTCCTTGTCTTACTCCGCCATTTATATTAAAGGCATTTGTCTCGTTTCCATGTATTATTACTTTGGCCTGGGAGTCATTTAGCGTCATTTCAATTAATTTTATTAGCTTATGTGGGATTCCTAGTTCCCGTAGTCCATTATACATTCTCTTTCTATTTATCTTATCAAAGGCCTGTCTAAAATCTATAAATAAATTGTGTATTTCAATGTTGTATTCAATCGCCTTTTTATATATTTGCCTGATTTGATGTATAGCATCGGTTGTTGATTGATTTCTTCTAAAACCGCTTTGGTATTTGCCAATTATTTCTTCACCATATGTCTCCAGTCTTTTATATAGTAGGCACGATAATATTTTATAGACTACGTTTAAGAGTGTTATACCAAGGTAATTTTTGCACTCCTCTTTGCTTCCTTTTTTGTGGATAGGCACAATTTACCCTAATTTCCATTCTTTTGGCATTTGTTCTTCACGCCATATTCGCTTGATAAGTTCGTGTATCCTTTGCCATAGTGCTTCTCCTCCTAATTTCACTAGTTCACCCGTTATTCCGTCACAACCTGGGGCTTTATTGCTTTTTATTTTGCTAATTACTTCCTCAATTTCTTCTATAGTTGGTTCTTCTACTTGCGGTTCCGCTGTGAGGTAGTCTACTTGCTGAATTTCTTCCTCTTTAGTCACATTTACGAGGTCTTCAAAATTTTCTTTCCATCTGTTCACAATTTCCTGTTCTTCATATAGTATATTGCCTTCTTTGTCTTTACAAGTTATCATCCGTGGGTGGAAGGAATGAGATTGGGTTTCAATATCTTGGTAGAATTTTCTAGTATGGTTTCTTCTTCGATGTGCCTCTATTTCTTCTATTTTCCGATTTATTTGTTCTCTTTTTTTTCTTTTTAGTAGTCTTCGTGGTTCATTTCTCCTGGCTTCATATACTGCTTGGTTGTTTCTTGTATTCCTTTGTAGGCATCTTTTCCTTGCTTCGTTTTTCAGGGATATTACTTCTCTGCACTCGCTGTCGAACCATTCATTTCTCTTTTCATTTTTCTTTGTTCCTATAACTTCCTCTGCAGACTTTATGATTACGTTTTTGATCCTTTCCCATTCTTCTTCTATGCCTTCCATTGGCTCTTGTTGTTCTAGATGGATCTTTATGCTTTGTGAGTAGTTCATTGCTTTCCCTTGTGCTTTTACGTTTTCAATGTCCCATTTCCTATTCTTATATCCTCTTCTTTTATTTACGTTTGCGATTCTTTGTTTCCAGAATGCTTTCACGAGGTAGTGATCGGAGTCACAGTTAGCTCCCCTGTAAGATCTTATGTCTCTGAAAGACGTAGCTCTTCTTTTAGAGACCAAAATGTGGTCTATTTGGTTCGCCTGATTGCTGCCTGGTACTCTCCATGTACCTTTATGTACTTTCTTATGTTCGAAAAAGGTGCTGCTTATGATTAAGTTGCTAAATGTAGCTAAATGGCAGAGTCTTTGTCCGTTGTTGTTAGTATGTTCATGTAACGTCTGTTTCCCCGCTATTTCTTTATTATGCTCCTCTTTTCCGATCTTTGCATTAAAATCCCCAAGCAGTATTAAGGCATCATGTTTTGGGGTTTTGTCACATTCCCCTTGTAGTTCGTCATAGAATTGATCTTTAACTTCTTCTTCGTCATCTTCAATAGGGGCATATGCATTGATGATGGTAACGTTATGGAGTCTACCTTTTAGTCGTAATTTACATATTCTACTGTTTATTGGCTGGAAGCTTATTATTGACTTTCTTATCCTTTTGTTTACTATAAAACCTGTTCCTTGTAGGCCTTGTATTTCTCCTCTACTATACATGAAAGAATATCTGTCTTCCTCTATTATGCCTTTTCCGCTCCATCTTGTCTTTTGTAGAGCTGTTATATCCATTTTATATTTTGCCAGTTCTTCGGCTATTGTTTGCATTTTCCCGGCTTGTAGCATAGTTAGAACATTCCAGGTTTCTATTGTTAGTTCCATACTCGTGTCCTTGTTCCGTTTCTTGAGTCTGTCATCGTTCATCCGTCCGGCATTTCCTAATAGAACTTTCGTAACTCGACTTTTTTTACGGGAAAAGATGCTAATTGTGCCTCCAGGGGGAGTTAGCCCCAGCCCAACCCCCTTTTCGGAGGGCCATTTGCTCGGGTACCTTGGCGTTGCAAAGCCCGTACTAACATCTAAGATGTTAGCCTCTGAGGACAAAAGGAATGCATCATTCATTCCAATGTAAGAAGAAGCGAGAGTGTGGTGTCAATGGCTGTAAGATGAACCACAATCCTCTTCTTCACACGCAATCATCTCAGCAGAGCGTTCCTGAGTCTTTGACTGAAGATTCAACTGAGATAATGACATTGACTGAAAATATGGATTTGATCTCACAGATTCAAAGTCAACTCAATTTCTTCTTAACCCTCCACTACCCGTTCAAAATTGTAAGACATCAGTACCCGCACCGGTCTCGCAGTCCGACACCCTCTGCCACCTCCATAAAAATAATGAGATATCTCATGGCATTAGTTTCTTGTTCACTAACGTCTTCATAATCAGATATTTCATGTTCAGTGTCACTGTTCATTTCCCTAGTTCCCAATAAATTATCTTTGTCAGTCCATGGCAGATCATCATAAAACGCGTTGTCGACATTTTCCTCCACTATTATATCTCGCATCGTCTGTTTTAGTCGCGCCTGTTCTTTCTCATAAAATCTGCCATGGCTATAATAATGTTTTAGTAACAGTGTTACTAAAAATGCAGAAAATACTTCCTTCTCCTCACATTAGTCGTATATCAAAGGTAAAAATAAAAACAACTCGGGTACCCGCTTCGGTCTCTGAAACCGAAATTATAAATAACTTTTAAACCACTGCACGCTCGAACTCAAAACTGCATACGGATCTTCAATGGCAATAGATAGGAAGGTAATGAAATGGGCGGTAAACTAACGCTAGAACATTAAGTAATATACTGCATCATGTGTTTGCTCGGTCTCACAGACCGTAAACCGGTACTGAAGGGTTAAGGTAGGTACTTCCTATTGTGTTGAGAGCATCCAAATGGGAAGTCTCAGCATTTTTCATGTTCGACCAAAGCGCAACTGCAACATTGATAGATGGTGTTACGGAATAAAACTATTTTTACGACACCTCGAGGTACGAGAGTGCCACAAGACTTTTCACGTCCGGAAAATGTCACCACTTGCCTAAAAATTCTCGAGAACAGACTAATAGCCACGGCCGAGTACGATCAGGGAGACGCGCGTGGTTCTACAAATGGGACGCCGTAGGGACAAGTGTGACAACATATACGGGGTGTCGATAAATAAGAGGGCGACACGGGTTTCGGGATTAAACCCACGTCTGACTCGAAAGCCAAACGTGGTTGGTGTGTGTGTAGCTTTGGGGCTCTCTGGAAACGGCAGCTGGAGCGTTCGAATCTACCTTGACGCTCAAAAAATTCTGCTTTATACCAATCATATAAACGTCGCCAATCGGGCGACAACACTACAATTACTTAGACCGGAACACAACAGTTAACATAAATGAAACACATCGGAACATTTAACAAATGGGTTTATTGTCCTTTAGACACGCAATGCAAAACATTGTTACAATGTGAGTTGCAGAAAAGATGAGTGCGTCGTAGCTATTACACAAAATGATAAGCGCTTGCAAATGGCACTGTATAACGAACTTCCACGCATGCTACGTATTGCAATTTTACCAAATGAAACGGGCCTAGCCCGGCAACTTAGATCAAAATACAGGGCGAAATACCCACAAAATGATCCCGTTCGAGTGACAAATCGAGCGCATTAAGTGTAAAACGCTCACTTAATGCCGCCACTGGAAAGTCAAGTTACAGCGGAAGGCGATCACACACACGGAAAACTCGGGGCCTTCCTTCGACGCATACTTCTTTAATTAGCTCGGAAATCTTCTCAGTACCGATCCGGCACCTGAGGCATGCAGTTTGCATGAATATAAGCAGTACCTGAGCTTCTCCTGCGGTTAGTCGAGCTTCCAAAGCTACGTAACAAGGGGGGAGGAGCTCGAATCATCGATGATGATGGTGTAGGAGAAAAGATGCAACCGAAATTAACAACAGGGCACGCCGGATTACATGTGAAATTAACCAGAGATTAGACCGCCCTCCATCTGATTAACCGCAACTGCTGTTATATCGGCCCACGGCCCATTTCGGAACGGTAAAAAGGAGGATCACCTGGATTCAACGGAACATGCACAAAACTATCGCTCAATACATTGCGACCACCACGCTTCGCGTCTGCGATACCAATCTCCGAAAAATACCACGCGCACTGCCAAGCGCCGCTAAAACGGGGCGGGGAAAGCGCTTCTTCGTACTCGTAGAGCATCTCGCTCTAAACCCAAAGCTTGAATCCGGCTCGAAGGAGTAATGTCTGAAGTATCCCCAATTATTGCACTTTTTAGGAAGTACTTCAGATAACGTAGATTGAAGAGGGTCACATGCACCCTTAACAAGTTATAAACGAATTCTTAAGCTGAAGACAAAAACGCGGTACTTTTGTTGCTGCTACGTCATTGTTTGTAACTTTGAGAAATTTAAATTGAGGTTTCTTTATAATTTATTCGTTTAATTCTCCAACCTAAGATCATCCTTACAAAACTCTTGTCTAGCAAGTTTGTGAGGAAGGATAGAGGTTTCTGGCCTTACCTGCTGGCGAAAGTTATATTAGGTATTTTTCCGGTTGGTAAATATCGTTCTAATTGGGCTAACTCGCCGAGAAGAATCGGGGTTCCAGCTACGCTAAAAAGAATAAAAAAAGGAAAGGACGCCAGGTCCTCGACGTTGACTAATCATTACGTCGGACCAGCACAAGGTAAAGATAAATCCAGCAGAACAAACAAAATAGTAACTACCAATAAATTATCACAGCTCTATTGAATTGTGAGTAATATAGTGCATAACAAATATAAATATATATATATATATATATATTAACACATTATAATAGGGCGTTCACGGCACAAACAAATGGAATTTCCTCCTCAGGTAACAGCGTTTTGCAAAAGGAAAAAAAATAGCAATAAATTAATGGAGTAGTCAAGTAATCTGCAAGCATCCTGTGAGGCGGGATGCGGAAGAGCCGAGAAATGCAAGCATTTAGCTGACGTAAAGCCCCGAGTATCAGCTCAAAATGACTCTAAAATAATATTCAAAACCGCTATGAAGTGAAAACACCGGGATTATATGGCTATATAGGTTCAAGGTAGTTTCCTATTGTAAAGACATAATTATGTTTGTGAATAATTTAAAAAACTAAACGGCTTGAATACGCTTTTAACACAAGTATATACGCAGAAAAAACTAACTAATCCACGGAAGCTAGCATCCTAAGCAATAAGCTGCCGAAGTCGGGCCCTTAACCACAGCCAAATATAAATATAAAAACGCTAACTTCATACGTAATACGAGATGGCTGTCACAAAGATAGAACCTCGATTGGGGTTAAGCAAATAGGGGGCCCAAGGGGCCGCGAGACACCACTAAAACGTGTCACAGGTAAGTCTGAACATCCTACTATAATGTCTTACAGCTTAAAGCAAAATTCCAATGTACTGATCTGGTATAATTTTGTAGGAGCCGGATTATATATTTAAACGGAGCCGAAGGCACTACTAATGGGGCTTTGAAGCTAAGAGCTAGGCTGCTAGTGTAGCAGTTAGCACGCACAATAACGGCGTCCCGAGTTGATAATTCAGCATAGATGAAGTGAGTTGTGGCAACTTTAGACAGTAGCATTCCAGTAAACGACCAGCACAAAAAATACAGCCAGCCCCAAATCTAATCTAAAACTGCATAGAGTGGGACGAGCTGTATAACATTCCCTGACAATTTTTATGCGAAAGGTTCGCTTAATCAAATAAATACACATAGCAAGACGATCGGTATAGCATGCCCTATAACTGTGCGAAATGTTTGCCTAATCTAAATAAAACACACAAAGCAAGACGATCCGTATAGCATGCCCTATAACTGTGCGAAAGCCACACACCCAAGTCTAATTATTTCGCATGTTTCCTTGCAGTCATGCATCTGGGGCTTCCGAGATGGATGGAGCCGGGTGCGCTGGCTTCCGGCAGCGGTTCAAACAACGCAGGTGGCCTTGCATTGGGAACCGGAGGAGCTGCGAGAGGCTGGCAGGTATGCAATAAGCGAGCTCCTAGCAGGAACAGTGACAGGTAGATTGCGGAATCCAATTGCAATACGTCAAATTACAGGAACTCGGCATAATTGCGTCCCATCAAAAATTGGCTAAAAGCGTACAAAATTTTCAAATAAGCCTTCGAACATGAGGCAAGAATTATCGTGGGCTTACCTAACGTTGGAGTGTAGCCAGAGTAGACGTGCAAGGGTAACTATGGCCCGAAAATTCCGTTGAGGCAACGAGACGTAAGTAAATTAACAAAACCAATAATTATGAACGTCATAAAAGGGCACTTGTACTCATAGATCCTCCACATAATAAGACGGAGTGAAGCTACAGCAAATAGCTCATAAATGAAGCACAGACCCGGGGCACAAACAGCTTGCACAAAATTTAAAACGGGAAAAAAGAACGTCAGAAATCAGTCAAGTGCACTACAAATTACAAGTTATCCAAAACTTTCTAAAATTTGGGCAAGAGGATTTACAAAAAAACCTCCTGCAAAATGGCGGTGTATCAAGAGATAACAACATTGCTCTTGCAACAACTCAGGCCAGGGAAATAGTTTATAATAAGTGCATATATGGTTGCCTAACCAGTAGGCGTGAGTGTAACTAGAATTGGAGCAAAAATAAATTGAAATAATGAAATCTAGCTGATTACTAGAGGAGTTGCAATTACAAATTAAAGCTACTTAGAAATTCCTAAAAATAAAATTCAGCTAACAAATTATTCCAATACAGAGGAGGCTACAAAATATCCGTAACAAGTTTTTATTACTTACCTCGTCTAAACGATGAAGGAAGTATTGCAATCGTGAAAAGATTCGAATCGAAATTTCTTCAGATCTTCACGTTTGAGGATCCCTGTTGGCGGTAAAGCTCAAAAACTATTTGTTGGAGGAAAACTATCTTTTGCATGCGGATTATATATCTACGTAGCACGAAACCAAATATACTTTTGGTCAAATATATTGTTATGTTAACTTGAAGTGGTTATATTTATTACTTGTTGTGGATTATTTGTGTAAAATAAATAACTCTTCCTCATATGGGTTGGGTCTCTACCTCCTAGCAGATATTCTCTTGATTTGTATAAATGATTAAAAATACATTTGCTATCAACTTAATTATCTTGTAACTGTTTTAATAATTTAAAGTTGTAAACGCTTTGAACAATGCTTATTTCTCCACTGGGGCCGCTGCAATACTAGATATTTTTTAACTAATGGGAACTCAGTTCAAGCATGGTGCTCCAACTTCACAATTCCGCAAAACAAGTTTTTTTTCTACAAATTATCATACATACATACATAGTCCGGTCCTCTTGTACCCTTGGGTGTCGAGGGTTTGTACTCTTGCTTGTTACTTATTACTGATCCATATTCTCCAGGTCTTCCTATCCATTGCCATCCGCATTGCCTCTTCCCAAGTTAGTCATCTTTCTTGTAGTATTTTTAGGATGCTACTGTTCCAAGTTCTTCTGGGTCTTCCTCTTCTGTTTTTGCCAGTTGGTTTGACTTGCCATAGTTCCTTAACTTGTCTTTCACTGTCCATCCGAATTAAGTGTCCGAGCCAACGTAACTTGTGTTTTTCAACTTCGTCATTTAGCGGTTTTACGTTTAACTCTCGCCGGATTACTTCATTTCTTATTCTGTCTGTTCTTTTGATCCCTTTAAATTTCCTTAGAAATTTCATTTCTGCTGCTTGTAATCGTAATTTTTCCGATTTTGTCAATACCCAGCTTTCAGCGCCGTACAGTAAGATTGGTTGGTAGATGGTTTTGTATACGATTAACTTTATGTGAGTGGATATCGCCCTTTGATTTAGGAAACTTTTTGATATGGCTTCGAAAACTCTGTTTGCTGTTCTTAATCTATTGTTTAGTTCCTCTTCCAATGTACCTCGTGTGTGTATGGTACTGCCTAAATATTTGAACTGTTGTACTTGCTCAATACTCTTGTTGTTTATCTTTATGCTGATTTTGGTGTTTTCGTTTGATATTACTGCGACTTTGGTTTTGTCCGTGTTGAGTTCCAGGCTATAGCTCTCTAACACTTTATTCCACACATCCACGTTTTCTTGTAGTCTCTTCTCCGTGTTCGCACATAAGACTACGTCATCAGCAAACGCGTAAACTACTAGGTTGACAGGTTGTAGATTTTCGTAACCTACATTGAAGGTTTTCATTTTTTGTTTACATTCTTACAAATTATCAGTGACTACGTAATTAAAGCGTTGCCTAGGTGATAACAAACAAAAAGCACTCAGATAACGAGTCTGCCGGATATGCAAAAAAAAATATCGACGCCACTTGCAAGTCACTAATTGCAATCTTTTAGGATAAATTTTGCTGACCTTTATGTTGCTTTTTTAATAGAAACTAAGGCATAATTCAAGTCCCCAGCAAGTCCTACGATGTCTGGGCCCCTCTTTTTTCGTTGGCCTAAACAAGCCTTTAATTTAGCCCTTGTTTCACACCTGGGGCTCCAAATATTTCCCACGAAGGTCACTGACTACCTCTGACTCACAGGGCTCGAATTACACTGCTCGAACCTAGTACACAATCTCGGAAAAACAGCTACCACTAGATGCACAAATCAAAGACTTTTTATAAACCTCTGCAGAGGTGCTACGAATTAACGCAACTCACTACAGCGTACCGAAATGATAAAGAATTAATTTCAAACACACTAAATTGGACAACGGATATTTATTCAAGTAATAATTATTTATTGGGGAAGTCAAAATTAACACCACTTCACAGCTTGGCTTTTTCCAACTGTTTTTCCTTCGATCTTACATTATTTTATAATATTTCCAAGCCTGATCTGATTTCATTTTGTTGTTCAAATCAAGGTTAACAATATTTTAACACCGTTATAATTATTATCATGGCCAATGCTATTTTATACAATTTGCAAAAATTAAAGTAGCACATTTCCGAAACATTTTATAAAATATTTGATATGGTTCACATGTTATTAATCGCTATTATAATCATAAAGACTTAAAATGTGTTCATAGCAATATACACCTTAAAAAATAAAATATTGCTTACTTTGGCTTTAAATGAGAAATAAATTAAGGTAATAAATTATACATAGCTTAGGGCCTAAACTTTAGGCTTTACCCCTGACGAAAATGGTACCCAACATATACAGGCTAAATCTTGTTAAAAGAGTCTAAAACGGGCAACGATCAGCGCGTTGTATAGAATCCATCCGCTAGCTAAAATACGAGGCGTCCCTTCGTGTTCGAGAGAGAAAAAGAGGTGGGTTGCGCCCGGGCTGTTGCCAATCGTTAAAATCGTTTGATCAGAGGCTGAAATCGTGCTGAGTTCCAATCCCACCGACTGCAATATTTTTTTTTATTTCCAAATTGATATAATTCGCATCAAGTGGTGTCTTTTATTGTTTCAGCAGTATTTGGAACATTAAGATATTTTTTACTTCCTTTTAGAATAAAGGAAGTATTTGATTCACCCCAAAAATTCGAAATTGAGTTTTCAAGAGATCTGCTCGTATTAGAGTCCCCTAATCAAAAAACAAATGTTTTTCTTCATTGGTCCGTCTGTCAGTGTGTATGTGTGTGAATAGCGACGCCTGTAATTGGTCTAATGGTTGTTGGATAAGTACGAAATAAATAAATAAAAAATAAACAGAATATCTCAAAAACGAAAAATATGACGTTGAAACTTTCTATATAAGTTTTGTGTACTATTTCGATGTGACAGCAAGCTTTTGAAGAAAATCGTATAACTCTTGTGATTTTTCAGTTTTTTCGATTTTCTCAAAAACGGCTCTACCGATTTTATTCAAACGTTACATTTTTTACATTTTTAATGCGTATTGATGCGAAATAGCTAATTTTCCAGTTGAATATCTCTAAAATGTTTTTTTTTTTATTTATAGGTATAATATAGTAGGGAAACACTCCTTGCGAACCCGGCAAAGGATAGGTGGGCAGAGATGTGACCCTGTCCACACGAGCCATGATTTATCTCCGACCTCCCAAAATCGGGAAAAATCATGTTCCATATACCCAAATCCTACTCAGGTTTCCCACTATCCCCCTCTTACCCTTCTCCAATTCGCCAAACCCGCACGGCAAGCGTGGCATCTTAAGTGCCAAAATCTCCTAACTAATCCACGACCCCAGGTGAGTGAAGCTACTAGCCCGAACTCTCACATTGTTTCAAAAGTCTGCTCGTGGATTTTTGGGGAGGGGGGATGGTTAAAAATTCTAAAGATGCAATACACACAAAATACGTATTTATAACCACTTACAATATAAAAACATGAGAACAGAAGAACATTTAACTGAACTTGAAGAAGACTTGAAAAAAGTTAAATGTCACAGCACAGATCTCTGCAAAACACGCCTGCCAGAAGAAGAAATGACCACTCTCAAGTCAGGAAATATAATTGACCAGAATAATTCCACTACTGATCATCATTTAGGAGGTGTCGCCTTTTTAATCCACAAAAATATTAAACACAACGTAAGAAAATATCAAGCAATTTCTGATCTTATCATATCAATCAACATGAAAGTAAGCAAGAAACATAACCTACAAATAATACACATATACAATATGTCCCAGGATTGATGTTACAAGAGGTG